>RJWH01000144.1:238856-694559 GCA_004363575.1 Solenodon paradoxus
TGATGCAATCCAACGGAAAATTACACTCAGAGGTACCTCAGCCACTGCCCTGTTTGCCTAACGGTCGCCTCCCTATTTCATAAACAAAGCATAAACATTAGCAACCAAGAATATTAGCAACCAATCAATTAGCAACCAGTCAGAGCCTTGATCACGCGCACTAGCAATCAATCAGAGTCTTGATCACTCACTGTACATGTACCCACCTTCCAATCCAACTAAAGAGCACGCAGCAGACATGCACAGGGGCCACCTATCAGAACTACTTCCCTTCTTTTCCCTTTCTATATAAGTCCCTCCATCTTAATAAAATTTTGCAGCTTGATCAGAATTCATTGTCTTGCTGTCATTTTTCGCGCCTCTTGTCCCACCCCTTTCATCCATTTAGGTGGATCTCCGGACCCCAGCTGACTATTCCGCAGGTCGGACTCATAATACACTGTATAATTCATGGGTTCCACCAGTTGGCCAGGTGTGAAATTGTTTGAGTCCAATTTTGTATATATTTTCTTTGTATGATACTGCATGCCATTGGTATTAATATTATCCCTCACAGATTTCAAACCCCTTTCCTAACATTATCTCTTTGAAATTCACCAGAACATGAGATAGGTCATGCAAATAATTTTACCCATCATTCTATATAGGGAGAAATTGAGAGTCTGAGAATGAACTAACCAAGTTACTTCAGGAAACTAGGACAAGTTACTTTTGTGTCCTGACTTCTATTACTTAGCTTTTCTATTGTATTATAAACTCCACACTCTAATATAAATAGGAAGGTGTTTTTTTTTCCTGGAAACTTTGAAGAAATATGTTCCCTAGACTCAAGCTCTTTTGTCTTTGTGTAATTTCTACTTAAGCCTATGCCCTCTGCCATTTCTCATTCTTGGCAGATATAGTATGGAGAAGGCTAGAGATGCCAGCCTGGAGGACAAGGGCAGTTCTAAGGGAGTATTGAAAGAGATTATCTGAGTACACCAACAATGATTGCCTTGAGATGTGACCTGTAAATGGTCCAAGGCACGTGACTTAATTTCATGATGTGGGTACTTCAGAGAGCCCCATATCACAATATAAAGCAGTGCAAGTCATAGCGCAGGTCCAAGGTGGACGAATATAGGTGTGTGGGAATAGTCACAAGGGAATTTTGACCAGCAGTAGACCAGGGTGGTCGACACTAGCAAGGTCAGCATTATAGCAAAGTGGCCACTGGGACACAGGTTCTTGTACAGTGTGAAGAGGTGGGAGAGTATGCAAGCTGCTTTCTTGTGCCCTTATCCATCACTGCACAAGAGGGCACACTCATTTTTCACCCTGAGGTACATGATCTTCTCCTTGACTTTCCTGAGGATTCTCAGGTAAGAGAAGGTATATAAAAGATAGAGGGGAGCACAGAGGAAAACAAATGGGCAAAGTTTATACAAAAAGCATATTCAATAAACCTTTCGGTCAGGGTTAAAAATACACACCCCTTCCTTTAACATAATTTTCAAATAATCACCATTATTCGACCATTTTTCCCCTTGGAAAAATGCGGGAGAAATAAATCTAACACTCCTGGTGCCTGAGTCTACACCTGGAGACACTCAATATGTGTTTGGAGTTGCAGGTGGGAGGGGATGGGGGGTGGGTCTTGCTGTGGTTTTGTGTTAGGTAGGAGAGTGGTAGTAAGCTAGTAAACTTTGGTTCAAATTGTTAAGATGATCTCACGCTGTTCCCAAGTTAGTAGGACTGGGCTATGCTTCTCAGACTTTGTTGTGCCTAAGAATAATCTGAGCATTCTGATGCTGTGGGTTGGAGGCGGAACCTCAGTTCTGATTAACAAGCTGCAGGTGATGTCTATGCAAGGTTCTAGGAGACATTCAGATTGTACTGCATATGTAGTTTTGCATTCTGATTTTTTCTTTCTTAACCTCTAAAAGCTTTTTCCCTTAACATTGCACATGACCTTATTCCCTATAATGTTCTTTAAATCTATAATTTTTAATATCTATGCAATACTTAGTTACTTGATTGTGTGCTGACTTGACTATTCACATTGTTTGAAATCTAAAATGTTTTCTCATTTCAGCTATCATAAATTATGCTGCCATGAGCTTCCTATTCATAAATGCTTGTCTGATTCTCTGCACCAAAACTTGCAACTACATCAGATAGTTACATTAGTGCAACTTAAAAAGAAGAAAGATGTGGGGTGCCATGGTAAAGGGACAGTTAAGTCAATTGCCTCCGAAGGACTTAGACCACATACCTCTGGGTTTGAGTCCTGGGTCCAGGAGGACCAACCAGCATGATCAACTAAAATGGAAATAAAATAATATTATTGTTCACATTCAATGTACTGGTTGATAGCAAATATGGGATATTCAGAGAAGGAGTTTTCCTTTCCATTTTTTGCTACAAGGCATACTTGCAAACTATGCCATAAATTACAATTCTCAAAAGTAGTTGTAATTTCTTCATAGAAAGTATTGCAATTGGCAATTGTTATTTATGATTCATAAAATACTTCATGAAAGAAAAAATAAGATGTATAGTGATGAATAGTAGATTCATAGGTTATGTCTTATGCAGTGAGAATAAAATATACACGATGAAGTAAATTTTTAAAAATCCAATCACATGATAATTTTGCACAAAACTAATATAAATTATATTAAGTAGCAAATATTTGTTTAATTAATAAATTTGCCTGTGTGGTTCACCGCTATGTCCCAGGTCTTGACTCTCATTAAGGTGGCCTAACCCATAAGGCATATTTGAATTGAAAAAGTATTCTCTCCTCAAGGTGCTTTACTTCTGTCTAGTTGAAGCTTGTTATTGTTAGGCTGTCCCAGAAGGACAAAATGGCGGCCCAGAAGGACAAAATGGCGGCCATACCAGGGAAAAAGGAAGCTGACGAAACCACACCTGGAATCACAGGACCAATCCCCAATCGCGACGTATGAAGCCCACCAAATTCTTTTGCTTAAAGATCAGACTTTTTGTCTGATTGAACTTTTCTCCTCGCGGAGCCCAGAAAAACCTTACAGTTATGTGTACATATTTTGTTAGCACAAGGCATTGCACTGTTAGCTTAGAGAAGTGTAATAATAGACATACAAATTTATGAGTGACATTTTCTTAGATGTGGTTTTCTTTGCAGTGCACAATTATAAAAAATAACTTGAGACAAAAATGAAAACATAATACACATAAATTTATGAGATGCAGCAAAAGCAGTACAAAGAGGGAAGTTTACAATAGTAAGCACCTACATTAAAATGAAAGATTACACATAAACAAGTTTAGTTTATACCTCAAAGAACTTGAAAAAGAACAAACTAAGCCCAAAGTTAACAGAAGTAAGAAAATAATAAATACTAGAGCAGAGTAGATCATCCAAGTTAATAGTTAATTTTTAAAGAAAATAAACAAAATTGACAACCCCTTAACTGAACTAAGAAAAAGAGAAGAGTCAAATAAATAAAATCAGAAAATGGAAGAAGAGACATTATAAGAGATGGTTCAGAACAAAAAAAGGATTATAAGTGACTATCATGAACAATTATATGCCAAAAAATCGATGACCTAAAGAAATTGATATTTATTGACATATATAACCTACCAAGTGAGTCAAGAAGAAACAGAAATATTGATATACCTCATACACAAAAATGAAAAGTAAAACCTATGTGATAATTCTAACAGAAATGATGCAACCATAAAAAAGAATGAGATACTTCAATTTGCAACAATGCAGATGAAACTTGAGAGCATTATGTTAAGTGAAAAATGTCAAGTAGAGACAGACAAATATCATATGCTATCACTTATGTAAGGAATATAAGAAGAAACTCTTGAACATAATTATAGATATAGAGATGGGGTTGTGGATGGGCAAACAAATGAAAGTTGTTAAAAGATACAAAATTCTAGTTATAAAATAATAAATGGGGATATAATATACAGCATGGTGTTGCAAGAACTAATACTGTATTTAAAATTGAAATTTTCTAAAAGAGTGACTTAAAAGTTCTTAACACAAATAAATGTTTGTGCACTCTGTGTGAAATGCCTATGTAAATATCAGGGTAACCTCAAAACATCAATCTATAGAGAAACCAAATACAGAAATGAAAAGGGAAACCAAATACAACATAGAATAAAGTTATCAGAGCACAAAAGAATAGCAAAAGCAATGCAAAAACATCCAGAATACAAATGACAATAGTTATTAATAATTTCACTAAATGTCAGTGAATTGAACTCACCGATCACGGAATAGAGTGGGTGGATTAATTAAAACCCAAGTTTCTGCCACATACAGGAAACCCATCTAAGTTCCAAAGACAAAAATGGGCTACAAGTCAAAGATTAGAAAACAATCCTACAATCAAATGTTAACCCAATAAGGGCAGAAACAGTGATACTTACATCAGATAAAATAGACTCCCAATTAAGAGGGTAAATAAGAGAGAGAAATGGACATTACATAATGATTAAGGGGTCAATTCAGCAAGAAGACAATAATTGTTATTAATATGTATAAATATACATATGCACCAAGTGAAGAAACATCAAAATACATAAGGCAGAACTAAAGAGAGCTATTGATAGCAATATAATAATAGTAGCAATCTTCAACACCCACTTAAAACAATGAACAGATCAACCAGGCAGAAAATTAATAGAGAAACAACAGCTTTAGTGACAAATTAGAACAGATGAATTTAATAAACTTTTACAGAACACTCCACCCAATAACTGTAGCATTCACATTATTCTCGAGTATTCATGGTACAATCTCAAGGACAGATTATATGTTGAGAAGTGAAAGGAGTGTCAGCAAATTTACAAAGATTGAAATCATATTAAGTATCTTCTTCTGATCACAAAGGCATAAAACTAGACATCAACCACAGAAAGAAAGCTGCTAAGTGCTAAAACAGATGGAGACTAAATCACAAGCTTCTGAATTATTATTAAGAGTGAAAATCATAGCAGTTAAAAGATACTTGGAGACAAACGAGAAAGAAAATATGAGCCATCAGAACCTGTTGGTTGCAGCAAAGGCAGCACAAAGAGGGAAGTTTGTCACAATTCAGGAACACCTCGAGAAACAAAAAATATCTCAGATAAACAATGTAACCCTAACACTAAAGCATCAAGAGAAAGAAGGACAAATCAAATTATAATTCAGTAGAAGGGGTGCACCCTGGTAGAGTAATATTTTTATCAGCTGCCTTTGGCCAATGCAGTCCATATACATCCTAAAGATCTGGATTTCTGTCTTGGGGTCAGGGCGGGTAGGTGGGTGGGGGGGACACTAAAATGACCCAACTAAGACAAAGTAAATTACTTCTTCCTTCACTCTTTCTGCCTGCTTCTGCTTACTTTCATTCCTGCTTGCACCTTTCCTTAATTTAAAAAAAGGAGGTAAAAGAAAGGAAACAATAAAAATTTGACAGAAATAAATGAAATAGAAATCAAAAAGACTACAGATCAATGAAACCAAGAGCTTGTTCTACTCTTGGTAGTCATGGTGTGCTACCATATATTCGATGAAGAGTGAACATGGATTATTATCATATATTTGATGAAGAATGAACATACTGATCTAAAACTTGTATAGTATTCTAAATCAATGTTATCTCAAAATAAAAAACAACAAATAAAGTGGGGTCTGGGAACCTGCATTTCTAACAAGCTCCCAGGTGAGAAGGGTAATGCTGGTACATAGCACCCATTATGAGTGTAAAAACTTGAAAATCTCCTAGTTAAGTAAAGAGTCCTGAGTGGGCTGTGCTGTTACGAAAAGGCCACCATGGACGAGGTGGTGGAGGAGGGAGAGGACTCCCATGGGCCTTGCTTTCCCTGCCCTTTCTCTGCCATAATAGCAGAGACTCATACAGGTGTGCTATAGAACAAATTTGATAATGGGCTGGCTGCATTAAAAGTAAAAAGAGCAAAGTCCAGTTATTAAATTTAGAACTGAAAACACTACAGAACCTGTCAGTACAAACATTAATCATTACGGAGAAGAACACACCGCAGTGGCACCATCATTTTCAGCAAAATGAACATCAGTCAATTGTAACAGTGTTTTTCCATGACACCATTTGGAATATTCTCATGGGTGACAGCTTTTGAAGGAGCGTCTTTCTCAGTCTCCATGGTGGCAAGTTCATATCCTGCTGGTTTAAAAGGTGTTGTTACTATATTTATGGTCTTATTTATTATGAAGCTAGAACTACAGAAGAACTTTCATTTAAGAAGTGTAAAAGATTTCAAATAATTATCAATACTGAAGGAGACTCATGGGAAGCAAAATCAGCTGCTACAGGAAAGATTGGCTATATTCTTAGCAATTATATAGCCCCTGCAGATTCCATCCAGGCAGAAGAATGGTATTTTGACAAAATGGGGAGGAAAATGCTGAATCCTGGGAATCAGAAAGAAACTTTATTAGTAAGAGAAAGTGAAACTATGAAAGTTGGCTTTTCCCTCTCTATTTGTGACTGGGATTAAGTCAGGAGTGACAATGTGAAACATTACAAAATTAGGAAATTTGTCAAAGGTAGGTAATATATCAATCCAGAGCACATTTGCTACTCTGCAGAAATCGATAAAGCAATACACAGAACATACTGATGGTTTATGCTATCATATAACATAACAACTCTGCATTCAACTGTGAAACCCCAGAGGCAAGTTCTAGCAAAAGATGCTTGGGGAATCCCTCAAGAATTTTTGCAGCTAGATGTTACACTGACAAAAATGTTTTGCTTAGGTATGGGTGGAAACTTGGAACAGAACTACAAAAATAGCAATCAAAATACTAAAACTAGGTTCAACTGTTTTCAAGGTTCAAAGAAAGTATAGCTAAGACAGGTATGACTGTGCATGATAGAATGACAATGAAGAGCAACAGGGCCACCATTTGTAAACCACTTCTTTTCTTTTATTCCTCGAACTCAGAATTGTTAGGTGAAATTATTCTTATTAGTATAGACTAAACTTGGGGAATAAGAACAATTATACTATAATAAAATCTAAAATTAAGGAACTTCATGGGACTAAAGAATTCCCTTCCAGTTTTAAAAAATTTCTTGCAGTTGTTATCCTCCAAAGTTTTTCTAAGTTGAATAGTTAATATATAACCTTAATATAGTCCTTCTACTCCATGGAAATGGGTCAGACTTTTAGAAACAAAAAGGAATATAAATAGCATCTACGATTGGATTAACTGTTAGAGCACAACAATGGAATTTGGAAGCATAATGCTTAGCCTAATACTCAAACTCATGAAACTAGAAAAAAGAAAAAGAAAATTTTCACTAATATTTTTCTGAATAGCTCAGTTTAGAATTATGAAGGTAACTAGAAAGCGAATTAATCTTTTATAAGCTTGCATTTATTTATTTTTAAGGAAATGTACAGTTAGAAATGAAGGTGAACAGGTAGGTAGGAAGAGAGAGGAGGAAGAAGCATTTTTATTTATTTTATTTAGTTATTCATCTTGATTGTTTCCCCCTGGGCCTGGGTCATGAACCAGAATCCTTGGGAAGTATGTGGACTACGTCCACCAGAGGCCACGGATGTTAATCGACCAGGGGTGCCACCAGGGCACACCTGATTTAATTTTTAAGAGATAATATATAATAAAAATTGTACTATCCAAGGGGAAATAAGACTCCACATTTAAACAGTCCTTTGAAAAGATATACTGATACCGTAAGATACTACTAATATGATCTTACAATGATGGGTACCACAGGTGTAAAATATCATTATATTAGAGATGTAAATGAACTTTTGTTCTTATTGAATAGAGGGTAGTAGAGAGGAAAATGTATTTAAAAGGAATATGGGAAAAGAAAATGTGAAAATTTTAGAGAAAGAGGGATGGAGTGTTATGTTTAATGTTGATGCTATGGAGTAATGAAATGGCTTTGTTGGTACTCAAAGATTCTCCTCATAGCTATTTTCTAAGATCTTAAGAGTCATAACGTATGACTATAATACAAATTTTTTAAAACAACCACTGAGTGCTATAACTTCAAAGGAGCTCTTTTCACTAATTCCAATGATACAACTTTTATGCAAAACAATTTTAGAAATTCAGTTTTCAAATCCATACTTGAATCTACATTCAATATTTAAAATTCTGTATTTAATGGTGATCATATTTTTCCCTTCTAAGTTTCATTTGACTTCAAGAGGAAAATTATTCAGAATAAACAGTAGTGAAAGGGAGGAGGAAACAGTTTTTGCCCTCTTAAAGTACAGAAGTGAAACATACGTATATGTGTGATTAATTTTAAAATTCCCAAAGATAAATTTGAGTAGCGACATTAGTGGTTTGTGTCTAGCAAATAAACTGAATGTGACAAAAGTAGTATCTATGGTTTAAAATGCTCTCTTTTATAGTTATACGTTAAATACAGTTATACCTCAGGTCCCCATATTTTAGGAATACAATTTTAATTACAATCATCTACCTGTCTGAATCATTCAATTTAAAATTCAGTGCTATAGTCTATGTTGAGATTCAAATTTTAAAATATGACACATGAACTTCATGCAAATCAGCAATAGTCCACTACTAAACATTGTAGTGGTTTCTTATGTTTATACTTGGTACTGAATTCCTCTTCCAAAAGGATCTTTCTAAGAACTGCTATCATCATTTGTCCTTTATATCTGCAACCTGTGACATCATATTTTAAAGAAATTTATGAAAACTCTGGTATCGTAACTTTTCAAAGTATTTAAGAAAGGATAACAAAATTATATGTTTATGTACTAATTCTATTCAGAGAAGTAAGCAGGGAAAGGTGATGGCATTCATTAGGTTTTAACTGAATAGAGCAGTTTCTTGCAATAGAATTGCATAATAAGGAAATAAAACACTAGCTTAATGTGCATTCAGTTTAAATTGTTATGAAATTTTAAATTGTCAAGAAAAATAAACAACTTTGCATATTTGAAGATATTTTCCATAGCTATTTGTCTTCAATATCATAATACAGAACATAATGTAAAAATATTTTTATGAATATTATAATATTGTTTCATGGATAGCAAATACGAGGCAGGAAGGATGAAAGAGAGAGAAGCATCTTCAGTTTTATTTAGTTATTCATCTTGGTTGTTCCCTGCCCTGGAAAAAGAACCAGGGGCCTTAGGATGTATGTGAAATGTGCCCAGCACACTTACCCGTTAACCCATCAGGGCACAACAGAAGCATGTATTTTTTTTTATTTAGTTGCTCATTTTGATTGTTCCCTCCCACCAGCCCTCAAACTCAGTTGCCTGGGCTTTACATGGACTACACCAGAGTCACATACTTAATGTCAGAAACAGCAGGGCATGCCAAAAAACAATGATTCTTAATCTTGGATTCCCACTAAGAAGACTTTTTTTTTTTTAGTAAAATTGATTACTCTTAGTTTTTTAAAACTGATTCAACAATCTCTTAATTTCTTGTGTTGAATCCTGGAATGGAAAGGAACTTCTAAGGTGATTCTATATGTAGTAAAGGTTGAGCAGCACAGGTCTAGTGGACCTGCCTGTAGATGGCATTCACAAATGAAAAAATAATAACTCATTTTAAAATCATTAAAAATAGAATTGTTAATCAAATAATATTTAACTCATCACCAACTAAGTGATAATATACTAAGTTCCTAAGGAGCTTAGATGTGAACTCTGGAGGTTAAGAAACTCAAGGATGGAGGATATAAATGGACATGGTGTGAAACTGTCTTCTCAGGTTCCCAGGTGTTGTATGAACATAGGTGACACAAGAGTGAGCAGCTGAGCTGGGGTATAGCTCTTCTAATTCTCTGGAACTGTACATTTTCCAGAGTTGAGAACCCCTGAACCTGCTTGTTTTCCTACTAATCAAGTGATACTGGTCTGCAAATCAAAGCGATCAGCAAACTTTCCAATATTTGCAACTTTGTCATTTCCCACCTACTATAATTTGTGACTGTGTTTAAATTCTGATTTATTGAATTATTTTAGAAGCTCCTTAATTCCATTTTAAAAGTACAAAGCATTTTGTGATTCCTTATTTAAAACTGTTAAAGGTAGCTTTAATTACATTGAAGAGTGTGTAGATGATATGGCAAGTCTCTTCTACCTGGAATATTTTCCCTCCCTCCTCCTATGGAATTATTTTATCCAATCTCCACCTCATTTTAGGACTTTTCACTCCAGCTTTTGACAAAAAAAAAACAATCATGGTATTTTAGAAAGAACTCAGATTCTCCTTGGGGAAGTCAATATCTCTACCACTTGTGCAGAGGTATTAAAGATGTAACCACAAATTTTTTGATATTCCTTCTCTAAAGAGATGGGGTTTAATTCCCCTTTCCTTAGGGTAGGTTGAACTTAATAACTCATTTCTAAAAATTAGATATGGTAAAGTGATGGGATGTCACTTCTGAGACCAGGTTATTTTAAAGAATTGGCTTTTGTCTTACGGTATGTAATTACTCTTTAATCTCTTAAATGTTCATTCTGGGCAGTCCTTTCTGCCCAGGAGAACTCTATCTCTTGCTTTCTCCTGTATTTTTTTTATCATAAACTTATTTAAAAAATTGTTCACTCTGGATAGGCTGATCATATTTCAATATGGGACAAAATGGGATGCGGCATTTTGGCTCCCTCAATAGACTAGGATCAGGGCTACTCAACGGCCCCTGTTACCTGGCTTTAAAGATGGCCCTGGTTTATTAAAAATAGGACAAAATTGACAGTAGGGGAAAAATGGTACCCTATTGTTTAAAATGGGATGTATGGTCAGCCTGATTCTGGGAGAACCAGCAGCCATGTTGGTGAGGAGCTAAGGACAGCCAACACCCACAGGAATGAGTTTGGGAGCAAATCCTTCCCTGGAGTTGATCCTCCAGACAACTACACCCTGTCTGCACCTTGACTGTAGCTTTCTAAGAGACTCTCCGACAGAATCAGCCAGTTGAACTGCTCCTGGACTCCTGATGACAAAAACTGTGAGATGTTTGTTTTTTAATGTTAAGTTTGGGATAGTTTGTGGTGTAGCAATGGACACCCTATCTGGAACAATTTTTTTCAGCAATATCTATTATTTCTTTAATCCACAATTCTAAGTTCCATTTTAGATATTAAAATTGCTTCTGTATATATTTCACACTACACCCACTACCAGAATTCCAGTGTCCCTGACCACCTTTCCCCCTCATTCCCAATCCCACCATAACCAGTGCTGAGTCCTGCTATTTTTGTTGGAATTCGTATGTTCATTGGTTCATTTCATTATGTTCCACATATGAATGAAATCATTCTGTATTTTTTTTTCTTTCTCATTTATTTCACTCAGGATGATTCCTTCCAGTCCCATCCAGATTGTAGCAAAGAGCACAATTTCATTTTTTAAATAGCAGCATAGATTTCCATTGAATATATATATATATATATATATCATTGTTTCTTTATCCGGTCATCTGTTGATGGGCATTTAGGTTGTTTCCATGACTTAGCTATGGTGATTTGTGCTGGAGATTTTTTTCCTGGTAAGATATTTTATATCCTCTGGGTACATGCCTAGGAGTGGGATTGCTGGATCAAATGGTAGATTCGTCTTTTTTTTTTTTTTTTTTGAGGCATCAGCACACTATCTTTCAAAGAAGTTGTGCCAAATTACATTCCCACTAATAATATAGAAGGGTTCCCTTTTCTCCACACCCCCTACAACACCTTCTATTTCCAATCTTTTCAATACAGGTTATTTTCACTTTTGTGAAATGGTATCTCATTGTAGTTTTTATTTACTTCTCTCTGATGATGAGTGACATAGAGCATTTTTTCAGGTGTCTGTAAGTCATCTCTGTATCTTTAGTTCTTTTGCCCATTTTTGAGTGGGTCATTTGCTTTTTTATTATTGAGATGTATGAGTTCTTTTTATACATTTTAGAAATTAAGCTTTTATCTGGTGTATGTGTTGTGAATATCTTCTCCAATTCTGTGAATTTTCTTTTTGTTTTAGTGGTGGTTTCTTTTGTTGTGCAGAAGCTTTTTTACATGATGTAATCTCAATTGTTTAGCTTTGTTTTGGTTTAGTTTGCTGTCATTGTTTTTCCCTCAAGGACCTCCTTGAGGTTGAGGTCATGAAGTGTTTTCCCCACATTTTGTTCTACGTATTTTATGGTTTCATATCTTATGTCCTTTGAATCATTTTCAGATGACTTTTCTACTTTGTGATAATAAATAGTCTAGTTTTATTTTTTCCCCAGATGTCATTCCAGTTTTCCCAACATCATTTATTGAATACACATTCCTTCCTCCATTATATCATCTTAGAACCTTTAATGTCAACTAACTGTCCACATTTCAATTGATTTTCTTTTAAGAGTTGATGCTATGTCATATTTATGTATTTGTATAGGATACCTTTTTTGCCTCCCTCTTTAACATTCTTTGTTCACGCATGTTGGTCTCATCTTTGTTTCTGCTTTTGCTTTGTTGTTTAGCACCATTCTTGAAGCTTGATGAATCTTTGTTTCCATTTTCCCACTTGTGGTACCCCTTTTCAACATTTTGAATGGCAGTCTTGGTGACAGAAAAATCCAATAATTTTTTTGTCACTGAAGATTTTTATTTATCTATCAAATTTAAATGATAATCTTGCAAGGTAGAGTATTTTTGACTGGCAGTTTTTGTCTTTTAGTATTTCAAAGGGATCATTCCTCTCTCTCTTTCTCTGGAACTTATCTTTTTAAGTTTAAATAGTTAAATAGTTACAAATCGTCACTTTTTTAGAAATGAAAGATGATTTTTTAAGAATCCACCTAAACAAACAAGCAGGTTCTTTGTTGTTAATGAAATCATTTGGTAATTCTAAGCATCATACTCATCTCTCTATGTCCTATCCCACCCACTCTCAAGGTTGTAAAGTATGGTAGTTGAAAGAAAGAGCAAGACTCATTGAATTGTACTGTAAGTTAGAAGCACTATACGTTAAGGTTATTTGGTTTAAATTACATAAATTAAATTCATGTTAATAAGCAGTAATAATAATAATGTATTTTATTTGTTCACATAAATAGGAAGTCCAGGAGTAGAACAAACTTTGTTCACAGGACCAAATGATATCATCAGTTCTCCGTCTCCCTCATTTTTTGCTCTCTCTACTTCATGCTTTATCTTCTGTATACAAATAGTTTTTGCAACCTAACTCCTTATCCTGAGTTTATCTACTTTAATAAGAGATATAGCACATTTCTACTGGTATCCATTAATCCAATATGGGAAATAATAGCTTGGATCATAACCCTTTGAGAAACCTCAATGGTATGTGTGGGAGGGGTGAATATGCTATGATTTGACAGACTTTCTTGGACTACATGGTGTGTGTGTGTGTGTGATTGTCCAAGTGACCTTAAAGGAATTAAAGGAATGCTGGAGAGGATGTATACCCATACAACCTGGTCCCAATTGGACCTTTACATGCAGCTGGGGGAGAGGGTTTAGGCACAAGGCAGAAGAAGGATAAGTGCCCTGGCAGTTTGAACAAGAGGATTGATGCGAAAATTACACTGGGCACTGCCGTAACTGGAAGGCAGCTAAGGGAATCATGCACTCCTAAGCCCTCTCAACATATTGTCCCGGAGTCACAGGAGATGCCCACTGGAAATCCTGCCATCAGGCCCAAAGGAAGAGGAGAAACCATCAACATTATCCACTAGCATACTTTGTGTGTGTGGTTAAAGCTACAGCCTGATTGCCAATTGTGGATCAACAAGAAGGGGGTCAATACAGATCAGAGCTGAAATGCTGTGGGGAGGCCTTGCATCTTCCACACAAATTCCAAATCCATAGACTGAGCTGTTGAGCAGCAACAGAGGGCCCATGTAAGAACTTAAGCAAATCCAACCAGTTGTGATGCCACAAAACCCAAGAAATCCCAGTGTCTAAACCAAGAGCAAGGTTGACTCAGTGCAAGTCAATACCCTATACAAGCCCATCACTGCAGGGAAACCCAATCCACAGAAACATAACAGAATGTCAAACAGAGCAAAGATGTGGAGTAATATGAAATGATAGCTCCAATCAAAAATCAAGGGGAAAATCTGAATACAATAGATGTATGCAAACCTCCTGAGGACGAATTTAGAGAAAGAATGATAAAAATAATACTCCTGGAAATAAAGAAAACAATAGAAGGAAAAGAGAACAATAAAAATGAGAGAGAAGAAAAGAAGCAGCTCAAAACAGATGTCAAAGAAATAAAGAACATAAGAGTTGACCTAAAGAATTCAATAGAGGAACTCAAAAATAGGATGGATAACATCTCCAATAGAATCAGTGATCTAGAAGATAGGGCAGAGGAATCCACACAAGCAAACCAGTGAAGAGTGAAAAGAAATGAAGACAGCATTTAAGACCTATAGGATAACTTCAAAATAAACAGCATTGACATTGTAGAGGTCTCAGAAGGAGAAGAGAGAGAAAAAGGGATAGAAACTATATTTGAAGAACTAATCACAGATAAATTTCCCTAACCTAAAGAAAGAAGCATGCTTCCATACCCTGGAAGCTCAGAGTCCTTAATAAGAGAAGCCAAAACAAACCTACACTTAGACAAATTGACATTAAAATGTCAAAAATATAAGATAAAGAAATAATCTTAAAAAATCCAGAAAAAAAGCAAGCCACATAAAAAGGAATCCCAGTAAGATTGTCAGAGGATTTCTCAAATGAAATTCTGTAGGTCCAGAGGGAATGCCATGATATATTCAAAAGGGGAGGGGGGAGTATATTCATCCTAGCATGCTATACACTGCAAGATTATCATTCAGAACCAAAGGAATGATGAGTAGTTTTTACAATAAGTTAAATGAATTTATCACTACAAAGCCAGTTCTACAAAACACCAACAAACACAACAAACTAACTAAAAAGTGCTATATAAAGTGTGAAGAAAACACACTTATGCTAACATCAGGGTAACCTCAAAATACATCTCCAGGGAAAAAGCAAAGAAGAAAACAAAAAGGAAAACTAATCAAACACAACCAACCCATCTAAGAAGAGAAAAAGAATAAAGACACTGTTAGAAACAACACACAGAAGACAAATTACAAATTGACACAAAGCAGCTACATATCAATGATCACCTTAAGTGATAATGAACTGAACTAACCAAGCAAAATACATGGAGCGGTTGATTGGATTAAAAAGCATAACCCAAGTTTCCGCTGCATTCAGGAAACTCACTTTCTTTCAAAAGATAAAGACTCAAATCAATGGTTGGAAGACAACCTATTGTCAAATGGCAACCACAAAAAAGCAGGAACTTAATATTTATATTTGATATTGATATTGATATTGATATCTGATTAAAGAGACTTCCAACTGAAAAGCATTAACAAAAGGCAAAGATATTATGTAATGACAAAGGGATCAATTCAGTAAGAAGACATAATGCTTATAAACATATATGGGCCAAGTGAAGGAGCATCAAAATATATTAAGCAAGTATTATTAGAACTGATGAGAGACACTGAGAGCAACACAATCATATTAGGAGATTTCGACACCCCAATTACAACAATGGATGGATATATCAGGCAGAAAATTACCAGGGAAACAGCATCTAAATGACCATTTGCAACAGTTGACTGTAATAGACATATACGGAAGACTTCATCCAATGACTACAGATTTCACTTTATTCTAAAGTGCACATGAGCATTCTCAAGGATAGATCATATGTTGGGATACAAAACTGTCTCAACCATTTACGAATATTGAAATTATACCATACATCTTCTCTAATCACAATGATTAAAAACTAGAAATCAACCACTACAAGAAAGTTAGGAGACCCCAAATTAATTAAAGACTAAGCAACATGCTTTTGAATGACTCTTGGGTAAAACAGGAAGTTGAAAAAGGACTTAAAAAAATGTAGAGAGAAATGAGAATGAAGACATGAGCTACCAGAATAAATGGGATGAAACTAAAGCAGTACTAAGAGGTAGTTCATTGCATTCCAGACTTACCTCAAGAAAAGAAAAAGTGTAAATAAACAATCAAACCCCACATTTAAAATAAGTAGAGAAAGAACAATAATTCAAGTCAAAAATCAGCAGAAGAAACAAAATAATCAAAATTCGAGCAGAAAGAAATGAAATAGAAAACAAAAAGACAATCCAAGATATCATTAAAACCAAAAGTTGACTCTTTGAAAAGATAAACACAATTGATAAACCATTGGCTAGAATCAAACAAAAGAGACATAACTACAATTAGAAATTAAAGGGGAGAGGTTACTAGAGATACACAGAAATACAAAACATACTAAGAGACTACTATGAATAACTCTTTGCCAATAAAGTAGACAAACTTGAGGACCTGGACAGATTTTTATCAAAATATAATCTAACAAGATTGAAATTGGAAGAACTGGAAAACCTGAACAGAACAATCCCAGGCAAAGAAATTGAAGAGGTAATCAAAAAGTCTCCCTAAAAATAAAAACCCAGGATCAGATGGCTTTTCTATTGAGTTTTACCAAGCCTTTAGAGAAGATATAATACCTATTATTCTCAAACTCTTCCAAAATATTGAAGAACAAATAATTTCTATGAGGCTAATATCACACTGATACCAAAAACTCATAGAGTCATTACCAAGAGAGAAAATTACAAACATCTCTAATGAACATAGATGCAAAAATTCTCAACAAAATATTAACAAACTGAATCCAACAGTACATTAAAAAGACCATCCATCATGACCACTTGGGATTTATCCCAAGGATGCAAGGATGGTTCAACATATGTAAATCTATAAATGTAATACACATATTGACAAGAACAAAGAGAAAAAGCACATGATCATATCAAAAGATGTAGAGAAACCTTTTGACAAGATTCAATACCCCTTAATGATAAAAAATAATCCTGCATACAACAGGGATAGATGATATGTACCTCAACATAATACAGGCCATATATGACAAACCTACAGCCAACATCATAGTCATAGTGAAAATTTAAAAGCAATTCCTCTAAAGTCAGGAACCAGGCAAAACTGTACACTCTCACTACTGCTATTTAGCATCACGTTGGAGGTCTTAGCCAGAGAAATTAGGCAAGAAAAAGGAAGAAAATAAATCCAAATTGTAAAGGAGAAATTAAACTCTCATTATTTGCAATTGACATTATTGCAATTATGTAGAAAAAGAAAACCCTACTAGAACTCATCAACAGATATAGTAAAGTGGCAGGCTACAAAATTAATGCTCCAAAATCCATCACATGCTTTGACACAAACAACACACTAAAGAAAATGAAATCAAGAAAATCATACCATTTAAAAAAGAAGTAAAAAGAATCAAATATTTGGGAATATACTGAAAGGATGTGAAAGATCTATACAATGAAAACTACATGTCCTTCATGAATGAAATAGAGGAGCACACAAAGAGATGGAAAGACATCACATGGTTGGGGAGAATCAACATCACTAAAATGGTCGTCTTTCCTAAGCAATATACAGATTTAGTGAAATTCTCATTAAAATCCCTTAGTCTTATTTCCAGGGAATAGAATAAAATATCTTGAAATTTTTATGGAACAACAAAAGATCTTGAAAAACCAAGCAATTATGAGAAAAAGAATGAATCTGGAGGTATTACATTCCCAAACATTGAGCTGTACTACATAGCAACAGCGATCAAAACAGTATAGTACTGAAACAATAACAAAGGCACAGACTAGTGTAATAGAACTCTATCACCATAAACTGACCCACTCCATACAGTCAGTTAATTTATGACAAAGGAACCAAAAGCATATGATGGAGATAGAAAAATCCTTTAAATAAATAGTGTGGGGATAACTGGATAGCCACATACAAAATAATGAAGCTAGATCACTCTCTAATAGTATTCACGAAAATTAACTCAAAATGAACTAGAGACTTGGACCTAAGTCCAAAATCATGAAATCACTGGAAGACAATGTAGAAAGGAATGCCTTTGGAGACTCAACTTGAACATCATGGGAAACAAAAGGAAAAATCATCAACTACATCAAACTAAAAAGCTTCTTCACAGCAAAACAAAACTACACCAAAACCAAAAGTCAACCTACTAACTGGGAGAAGATATTTTCACTTCATATTTCTGACAAGGGCTTAATATTGAAAATATACCTATAACTCATAAAACTCAAAAACAGAAAAATAGGCAACCCAATCAATAAATGGGAAGAGGAATTGGAGAGAAATATTTTCCAAATAGGATATACAAGTGGTCAACAGCCATGTAAATAGATATTCCTACTGGCTGGCTATCAGAGAATGCAAATCAAAACAATGAGTTATCACCTTACACATGAAGGACAGGTTATTATCCAAAAGTCTGGAAACAAGAAATATTTTCAAGGATGTAGAGGTAAGGGGACACTTTTACACTGTAGGAGAGAAAATTGGTGCAACCTCTATGGAAAATAGTTTGAAGATTCCTCAAAAAGTTGGAAATGGAAATCCTATATGATCCCATCATCCCACTTGTGGCTATTTACCCAGAAGACACAAAAACACTCATTTGCAGAGATTTATGTGCCCCCATGTTTATTGTAGAACCTATTCACAATTACTAAGAACTGGAAACTACCTATGTGCCCAATATCAGATGAATGGATAAAGAAGATATAGTACATATATACAATGAAATACTGCACAACTCTTAGAAAAGATGAAATTCTAAGATTTGAATCAACGTATATAGAGGAGATTATGTTAAGTGAAATAAGTCAAAAGAGGAAAGATAGATAGCAGAAGACCTCACTCATTTGTAGAACGTGAATAGACAAAACAAAGGAACAAATGAAACAAAACCAATCTTTGGACAATTGCAATAAACTGAGGTTACCAATAGGGTTGGGGGTGAGTGGGAGGCAAGTAGTGGTGGAGCTCATTGGGCGATGGTGAAGAACATTTGGTGATTTGGTGGAGGTTATGGTGCCTTGACATATATCTGAGGAATGGGAACCTATACATAAGCATTTCTTTTAATGTGTAGAATAAGTTACTGCAAAAAAGGCAAAAAAAGAGAATCAAAATTAGACAATGAAAAACGGGTGATATTTTATAAATGGTGTTGGAAAAACTGGAGAAATATATACAAAAGAATGAAACTAGATCATTATATTAAACCATATACAAACATTAATTGACAGCAGATTATAGACGTTAATGTAAGACCCGATACCATAAATTCTCCAGAAAAAAACATAGGTACAAGCTCCTTTATATTGGATTTATCAATAATTGATTTGACACCAAAAGCAAAAATAACAAAACAAAAAGAGTGAGATTAGATCAAACTAAAAAGCTTCACACAAAAAGAACTGTCAACACAATAAGAAGGCATCCTACCAAAGGGGAGAAAGTATTTGCAAATCATATATCTGATAATAGGCTAATATTCAAATTCCAGTCATGTGTCATTTAACATTTAACATGGCAATACATTCTTTATATTGAATAATATCATAAAGGGTACTTAAACATAGGTGATATAATCTATTACATGCCTATGATAGCCTGTTTAGCCTATTGAGACCACCGTCATCTATGTGACCTATCATTGAGTGAAATGTCTTTATGCATCATATGATTGTATATAAAGAATTCGTGCAACTCAAAAGCAAAAAAGAAGCCCAAATAATTCAATTTAAAATGGGCAGAGGGAAATGTAAGATAGCATCTCTAGAAAGTGGGCACTGAGACGCCTCACAGGAAAAAAAAAACAGTTTTTTGGAACCAACACAGAAAAAGGGATTTTGCTGCTTCAGCACTTGCCAGAACAACTTGGAGAACAGAAGACTAACAGTCAGCTCTGCAGGTGGGTGAGAGGCAGGGGGATACAAGGGAGACTGCAGCAGCAAAGGAGAGCCCCCAGAAAGGAGAGTTTTGAAGTACAGATACCATCTGCCTTCCCCTACCAGAACCTAGCCGGAGCCACATAGGCTGAGTAGACATTCTAAAGAGTACAAAACAGTCACGGTGACCTCCAGCATCCACCTGGGATTTGAGATAGTAGGGACTCAGCTGCTGAGTACCTCTTCTCCTGGTGCAAACTGCAGAAGCAGCCCTGCTATCTCTAGTGGTGTGAACCCAGAAAGAGCAGGGAGCCACAAACCTAAGTCAAACTGAGCAGGGGAGAGGTTTTGTTGAATGTTGCCAGCAACTCTTGGCTAACAAAGAGGGACCATGGAAACAGGAGCCCAGAGGCAATAAAAGCACGTGGCCTTTGTCTTCACATGTCAGAGTTAGAAGCAGCAATCCCCTTGCTACCTCACCCTTCTGCAGAAAGAGCACAGACAGCCTCCTTAACCTCTGGCTGTTTGAATTCAAACAGAGCAGGGAGCCACAAACCTGAGTCAAACTGAGCAGGGGAGAGATTTCTGTGACAGCTGCCAACAAATTCTTGGCTAGAAAAAGCGCAGAAGGAGAAAATTGGAGAAAAAAAGAACTGGAGCATACAGGTGCTGCAAACCCTCCACTACATACCTAGGGGCTTGGGCTCACTGGCAATCGGGATCCAGTGGCTAAGGCCCTGGAAGGACAGGCCCTGGAAGGACTTGACCCTAATGGTTTGGTGAATACAAGGGACATAAGCCCAGGCAGCAGACTTAAGTCACATAGCCCCAGCCAGCAGTTCTACCAACAAAACAAGCCTGTCTCCGCCCCCAGCATCAGGTGGCAAATCTACACGCTCACAGACACTACTACACTCCCAACCCTGTGCCCACCCTGATCCAGCAGCCATCATCACTCCTTGATACAAGACACACTACAGAAGCCTGTAAGGGTCAAAATTACAAAATAAAACAAAAATAGAGTGCCCTCTGGTAGAAACTAAAACAAAAACACTAGCAGAGCAACAAGATTACAAATTATGAGGGGGGGGGTCACAAAATACCCTGAAACCTCAATCACAAATTAAGAATCTAAATCATCACCTAAAGGAACTAGAAAGAGTAGAAAAACAGAAGCCTAAATCCAACAGAAGGAAGTAAATAATAAAGAGTAGATCAGAAATCAGAAATCAAGGAAATACAAATCAAAAAGACTATTCAAAAAATCAATGAATCCAAAAGTTGTTTTTTTGAAAGAATAAACAAAATAGACAGGCCACTAGCCAGACTCACAAAAAAGAGGAGAGAGAAAACAAACATATAGAATCAAAACTGAAGAAGGAATAATCACAACAGATACAAGAGAAATAGAGAGCACTATAAGAGAATACTATTTGACTTAGGTTTGTGGCTGTATATATATATATATGTATATATATATATATATATATATATATATATATATATATATATATATAGTAACAAACAGATAACCTAGAAGAAATGGACACATTTCTGGAAAGGTACAGTATCCCAAAAGTAAACAGAGAAGAAATAGAAACCATGAACAGATAAATCACAAGCAAGGAAATTGAAATAGTGATCAAAAACCTTCCCCAAAACAAAAGCCCTGGACCATACAGTTTCACCAGTGAATTCTACAAAGCATTCAAAGAAGTATTAATTCCAATCTTTCTTAAACTGTTCCAAAAAATAGAAGAAGATGGAAAACTTCCAAACACTTTTTATGGTGCCAATATTACGCTGATTCTAAAACCAGATAAAGACTGCACCAAAAAGAAAACTATAGACCAATATCCTTAATGAATACTGATGCAAAAATTCTCAACAAAACACTAGCAAGTCAAATTCAACAACGGATAAAAAGAATCATACACCACGATCAAATTGGATTATTCCAGAGATGCAGGAATGGTTCAACATGCGCAATCAGTAAATGTGATACACTTTATCAATAAAAAAGGGCAAAACCACATGATCATCTCAATAGATGCAGAAAAAGCATTTAACAACATTCAACATCTTTTTATGTTAAAAACCCTCCAAAAATAGGTATAGAAGGAATGTACTGCAGCATAATTAAGTCTATGTATGACAAGACCACAGCCAGCATTGTACTCAATGGAGAAAAACTAAAAACTTTCCCCTAAGATCAGAGACAAGACAAGGATGTCCTCTCTCACCATTACTAAATCATCACCTAAAGGAACTAGAAAGAGTAGAAAAACAGAAGCCTAAATCCAACAGAAGGAAGTAAATAATAAAGACTAGATCAGAAATCAGAAATCAAGGAAATACAAATCAAAAAGACTATTCAAAAAATCCTGGAGATCCTGGCCAATGCAATTAAATAAGAAAAAAATATAAAAGCTATCCAAATAGGAAAAGAAGTGAAACTATCTCTTTTCACGTATGACATGAGAATATACATTGGGAACTCCGTAGAATCAAGTAAAAAACTACCAGAAATAAACACAGTAAATGGCAGGTTACAAAATTAGTATTTAAAAATCTGTTGCGTTTCTGTATGCCAATAATGAAAATATAAAAAAAGACTGAAGAAAATAACATCATTTACAATTACACGAAAAAAAAAATAGAAAGAAAGCAATACCTTGGACTAAACCTAACCAAAGAGGTGAAGGATCTGTACTTTCAGAAACTATAGGACATTGCTAAAAGAAATAGAAGATGACACAAATA
The DNA here is from genome assembly GCA_004363575.1 of Solenodon paradoxus. NCBI lineage: Eukaryota > Metazoa > Chordata > Mammalia > Eulipotyphla > Solenodontidae > Solenodon > Solenodon paradoxus. The sequence goes on from RJWH01000144.1 coordinate 261,485, forward strand.
AATGGAAAGATATTCCATGTTCATGGATCAGAAGAATCAACATAATCAAAATCTCCATATTGCTCAAGGCAATATATAGATTCAATACTATACCCATCAAAATTCCAAGACATTCTTCACAGACACAGAAGGCAAAATAATGAAATTTATCTGGAATAACAAACCACCCAGGATAACAAAAACAATTCTCAAGAAAAATAATGAATAACAGAGGAGTCATGCTCCCTGACTTCAAACTCTACTACAAAGCAATAATACTTAAAACAGCATGGTACTGGTATAAAAACAGAAAGACAGATAAATGGAACAGAATCAAAAGTCCAGAAGTAAATTCATATCTATATTGGCACCTAATTTTTGACAAAGGAGCCAAAATATTATGATAGGGCAAGGGAAGTCTTTTTAATAAATGGTGCTGGGAGAACTGGTCAGTCACATGCAAAAGGTTGAAACTAGACCATTACCTAATACCATACACAAAAATTAACTCAAAATGGATTAAAGACTTAGACATAAGACCAGAAACCATCAAACACAAAGAGAGAATGGAGGCAAAACATTATTAGACATAGACCTAAGAGATATCTTTGGCAACTCAACTCCCATTTCAAGGCAAATGAAATCCAAAGTAAAGAAGTGGGATTACATAAAACTAAAAAGTTTCTACTCAGCAAAAGAAACTTGCATAAAAACAAAAAGGTATCCAACTGAATGGGAAAAGATATTTGCTTCTCACACTTCAGATTAGGGGTTAATATGTAAGACATACAAAGACCTCAAAAACTGGACAACAAAAATAAAAGGAATCCAATCAAAAAAATGGGCTGATGACCTTAATAGACACCTCTCCAAGGAAAACATACAAATGGCCAACAGGTTCAAGAAAAGATGCTCTATGTCTCTTGTCATCAGGGAAATGCAAATCAAAAGAATGATGAGCTATCACCTCACAATGGTAAGAATGGCTATTATAAAAAAATGGAGATAATAAGTGCTGGAGAGGATGTGGAGAAAAGGGAACTCTAATTCACTGTTGGTGGGAATGTAAAGTGATGCGACCATTCTGGAAAGCAGTATGGAGAGTCCTCAAAGAATTGAGAATGGAAATTTCATATGATCCAGTTATTCCCCTCCTGGGCATTTACCCCAGAGACACAAAAACATTTAAGCGAAGAGATACACATACTCCCATGTTCACTGCAGTACAATTCACAATAGCTAAGAGCTGGAAACAACTTAAATACTGATCAGCAGAGGAGTGGATAAAGAAAATGTGGTACATATATACTATGGAATACTATGCAGTCGTCAAAAGGGAGAGATCCTGCCATTTGCAACAGCATGAATGGAATTGAAGAGAATTATACTTAGTGAGAGAAGATAGAAATGGGATGAAGGGAATTAACTGTCAATGAAGGGAGGAAAAAAAAAGGGGAGGAATAATAGTAAACCTACTATGCTATTTATAAATGTAAAAACACCATGTATACCTCAAAACAAGACATTGTCAAAATTCAATATCCCTTTAATGATAATGAAAAAAAATTAAAAAGTTAAAATGAGCAGAGGATGTGAATATGTTTTTTTCTAAAGAAGATACACAGATGACCCATAGGTATGTGAAAAGTTAGTATTCAAAATCACTACTATCAAGAAAATCAAAAGTACAATGAGATATTACTTCATACTGTTAGAATGGCTATCATTTATTTATTTTTAATTGATTTTATTAAAGGAATATTGCATATAACATGAACTAGGTTTAAGTTATACATGAGAGTAAATTTATATCTGTATATAATACAGTAAGTTTACCACTATTTCTTTTTTTCCTCACTATACAATGAATCCTCTTTACCCTGTTTGCCCCCCATGCTCCCCATTCTCTTTTTGGCCCCACTGTTTGTTTTTTTTTTTGGGCGGGGGACATGGGCTAAAAGTCTATTGTTGCTTGATTTAGTTCATTTTTTAGTCTATTTTTGTTTAATTTAGTCATTCATTTGCTTGCTACCTGTATATACCACATATGAGTGATCTGATACAATGTCTCCTTCTGGTTTATCTGACTAAGTGTAATTCCTTCCAGATCCATCCATATTGCCCCAAATGGCAGGATTTTGCGTTTTTAATAGTTGCATAGTATATATCATTTTGTGTATATATGACACATCTTCTTTATGAGCTCATCTGTCTATAGACATTTAATTTGTTTCCAGCTCTTGGCTATTGCAAATAATGCTGCAATGAGCATGGAGATGCATTTTCTCTGTGAATAAGTGTTGTGTTTTTAGGATAAATACCTAGTAGAGGAATAACTGAATAATGTGGGATTTCCATTTTCAATTTTGGGGGGAATCTCAATACTGCTTTCCATACTGGTTGCACATTTTTCACTCCCACCAAGAGTGTGAAAGTGTTCTCTTTTCACCACATTCTCTCCAGGACTTGTTTCCATTCTTTTGGATGATAGCCATTCTCAGAGGTGTGAGGTCATATTTCATTGCTGTTTTTATTTCCATTTCCCTAATGATGAGAGAAGTGGAACATCTTTTCATATGTCTGTTGGACATTTGTATGCTTACTTTAGAGAAGTGTCTATTAAGATCATCTGCCCATTTTAAAATTGGATTGTTAGGTCTTTTTTCTTGTTGTATTTTATGAGTTCTCCCCTTGTCAGATTATGATATGCAAATATCTTCTCCCATTTGATAGGATGTCTTTTTTGGTTTGAATTGAGTTTATTTAACTGTGCAGAAGCTTTTTACTTTGATGTAATACCATTTGTTTATTTTGGATTTTATTTCCATTGCTGTTAGTGTTTAGTTTCCAAAGATATCTTTTAGGTCAACGTCCTGTAGTGTTTTGCCTATGTTTTCTTTTGTATATTTTATGCTTTCTGGCATTACGCTTAAGTCTTTAATCCACTTTGAATTAATTTTAGTGTATGGTATTAGGATAGAAATTATTTAAAATAACAAATGTTGATGAGGATATAGAGCTAAGGAAACCCTGGTGGACTGTTATTTGGAATGTAAATTGGTGTGGCTTCTATGGAAAACTGTACGGAGGGTTCTCAAAAAAATGAGAAATCTTCTTGTTCTCCCTAAACACTGTCTATGATGTAATTAGACCTGCCTTTGGGTTGCTCTTGGAATCTCATTGGTAATGTAAAATGCTTAGTGCAGGGCCTGGCACAGAGAAAATATCTTGTAAGTGGTACCTTAGCTAGGCTTTTGGAGTTATAGAAGAATCTGCCTCTCCAATAAGGCTCTAGTTTTGTTTTCTGGTTTCTACTTAACACATTCTCAACTCAGCTTTTCATTCTTGAAATGACATAGCATTGGAAAGGAAAAAACAAAACAAAACAGACTAGCTGAAACTTCCATTTGCTTCTTTGAGAATTAAAGCCTGTTTTCCTCAGTCTCAGTAGGTTTATTTGCGTAGTCTCTTTTAATGTTTTTCTTTTTTCTTTACTCCCTGATAGAAGACTCTGAACTTTTTCCCTCCAATCTGTTTGTTGATCTAGATACAGTACTTGTAGGATAGTTAATTTAATGAATCTTAGCAATTGGTCTTCAGGAATCAAGTTTAAAGTCAAGGTATTCCTTTAAGCAGAGCAGCAAAGTGAACCAGAAATGAAGTGTTTTGTTACAGTGTTTTGCAATTAGATGTAAGAAGAAGGAAAGCAGAATGCTTCAAGTGATGATATAATCAATTAGTGTCAATGACTTCTTTCTGTATTTACTCAATTCCCCCACATTCTTCCAACTGAACAGCTGATGACATTTGAGAATATCTGCTTCTCTTATTTCTATGATATTAACTTGTGCTCTCCACCTCACTGATAACTATTACTTTGCCTTGTTAGCTGACTTCTTTGATCCTCTCCTACCTTAAACCACAAGTGATCCCTGAGACTCAAGTCAATGAAAACCAGTCATTGCTTTTGTGCATGAGCCCCAAATCTAACCCTAAATTCTCCTCATGTTCCAGGCTCATGATATGTCATTTCTATTCACTACTATTCAGTGAATATTCTCTTGAAATTTTAAATTTCAAATGTTCCAAATTTGTTTCATCACTTTCTCCTATATTCCAGCTTCCCAGCCTGTTCCTATTCCAACTTTGGCACCCTCATTCTGATCTTTCAGGTGTGAAACAGTAAAGGTTTATTTGGCATTCTTATGTCAGATATTAACAGCTTTGTCATTTATTCTTTTGCACAGTGTCTTGAGTCCATTTCCTTTCTCTATTCTCACTGTTACCATCATCATGACAGCTAATATTCCCCAAACATCAGTCGTCTAGGCATGATGCCAGGTATGCTACCTCACCTAGTTCTAATAGTCACCATTTGAGCAAATTAGTGTCATCCTATTTCACAAACAGTCCAGTTCTAATTGCTGTTATACAAGTTCTTTCTTGTTTTAAAATATCCCTCCCTCCCTGCCCATTTTTATGAAATCTTAATTCCCTTTAACACCCTTAGCATGCACTTCATTGTTTTCTGAAGTTCCTTCAGGTCCACCATTTCACTAAATGTTCATTACACTACGTATTAGTGTAATTTAAGAATTTAAGAATTATCTAGTCATTAGCTTAGTAATTATATTACATGTATAAATTATATAAATATTAAAATAATTGAAAGTCAATTTTTCTCCCATTTTGGGAAGGATATATACACATAAAGTAAGTTTAGAAGGTAGAAAATTATCACTACTTAGAATGCTTTCCATTTAATCTTTATGTATAATTTTTGTCTGCCTGCTTTTATCTTATGTTTTTAATTTATTACTATAAAATGTATTTCCATCATCATCAACATCGTTTAAAATTGCTGAATAACATACCATCAAGTGGACCTAAACATTTTTCTGTGTGTTTGGATTAAAGGAGATAGGGTAAATAAAGTGAAACAAGTTACCTGATGCATAAAAGGCAATAAAAATATTATCATATAGTATATCAAATGATTTGTGTCTTACTCGAAAGCACCAAAATGTAACTCTGTTCTTTTTATTACCCACATTACTTTATGCATAGCTGTGCTTATATAAAGTGCTCAATGATTTGGAGGAAAATAATGTTTTTCTCATTATGTAAGATATACTCACTGCGAAAAATTCAGGAAAAAAAGGCGCACCCAAGTGAAATATTAGATAAGTCAATTGCCTCTAAAGGAACACAGGCCACATACCCCTGGGTTCAAGTCCTGAGTCTGGTGGGAAACAACCAATGCGAATAACTAAAAAAAATCCAGAAAAGAAAGAAAGAAACTGAAGAAAGAAATATTCACATATATAATACCAGTTCTCAAAACTAATTGCTTTAAACAATGTGATGAATTTTCTTTAAATCATTTTCTATATGCACTCAGATATACACAAAACTGAACACTTACCTGAAACAATTTCCACTATTCAAATATTTCCACCAACACAATATCTCCCTACACAGTGAAAAATGTATTTATCATTCTAAAAAAAAAAAAATCAACGCAGTAGCATGCAAAAGAGTCAGGTTTTCCAACGTAATAAACTTAGTAAATACTCACAATGAAAAAATAAAAGCTAAAGAAGTCCCCCTGTCCTAGCAAAATTATACTCGAATAAAAATTTACATATGATAATTTTGAATAGTATTAATTTTTTTCCCTAAAGACATCATTGAGGTTGGGGTTATGGAGTGCTTCCCACATTTTCTTCTAAGTATCTTACGGTTTCAAGTCTTATAATCAGGTCTTTGATTCATTTTGTATCAGCTTTTGTGTATGATGCTAATGAATAATTTAGCTTCTTTTTTTCTACAGATGTCTTTCCAGTTTTTCCAACACCATTTGTTGAATAGCCTTTCCTTCTTCCATTTTATGCTCTTGGCAACTTTGTCATAAATTAACCATCCAAAGAAGTGTGACTTTATTTCTGGACTCTCGATTTTATTCTATTGACCTGTGTGTCTGTTTTTGTTCCAGTACTATACTGTTTTGATGATGATCACTTTGTAGTATAGTTTGAAGTCAGGAAGTATGATACCTCTGCTCTTCTTTTTTGTTCTACTCAGGATATATTTGGTGATTCAAGGGTTTTTGTAGTTTTGTAGTTCCATGCAAACTTCACTATTATTTTTTCAACTTCTTTTACAAATGTCCCTGGGATTTTGATGGGAATTGCTTTAAAATCTATGTATTGTTTTGGGTAGACTAACCATTTTAACTATGTTAATTCTTCCAACACATGAACATGGACTGCTTTTCCATCTCTTTGTATCTTCTTCTGTTTCTTTTGTTAAGGACCTGTAGTTTTATTGTAGAGGTCTTTCACCTCCTTTGTTAAGTTTATTCCCTAGGTATTTGATCTTTCTTGGTTTTCTTATGAACGGTATTTCTTTCTTAAATGCTTTTTCTCTACTTCATTGTTTGAAAAAAGGTATGCTACTGGGTTTTTGTGTTGATTTTATATCCAGCCACTTTGCTATATTCATTTATTGTTTTAAGCAGTTTGGGGTGAAATCTTTAGGATTTTCTAGGTATAATATGTCATCTGCAAATGATAATAGTTTTATTTCTTCTTTTTTAAGGTGGATTCCTTTACTATGCATTTTTGCCTTATTGCTCCAGTCAAGACTTCCAGAACTATGTCGAATGCAGTGATGATAGTAGGCAATCTTGTTTTATTTGAGAATGTAGGGGAAAGCTCTCAATCTTTCACTGTTAATTCTGATGCTGACTGTGGGTTTGTTATATATTGCTTTTATTATGTTGAGGTTTGTGCATTCTACTCCTATTTTGGTGGAGGTGTTCATCATGAATGATTGTTGAATCTTGACAAATGCTTCCTCTGCATCTATTGAGATGGTCATATGGTTCTTGAATTTTGCCTTATTGATGTGGTATATTGCATTGATTGATTTGATATATTGAACCATCCTTGCATCCATGGAATAAAATTCACTTGATTGTGCTGTATAATTTTTGATGTGTTGTTGAATTCATTTGCAAGAATTTTGTTGCAAGGATTTTTGCATCTATATTCATCAATGGTATTGTCTGTAGTTTTCTTTTTTGCTGCTATCTTTGTCTAATTTTGGAATCAGGGTAATATTGTCCTCAAATAATGAATTTGGAAGTTTTCCTTCCTCTTCAATTTTGTGGAAGATTTTATGAAGGATGGACATTAGCAATTCTTTGAATGTTTGGTAGAATTTGGTAGTAAAACCATCTGGACCTGGGCTCTTGTTTTGGGGGGAGATTTTTTTTATTACCATTTCAGTTTTTGTGGTTGCGATTGGTCTATGTAAGTTGTTTCTGTCTTCCTGGGTTCTGTTTTGGGTTGTTGTAGGATTCTAGAAACTTTTTCATTTCTTCATGATTGATTAATTTGTTTGCATATAAGTGTTCATTATAGTTTCTCATGACCCTTTGCATTTCTGTGATGCCATTTGTAATCTCATCTCTTTCATTTCTGATTTTTTAGTAGGAATTTCTCTTTCTCTTTCTCGGTGAGTCTTGCTAGTGGTGTATCAAATTTATTTTATTTTATTCAAATAAACAGCTTTTGGATTCATTGAATATTCAGATGCCTTTTTCTCAGTTTCATCTATTTCTGCTCTAATTTCTATTATTTCCTTTCTTCTGCTGATTTTTGGTTTTGATTGTTCTTCCCTTTCTATTGCCTACAGGTTGTGGTTATACATTTAATTTTGACTCTCTCTTAGTTTTTTATTTGTGCTTGTATGGCTCTAAACTTTCCTCTCAAAACTGCTTTTGCCACACCCCATACATATGTCCTAGTAGCTCATGTCTAAATTTTCATTTGTTTCCAGATAAGTCTTAATTTCATCTTTAAATTTCATCAATGATTAGGAGTTATTCAGAAGCATGTTGCTTAATCACCATATCTTTGTGTTCTTTCAGTTTTGTTATTTTGGTTCATATCTAATTTCACCCCCTTGTGTTCAGAGAAGATGCTTTCTATAATTTCAATCTTACTAAATTTTTGGAGACTTGTTTTGTTTCCCAGGATATGGTCTTTTCTTGAGAATGCTCCATGTACACTTGAGAAGAATGTATATTCATTTTCACTGGGGTAAAACACACTGTCTATGTTATTTGGTCCATATAAGGTATTGCTCCAATTAGAGCCCTTATTTCTTTGTTGATTTTCTGCCTGAATGATCTATTGATGTAAGTGTAGTGTTGAAGTTTCCGGCTATTCTTGTGTTATTGTCAATATCTGTCTTTAGTTCTGCCAGTATTTGCTTTATATATTTAGATGATCCTGCATTGGATGCATATACATTGATGATAATTATTTCTTCTTGATGGATCACCCCCTTGACCATAATGTAATGTCCATGTTTGCCTCACGATATTTTTTAATTGGAAGTTTGTCTTATCTAATATTAGTATTGCATTTTCTGGTTTCCTTCCATCTCTGTTGTTTTGGTACATTTGTTCAATAAACCTTGAATTTTATCTTTGGATCTGATATGCATTTCATGTAGGCAGAATGTCTACAGGTCCTGTTTTGTTTTGTTTTGTTTTATCCATCCAGTCACTCTCTGTCTTTTTATTGATGAATCAGTCTATTTGCATTCAGGGTGTGGACTGAAATGCAAGTCTTTATTACTGTCACTTGAACCTTGTTTTCTGTGCCTGTTGCTTCATTTCCTGTTTGTTCGTGCTTGCTTTTCTCTTTGGTGGTTTTCAGTGTCTATTCTGTCAGTTTTGTCTACATCCCAGCTATGTATCTCTTTAGGCTTATGTGTCGTGGCTGTTATGTGAATTGTCTCTAACTTACTGCTCTATGATAGTCTTTTTGGAGCTGATGCCACATCATACTTATATATTTGTTCAGAGTGCATGTTTTTCTTTGATTTTTTATTATTTTTCCCCCCTGTTCATCCACTTTTGTTTCTTCTTTGACATTTCTGTTTGTCACCATTCTTGTGAGCCTTTGTTTTCATTTTTCCCTGTTATATAGTCCCTTTCAAGGTTTCTTGAAAGGTAGGCTTGGTGATAGGAACATACATTAACTTTTGTTTGTCTTTGAAGACCTTTATTTCTACATCATATTTTGAATGATAATTTTGCAGGGTTGAGTATTCTGGTAGTTTTTGTCTTTTTGTATTTCGACTGTGATGTCCCACTGTCTCCTGACCTGTAGGACTTCCACTGAGAAGTCTGATGATACTTAATGGGTATACTTTTGTAAGTTATGTTTTTCCTTTCTCTAGCAGTTTTCCCTTTGTAATTGGCTTTTGCTAGTTTTACTACGATTTTCCTGAGAATATGTGCTTTTACATTTAGAAATTTCAGTGTTCTCTCCACTTCTTGGACCTCTGTGGTTGCTTTTTGCAACAATGGAGAAATTCTCTGCTATTGCTTCTTTAAATAGTTTTTCTGCTTCTTTCTCCCTGTTTTCTCCTTCTAGGACACCTAATATTTTTATTTTTGTTCTTCTCATTGTGTCTGATATTTCTTGTAGGGTTTCTTCATTTTTCTTCAGTCTTGTTTCTCTCTTCCAAGAGGGTCACCTCTGTTATCTTATCTTCAGTTTCTGATATTCAAGATTGAGCTAGTTTATGATGCTTTCCCTGTTGATCTTCAATTCTCTGACTGTATTTTAATCTCCAGTATTTCTGTTGGGACTTTCTTCATGGCCTCAATCTCCTTGGTGAAGCAATCTCTTTGATCTGTCACTTCTTTTCTAGGTCTTCCTATTTTCTTTGGGTAATTGTGTGTGCCTCCTGCATCTCACTCAACTTTTTTATAAACTATGATTTTGAATTCTTTATCTGTTAGATTTTTCTAATATTTCTCTATTTGCAACATTCATAATGGTTGGTTTTTGTTTTGTTTTTTTCTGTGAGTTATATTTTGGCATTACTTTCTTCTCTGCCTTTCTTCTCTGTAGTACTGTGACATTCCTTTTCTTTTACTTTAGATTTCATCCTACCTATATGATGATGTGGCAGGTGTCAGTCCCTTTTTTATGGTGGGATGGGACTGGTTCTGCTTTCTAGGATGCCTGTTGGCCCTCTGTATGTATTCTCAGAGAAATGTCTATTCGGATCTTCTACCTATTTTTTGATTGGGTGGTTTGCTTCACGTTAATGAGTTTTATAAATTTTTATATTTTTGATCATTAACACTTTGTCAGCTATAAGTAGTGCAAATATCTTATACTATTTAGTAATCCCACTGAGTTTTCATTTTGAGTTTATTTCACTATTCAGAAGCTTTTTTATTTTGATGTAGTCCCATTGTAATTTTTTGTTTTGTTTCCCTTTCTGCTGGAACCCAAAGCTCTCTCTAGTTGTTAAATGTATTGTTTATGTTTTCTTCTATGTATTTTACAGCTTCCAATCTTACATCAAGTATCTAACCATTTTGAATGAATGTTTAAAATATTAGAGAGTGGTCTAGTTTCTAGTATGAGACCCTCCAGTTTTCCAACACCACTTGTTGGAAAGACTTTCCTTCCTTCATTGCGTGCTCTTGCCTCCTGTGTCATAAATTAACTAAATATCTATGTGCTTGTTCACAGCTAGGTACTCAATATTATTCCACTAATCATCTATTGCTATTCTAGTACCACGCTGTTTTGATTACTATCACTGTGTGGTATAATTAAAAATTCTGGTGTGTGATACCTCCACTCTTGTTCTTTTTCTCATGATTTGTTTAACTATGCAGGGTCTTTTGTGATCCCATACAAATTTTTAAAAATTTGTTCTATTTTCTTTAAAAGTGCCAAAGTATATTGCTTTAGGTAAGATAGCCATTTTAACAATGCTAATTCTTCTCAGTCATGAGTGTGGAATGTTTTTCTATCTTTCTGACTTCAGTTTCTCTAAATAACATCCTGTAGTTTTCAGTGTTCAGGTCTTTGATCTTCTTTATTAAGCTTATTCTAAGGTTTTTAATCTGTTTCACTCTGATTGTAAATGGGATTCTTACCTTTATTTTCTTCTATCTCATTATTTTCATGTAAACTGCAATAGATTTCTGTATATTAATTTTGTAGCCTACCACTTTAGTTTATTTATTCATTCATTCAAATAGTTTTTGGTGGACTCTTTCAGTTTTTCTCTGTATATATCATGTCACTTGAAAATATTGATTGGAAAATTCTTTTCCAGTTTGAATTGCTTTTATTTCTTCTTCTTGCCTAACTGCTCTGACTAGGACTTCCAACATGATGTTAAACAGTAGTGATGAAAGTGGACAATCTTGCGTTGTCATTAAGGCTGTTATTCCCTTTTTAATTTTCTGCCTGGTTAATCTGTTATTACTGTAATTGGATTTTTGATGTCTCCTACTATTACTTTATTGCTGCCAATGTACCTCTTTAGTTCTGTTAATTGATTTTTATATATTTGATGCTCCCTTGCTTAGTTCATATATATTAATAAATGTTTTGTCTTCTCGTTAAATTGACTCCTTAATAATTTTGTAATGTCTATTCCTGTCTTCTGCTATCTTCTTTAGTTGGAAGGCTAGTTTATCTGACATAAGTATGCCTACCCCTGCTTTTTGTAAGTTATCATTTGATTGCACGATTATCTTCCAACTTTTAGCCCATATTTGTCTCTGGAGTTTAAATAGGTTTCCTATATTCAGAAGAAAACTGGATTTTGTTGTTCAGTTCATTTTGCCATTCCATAGCTTTTGATTGGTGAATTCAATTAGTTGATATATAGGCTGATTATTGATAGGTGACTGCTTGTTCTGTCTTGCTAATTGTTTCCTGGGTGTTGCTGCAAACTCTCACTATACATTTATATGTTCTCTTTTATCTTCTCTTGTGCTTTTAAATATTTTATGCTGTATTTGGTTTACCTTTTCACGTTCATCTTTGCTTTTTCTATGGAATCATGTTTTGAAGTTACCTTAGGGTTTACCCCTTTTAAGCTCAGTCTATCTACATTTTTACTTTCCTCCTCTCCACATTTTGCATTTTTGATGTCTTGGTGTTTTTATGAAGGGGTTCTTTTCATTTTTAAGAAACTCTTTAGTATTTCTTGCCAGGTTGATTAGGTTGTAGTAAATTTCTCTAACTTTTGCTTTTATGTAAGGATTTTTATCACTGCTTCAATTCTAGGTAATAATGTAGCAGGTTAGTATATTCTTGGCTTCAAATCCTTTCAGCAGTTTGAAGATATCATGCCATTCTCTCCAGCCTGTAAAGTTTCTTCTGAAAAATCAATAGTCAGTGTTATGGGGGCTCCTTTGTATTTAACTTGTTTTCTAGCTGCATTTAAGATTCTCTCTTTATCTTTGATTCTTGGCACCTTAATTACAATGTGTCTTACGCATTATTGTTTTGGTTTTTTTTTTTTAGGAAATCTAGATCATCCTGGATCTCATTGCTTGTTTCTTTCCAGGGGTTAGGAAATTTTTCAGCTATTATTTCTTCAAATAAGATTTATGTCCCTTTTTCTCTCTCTCTGAGACCCATGTGATGCAAATGGTCTTCCTTTTGATGTTATCCCATACACTCCTGAGTTGCATTTATTTTTTTCCAATCCTTTTCCTCTTTGCTAATCTGCTTCTGTGCATTCCATTGGCCTATCTTCTAACTCACTGAGTAGATTGGAAGCTTTCCCCAGTCTGCTGTTGAGCATCTCTATTGTGTTCTTTAGTTCAGCTACTGTGCTCCTTAGCTCTATTTGACCTTACCTCATCTGCTCTCTATCTTTGTTGTAGTTTTTTTTGTTGTTCTTTATTGTTCTCCTGATTCTAGTGAGCATCATTAAGACTGTTAATTTGAAACATTCAGGTAACTTACTTAATTTTGTTGCATCCAGATTTTCCCTTGGAGTTTTGTTTTAGTCCCTTATCTGGGGTATATTTCTCTGTCTCTTTATTCTATTTGGTGCTCTGTGTTTATTTCTCTATGTTAGGCTAAATATCTTTCCATCTCTATCTGTATGGCCTTGTGTTGGGCTATCAGATTGCAGAGTATAAGCCTGGGGTGCTGACCTTGAATGCTGGGCTTTCTATTGTTGTGTGATCACTGCACCAATCAGAATGAATTGAATTTCTAGAGCCAGCATTATGTTAGGAACCACTAGTCCAGTCTTCAGGGCTGACATTGGGGTAGGATATGTGAGATTTCTCCTAATTAGAGGAAAGAGTAGCAAAACACCAGGAAGAGAGACCCAGGAAGTGTGATCTTAGGTCATATGCAGGCCAGAGTCACAACAGAGTTCACTGGTGAGAGGAAAATGGGCATTTTCTATGATCCCCAGAGCTGGTTCCAGTAAAACACATTCCCCATGCTAAAACCTCTCAGTCTTTAGTTGATAATCAGCTCATTTAAGGGGGTAACATACAAGCCCTAGATTCTGGAGATGTGAAATCTGGCAAGTAGCGTGTGGATTATGAAAGCTATTTAATAGTAGCACCATGAAGTGCCAAGCTGCTGGTCAGCTTGAACCTCTCTAATAGTTCTCCCTGAGAGATCTACTGAAAAATCTTTGCAGGAAGTAGGTCAGTTATCTGTATTGGACTTGCAGACACAGCAGTCTGTCCTTACCCTGGCAGGTGATCACTGCCCTGGGAGCCCAGAGAATTAGATAACTGTATCTTTGAGCACAAATTGCCACTACAGCATGCTAATGGTGAAGGGGGAAGGATGTTTTGCCCTTAAGGCCATGCTGCAATATGGTAGCTTCCAAGGCCTCACAGACAAAGGAATACCTCCTGTCCAGCATCATCTGGAGTCACAGGGAGTCTGTTTCTATTTCTTTTTCCCCATGCTAATTTTTTTGGTTAAACAAATAAAATCCTGCAGTAAGGTCTGTGCACACTTAACCTATTGATTTCCTATGCTCTCAGTCTTGTGTGCTTTGATCCTGAGAGTCCTATTTTTCTCTAAAAAGAAATCTGTAAAATCCCCTCAATTTTTCACGCCAGGGTATTTGCACTCATGGGTTAGTTCCCAGATGTGGGGGCACCCATTAAGAAGGCAAACCCTTCACCTTCGAGAAGAGGGCCCGTATCACTGATTTATGGACTTCAGGGTCTTAGTACCATGTAAGGTTTGCACTGAGACTCTTCATCTTCTTCTATAGCTTCTGGAAACGTCCCTTCTCTTTGTGGAGATGCTGGTCCTGGGTCTTTTTAAACAACAGTAGTTGTTAAATGGATGTAATTTTGTTGTGCCTGTGGCATGGAGATAAGCTCAAGACCTTAGCAGTTTATCGTTTTGGAATGCTCTATCTCTATTTTATTTTCTGTATCTATAAATTTATCTATTCTAGATATATCATATAAATGAAATGTATTCTCTGACTTTTTGTGTCTCACTTATTTCACTTAGTGTGTTTCAAGGTTCATTTATGTTGTAGTATGCATCAGAATGTCATTCCTCCTCAAGGTTTAATAATATTAAATTAATATTTTATACCATATTTTGTTTATCCATTCACCTTTGATGGGTAGTGTGGTTGTTTCTACCTTCTGGCTATAGTGACGATTGCTACTATGAACATTAGTGCACATGCTTCTATTTGAATCTCTGTTTTCAAATGAACCAAATCTAATAAAATAGACTTTAGTCTATAGGCTCAGTGATTACCATAAGGGAAAGGAGAGGGTGGTGAGAAAATTGGGTAAAAGGAGTCAATTATATGTTGAAAGAGAGAACTGGATTGCTCATGGTAAACTTAATGTATTATATGCAGGTGTTGCTTTATGATGATGTACAACCTAAACATATGTCATGATGCAATTTTCCTTCAATAAAGAGTAATCCATCTTAATGGGTGTGAAATGGTTAGCTTTTATCTATATAATTTTTTAATCACATTCTTAAAAATGTCAAATGTCATGCCCTGGTGGCTTAGGCACTATGCCAGTGACTGGAGTGTGAACTGTGTAAAGCCCAGTGACTTGGGCTCACAACCCAGGGCCAAGGGGAGCAACCAAAAATAAACAAGTTAATAAATGTGCTTCCTCTTCCCCTGCTTTACTCCTTCCTTTCTTTTCTCTCCTCCCTTCCTGCCTCCTTCCTTTCTCATTAAAATGCTTCTTCCTTCATTCCTTTTCTTTCTCTCTTTAGAAAAAAAATGTCGAATACTTTCTTAAAATTTATTAGGAAAACATCTTATATCCCTTATCATTCCCTGAGGCAATTATGCATATGTTTAATATACCCTCTATACCTGAGAGTTCCATTCTATTTCTACAAGCATAACTTGACATTTGAGTTTAAATTTAATCAACATTTAACCTTCACATCAAAAATAAAAGGGTTTTAGAACCCTTTAATACTGATCACCCCATTTTAATTCCACGTTTTAGTTAAGCCATCATTATTGTTATATATAGGAGTCTTTATTTAGATATACCCCAAGGTACACATTTCATGACTCATCATTTCTTCTTATATCTGAATTACACTTTTATCAAAGATGTTGAGAATCAGAATCTCTTCACTGGGCAATGTACCCATTTCCTAACTGCTGCATGTTGGCTGCTAATAGTTCATATGCTGCTCCTGAAGATTGTGTTCAAGTCAAAAAATCCAGAAAATACCTGGAAGCTTATACCATGCCCCATGGGTAGCTGACAGCTATGGCTGTTTGATATGTGGTACCACTCATTCTTTACAACTCCCCATGGGACTAAGTTGAGGCTAAACTACACATGAATGCACATCTTTGCCAACTTATTTTCCTGTCCCCTTCTGCTTCTCTCTCTTTCCTTTGAATTTCTTCTGGGAGGGACACTTTACTTCTTAGAATCTCCTTGGGCCTCAGTAAATTACTTGGACAGCAATCTTGCTATCAGGGTCTTCTTCAAGGTTCCAATCAAGACAGGTGATACCAGTGATCCCATACATCTATTTGAGGATGTGATTCTTCAATTTGTTCATTCACTAGTCAGTTCAATGAGGACCTCCTCAAGGGAGATAGTCTCTGATATGCCACTGCAGTATATATTCTAATACCTTCTTTGTGGTGAACCAAGACAGGCTATAAGTAAAAGGGAATATATTAACTTGTGTGATATATTTGAGAATACAGAAAAGTAAAACTTGAAAGACTGTGGAATTCGCAAGTGGTTGCTAAGCACCACTGATGTACTGAGAAGTATAGATGACAGATTCAGATCTATTAGGTAGATCTGGGCCTGTTGACTTACCTTTAACATACTCCGTAACCTACCTCCATAACATACTCCATAACTGCCTATCTCATTTAATTCTCCCATCACTCCTAGAAAAGAGCTAATATTACCCTATTTTACAGATGAGGCAATCAAGGCTTAGCAAGTTTAAATAACTTGTCCAAGGTAACTTCATACTGGCAGGAGGAATTTTTCTACTTTCTGCCCCTGAAAAGTTTATCTCTGCAAAGCTTGGAAGTATGTTTCCAAATGCAAAACTCCAAGGACTTTATTTCACTTTAATTTAAAGTTTTCATACTGAAATGTAGCATATTACTTTATGATAGAAAGTAAACAGAAAAGAGTCTTTCTGTAATGGATATGAGTTTGTTTTTTTTCTTCTAGTCTTCATCTAACAATTCTCTTGACTAACAGAACACCATTTCAACAAATCATCCAAAGATTTGGATGACAGATCTAAAAAATATCCAATTTGGTTTCAATTTAAATTCACTAAATAAAAGGAGCAGGAACAGCAGCAGCAACTATAATAGCAAAAGAAGAACTTCATAGAACTGGGAGACTGATAAGGACATCTGAATAAAGAAATGGGACCATGGACAGCAGAGAGAGCAGTTCTCAACTGATGATGTGTATTGCCCTCAGGAAATTTTAAAGACAGAATAACAGGATGCCCAAATCCTCACTTCAGAGGGTCTGCTCTGGGAATGAGGCCAGGATATTAACAAGTTCTAATGAAGTGTATGGATGGAGAATCCCTGGGTTAAAGGAATTCAGGGGTTGGGAAGCAGAGTGGAGGGAAGACAAAATGAGTACAAAGGGAATGTGTGGCCATGAGAGATGGAAAAGTGATGTACCTTAAAGGACTGTGGGACAGGTTAAAGAGAATGAAGGAGACTCTCGCCAATCCTCTAGTTTCCTGTGACATATGGTTTGGAAGATAATGATTCAAATGTCAGTTAAACACTGTAACTTCTTCTGGACTTTCCATGTGTGACTGACTGAAGTTTAAGACTGAACTTGCCCCCACTTCACTTTTAAGTGCATTTTACTGTGGTTTAATCATTTTCCAAGTTGTTCTTAAAAATGGGAATAGGAAAGTTTGGAATGGATTCACTTTCTCTAACATCCACCATGCATTCATTGTTTGTCACCCGTAAATTATTTCAGTATGGGCTGATGTGTCAATAATGAATGGCTGTTGGTCATTAAGTCTTTGTGGTGACCAGATCCTTCACAGACTTACATGGGAGTGTTTACAATGGAAAATTTACATATGAGACACCCAAGAAAAAGAAAAGGGCACAGGGACTCTGTCATTTCCACTGGTGCCCACCGAAAGAAATTCTGTGGAGAAAATGAGGTTTCTCATCAGGCCCTAAATTCATAACATCTCAGTTAAATCCATACTAAAATGTAGACTAGAAAGCTCAGATTTTATGGATCTCAGATCAGCTTTTTTGTTTCCAACATAAAATGTCTTATTAGTCCTAATACATCCCACTTTAATCATTTAATGGATTTCAGGACAAGTCTAAATATTACCTCAAATAAATAACAGCATTTATTCAATCTATGACTTTAAGCAGTCAACTGGTAGAGCCTTGGGAAAACTGGAAAAGTCAGGAAGTTTTAACGAATACAAAGAACAGTCTTAGGTTTGGGGAGATAAGATTCTGTACTGAGAGGCTCTAGATTTAAGTAAGTGCTCTGAACTCAGTGGGCATTTGTAGGTTTCAAAGAAAGAGAGTATTGAAAATGAAATAAGAAATCTGAATACATATATTAGCTGCTTTACTAAAGCAGAATAAATAATTTTATTTATTCTAAATAAAAATAATTTGAATATACGTTAAAGATCTTATTGGCTCTATTTAATGATTTACCAACTGGGCAGCATCCAATCTAGCAAATAAAAAGGAGCTCTGAGAATCTTCACAAAAGAAAACTTTTATAGGAGAGACAAGGAAATTGTACTAGACAAAAATGTGGATTCATTATTGCAAGGCTGTTTTCCCTATTGAGGATAGCAGGTATTTCTCAGGCAGATATGTTATTAGACAATTCCTGATTATCTGGTTTAATATTCCATTTCTGGGGGAGCCACAGCTGTAAGTCTTGCTTTGGTAAGTAGGGCTTAGCATGAGTGATGGGCCTGTTGTCTTACCTTTGACATACTCCATAACCTAGAGACAGTTTGAACATTATGAAGCCTGTTTAACTAAGAAAAATATAGAGAAGTTTAGACTGAAGTCTCTTCAGCTCTGGTCAATGCAGTTCATAGAAGATCTGAATTAACTATAAAGAATGTGATGAATACTCAGTTTGGATTCGTCTGTCAACTGCTCTTTGTGAATCTTGTATTGACTAATGTGTAGAAAGATACTTTCCCCTTTGACAGACAAGAATGTATTTTGGTTATACCACTCTGTTATGCAGGTATTCACAGTCTGACAGAGCAATGCCCTGTCTAGCAGGTGTCTGAGAAAATCACGGGACGTCACAGGTGGCAAAGACATGGACTTCATTCTACTCACAATAGGGGATTCCGATGGTGGTAGATAAGACATGTCTCTGCCTCCTCAAAGGCTGGTCAGGCCTGTTTTCATCTATCCATGGTGGCAGGTCAGGCATGTTTCTGGATGCTACCATACCACCAATGGGGAGGACTTTTTTATAGGGGATATAGCAAAGAGGGCAGTCAGTGGGCAGGAGCAGCCAAGTGGGTAAGAACATAGAACAGTCAAATAAGCAAGGACAACAGAATTCCAGTGGCAGGACATCTCAGTGAAGGTGGAGGCAGTTATCATCTCAGAAATTCCATCTGTCACATTCAAGTTGTGCTCAGCATTGGTCAGTTGCCAATCTCACTTTCAAGTTTGGACATAGGTCATGTTCTCACACTATCCTACACTGGAGATATTCAAATGACTTCTTTATACTAGGGGTGGAAGCTGCATGGTTAAACATTAAGGACCAATCTTTAAGAAGTTAAAGTTCCATGGAGACTCGGCTCTGATATGGAAGCAAAATATTTTATGCTTAATGTTCTATTTGCTAGCTATGTGCCCTGCTTTTTTCTTTGTTATACTGTAAGTTTTAAGATTCTCATTTGCTCGATTCTCTAATTAATAAAACAGTTTTTGAGAATACAGTTCATAATAACGACCTAAGAAAGGAATAAAATATTCCCTTACAGCTGCAGAATATATTATTCCATATTGTAAAGGTAGTTCTGAAGAAGCAGAAAAGATAGGATATTGGTAAAAGTATCACTTCTATTCTCTTATCTAGTAGAAAGACTTTTGTAAAAACTATATAATTTGCATCAAACCCCAGTGGCCTAGCAGTTTAGCCCACTAGGTGTAGTCCACATACATCTCAAGACTGGGACCCACGATGAACAACTAAATAAAATAAATAAAAGTGCTTCTAAAAAACCCCAAACTATATAATCTTATCCTAATCTTCTGTTTAATAGAAAAATCTTTTAAGACACTTGGACTTCTTAGTATGTTATTAGTTCCTATATAAAGCATGTTAAAATTAGTAGAAGTCAGTAATTCTGATGGGTGACCTATGTAATAATTTCTTGCTCGTGTTTAACATTTAAATTGATCTCTCTTTTCTGGCAAGTAAGATTGCTTGCAATATTTGTTTGCTAAGTATGAAGAAGTTCATAATGTCAATCTTCTCCCTTTATGTATGACTTCTGTTGAAAGTTTTGCTCTCATTTAAATTCACACTGCTGAGTGCTATGATAGAGGTTAAACTAGTTGTCATAGCTGTCAAGAGGAAATAACAGCTCCATTGAAGGATGGGAATCTGAGAAGGCTTCACATAGAAGATGACATTTAAGATGTGATAGAGCAGTAAAATTTCTGCAAGTAAAGAAGAGATAAAAGGGTTGGGGAAAGAGCATTTTGGCAAAAAGGAAACTTGTAATGCCTTGAAAATATGAAGTGTCACATGTTTATAAAGAATATTGCATGTTTCAATGTGGTAAGGGGTAACATTGTTACTGAATGAAACTGCAAGAGCTGATTAGGTCAGATCAAATGCTTTATCAAGTATTTAGGGCTTTTGATATAAGACATGGTGTTCCATCAACCTTTTGTCATTAGGGGAGTAAACTGATAAACTAGAAATGTAAATTGTAGCAGGATACAAGATATATTGAAGAAGGGAAGACCTTGATACCATTTAGGAAGCCACCTGAATGGTCTCCATGAAGGTCAGTAGCAATGAAAATGTAAGTAAAACAGTAATTCCAGGCATTTTATAAGTGCAAACCTCTGGATATGCAAAATAAAGTAGAGAAAAGGGCTGAATACACCTATACATTACTAAAAGGAGTTGTAGCATCTCTCTCTTTTGAAATTTATACTCATGTGCGCTACATAGTCTATGAAATGCTTTAGAGGGTATAAAGGGAGCAAATTGAATAATCATATAAAGTTTACCCTAATTCTGTTATCTATGGTTAAAATGTAGCATCATAAACACAAATGATTTCAGAGGAAGTCATCAACAATATAATTAATATATCTGATATTTTATCTCTTCTCTATGAGAATATTCCATCATTTCTACTCTGTCTTCTATTTTCTTGCCATGGAATGCTTAACTTCCTCCATAATGACTACCAACTGTACTCATATTCCAGGATGTATCTATGTGAATGAGTTTTGGCTTTACCAAGATTCAATAAATGAACATTATAAAATGCTTCTATAATGCCATTATTTTTTTGAAGCAATGACTCCCATCTTCTTTGCTTTTAATTATAATTTTATTATTTTTCTTCATCTTGTAGTTTCACTTTCTTTTATTGCAAACACTTTGGGTAATTTTTTGTGTGAAGGTTGAATTATGAAAATAAACAAGAAAAGTAAATCATTGATGTGCTGCATCATTCAGATAAAGAATGCTAGCCAACTTTAGAATTCCAATTGATAAAATGGACTCAACCAAGCAATAAGGCTAAGCCTGAAGGTATCCCAAATTGTTATACAGTAGTCCCTTGCTATATCGCTTTTCACTTATTGCGGCTTCAATGTATCGCAGGTTTTTTAAAAAAGATTTCTAATTCTGTATTGAGGAATTTTCACTATATGGCGGGATTTTGCGGTATATGTATACTCCACTAGTGCGTACCCACATAAAATTTTATATGTTGATAAAATTACGTAGGTTTAAGAGTGTAGAAAGTTTATAAGAGTGTGGGAAGGGTTTATAGGAGAGCAGGAAGGGTTTATAAAGCCTTAAAATATGCATCAATAATAAAATAAATTATAACGCTACTATTTCGCAGATTTTCACCTATCGCGGGGGTGTCTGGAATATAATTCCCGCGATAGGTGAGGATTCAAATTTAATTGTAGAAAAATTTGGTTAAGGAATAGATATTAACCAAATGAATTGATAAATTACCTTCATCTCTAGTCAACCATGTTAAATCATTTTCTAAGAGATGAAATTTTAATGAACTATCTGAGTTATCTGTAATACTAGTTAGAGCAAAAAACTTGCCAATATTTTCGTTTTTATTTTAAATTTCAGAATATGAATAAAAATAAAATAGTCAATATCAGGAGTGTGTTGGCTGATCTGAGCTGATCCAAGAAAACTATGAGGGCAATATCCAAGTCAGCTTGTTGCTTGTAGTCCTGAGAAAGGTGAATTGATTTCTGTTGATGCCCCCACCCTGCTTATCTTGGAGAACAAAACATCCTCCCTTATCACAATTCAAATGAGAACTCTCAGATTTTGTATTTGTTTGCTGGTAGTCTTAGACAACTATTTCTATATTATTTTCGATTGAATGCTCTAGTGCTAAAGGAACCTATGTCCATTTAAAGGATATAATAATTTGAAAAATGGATATTATTAAACAACAAAAACAGATTATTCATACCGTTAAAAGAAAAGAAAAGAAACAAAAGAGTACATTAAATGAAATGTAAGGTAGATAGAGAATTGTATGGAGTGAACTGCTTTCTGCCTGCTTCTGTAAGATATCCTGAGACAGAAGTTCTCACCAGTCAGCAGAGCAAGAAGCAGGTAACAGAAAGCTGAAGGTGAGCAATAACCTTCAAATGTTGCTGTACCTTTGAATGGTTCTGACAGCAGGGGAACAGCCTATGCCTACAAGTCTCTCTTGTTTTATTCTTATTACTTCATTGTAACCCAGCCCTATAAAATAAATCTCAGAGAGTGGTGTCCCACTTGACCCCTGCTTTTCTATAAGTATGTTGTCTGTCTTTCTTTACGGCTCCTGTAGCCACCACTCAGGGACCCTTTTGACTTTCGACATGACATGAACTATGCCCATGCAAAGAGGAATGTTCACACTGAGTAACAGACTCCATCTTACTGAACCTTCAACTTTGAACAAAACAATTCACTGACTGACAAGAAATGGTTTCTAGATAGGCATGGCCTTTTTTTGAAACTGTGCAAAGATAATTTTTTTAACTTTTTCCTCTTCATAGCTTGACTAAACACCAGTGAACTTTAAGAATGTAATCTATAATGAGTCCTGTTCTTGGCAAACAGCTTTTGTTTTCCAGTCCTCTTCCCTTCTTTTTTTGTTTTTAAACAAATCTTAGACAAAGACCCCAGGAAGATACAATTTGGTTTAATACCTGAGTTTGTGCTCCCTGATTTGCAAATCTAAGGTTCCAAATAAAGGCTATTGTTTTGTTTTAGTCTTGGCATATTTTTTTCACTTTTTTTTCATTTTTTTAAATTTATATGCTTGCTTAAAATTTATATACATTTCAAAACAGGTAAAACTAAACAATATGGTGGATATAATATCATTATACATATATGTTTATATATTTGTTTTATTATTTCACATCACTCGATTATTTTTGGGATATTGAATTCACATATCAGTCTGTAAGTATTTCACACCACGCCAATCACAAGACTTCTAGTTTCCTTCACCACTCTTTTTTTATTTCAGGCCATAATTTATCATATTAAATACTTATTTAAAAAGAAATTCAGGAAAATACAGTATATTGGATATTTTAAATGAATATAGTACAATATATTAAAATTCATCATGTAAGCTTAAGTCACAATTCCTTAATTTAGAAAAGTTATAAATTGGAATTATCAAGAAAAAATAATGTAACTAAAAAGAAAAAACTCAGCATGATGGCAGTAAAATTCAAACAATTTCAATAGCATTATTGTAATAGCAAATAAAGCAATAACAATAAAACTAAACAGGATAAAATATTAAGCACATAGGATTTGGGCATAAAAGATAAATTTGACCTTGAATCTGAACTTGCATACTCTATAAACTTAGGCAGATTTCTTAGCTTCAGTGTTCTCATCTATAAAATGGAAAATAAAATTTATATCATAGGCTTATCTTAAATAAGATAATATATGTCAAGTTTTTGGCTAGGCCCCACAGAATAATCACAAGCAAAGAAATTGAAAAAGTAATCAAAAGTCTCCCTAAAAATAAAAGCCCAAGACTACTTGGCCTTTTGAATAAGTTTTGCCAAAACTTAGAGAAGAATTAATACCTATTTTACTCAAACTCTTCCAATATATTGAAAAACAGAGAACACTCCCACTCTCCATGAGGTCAACATCACACTGATACTAAAAGCTGACAAAGACATCACCAAGAAAGAAAGAATTATAGACCAATATCTCCGTAGTGAACATAGATGAATAAGTCTCATAGAACTGCTTTTAACTGGAGTTTCTTTACACTCTATATAGCATCTTCTAGTATTTTTTTAAGAACTGGTTTTGTGGTGATAAATTCCTTCAACTTTTGTTTATTGGGAAAGGTTTTTTTAATCATTCCTTCAGTTTTGAATGATAATCTCACAGGGTATAGTATCCTAGGTTGAAAATTCTTTTCTTT
Source organism: Solenodon paradoxus (assembly GCA_004363575.1). Classification (NCBI taxonomy): domain Eukaryota; kingdom Metazoa; phylum Chordata; class Mammalia; order Eulipotyphla; family Solenodontidae; genus Solenodon; species Solenodon paradoxus. The sequence goes on from RJWH01000144.1 coordinate 285,529, forward strand.
CAATTTTTGTAATATATTACCATTCCCTCCTGGCCTGTAGAGTTTCACTGGAGAAGTCTGCTGACAATCTTATGGGGACTCCCTTGTATGTGACTCATTTTTTTCTAGATGCTTCTAAGAATTTTTCTTCATCTTGTATTTTTGACATTTTAATGTTAATGTGTCTTAGTGTAGGTCTACTTGGGTTTCTTTTATTATGGACTCTTTGAGCTTGCTGAGCCTGGAGGCTTGTTTCATTCTTCAGGTTAGGGAATTTCTCAGCTATTATTTTTTCAAATATAGTTTCTGCCCCCTTTTCCTTCTCTTCTTCTTCTATGACCTCTATAATGCAAATGTTGCTTCTTTTGATGTTATCCCATAGGTTTGGATGCTGTCTTCATTTTTTCACATTCTTTTATCTCTTTGCTGGTTTGCCTGAGTGCATTCCTTTGCCCTATCTTCTAGCTCACTGATTCTATTGAAGGCTTCATCCATCTTATTCTTGAGTCCCTCTGTTGAATTCCTTTAGATCAGCTATTGTGTTCTTTATTTCTTTAACATCTGTTATGATCTGTTTCATTTTTCTCTCTCTCTTTTTTGCTGTTCTCTTTTTCTTCCTCTACTGTTTTCTTGATTCCCATGAGTATGTTTATTACCATTGCCCTGAATTCATCTTCAGGTAGTTTGCAGATGTCTTTTGCATTCAGATTTTCCCCTGGGTTTTTATTGGATTCATAATTTCACACATATTTCTCTGTATCTTTGCTCTGTTTGTCATTTTGTTTGTGTTTCTGTGGGCTAAGTTTTCCTGCAGTGATGGCCTTGTGCAATGATCACCCTGCTGTTGACACACAATTGGCAATCAGGTTGCAGTTTCACCTACATTCACAAGGTGGTGCTAGTGGGTAACATTAATGGTTTCCTCCTCTGGAAGATTGTCTTGTCCCTTTACACCTAAGGATGGGATTTTTTGTTGGCAGGATTTACAGTGGATGGGACCTGAGGCTCTAGGACATTATATCGATTCCCTTTGTGGCCTTCTGGTTATGGCAGTACCCAGTGTAATTTTCTCACTAGGCCTCCTGCTCAAACAACTGGGGCACTCGTGGCTCTTCTGGCCTGTACTTGGACCCTCTCCCCCAGCTCTGTGTCCAGGTCCCAATGGGTGGGCTCTCCACTGCTTTTGCAATTCCTGGGAAGGCTGGTTCTGCCCACAGTTCCAACCCCTCCATTGTGGTTAGAATTCTGAGTCTGAGTCTGTGTGTAGCTCTGAGCCTGGACATTTTCACCTACCTTTTGTTGTGATCGCTGCTGTAGCTGTACAACATCTGTGCCTGCCTTTCCTCCATGTTTTTTTTCTGGAAAATAGGTGAATTTCTAGTTGCTCCATGGAGAGGATGTGAGTCTCCCTCCTACCAGGTTGCCATCTTGGTTGGAAGTCCTTTTTTTTTTCAGTAGACTCTCAGGAATCTTGGTTTGCTCTAGTAGAGACTGATATTAGAGATCAAAATATAGACTCCAAAGATAAACATATAAGCATTGGTGGTGAGCAAAAGGGCTGCTTCTGTGGCTGCTCTGAACTGCCGTAGTAAAGATTCCTTCTTATGGTTCACATAGTTGTTTCAATTTAACATATCTTATCATTGTTTTCTACTTACTGGTTCATAGCTTCATCAATTACTAAGACTTTTCTTATATTGTTACTTGAACAAAAAACAACAGAAGACAGCGGAAGTATATATATTTTTTCTCTCTCACATTGACAAAGAGTAAAGAAATTGGTGATGATCTGTGTGGGTCAGAGGAAAAAGAAACAAGACATTCTCATAAATTGGTGGTAGTTTAAACTGGTATAATTATTATAGAGAAAGCAGTAACATCTATTGACAACAAAAAACCCTTTGACTTAGAAATCCCACTTTTAAGAATTTATTATATGTTTATAAACAAATATGATTATGCAGAACTGAAATGGTATAGGAAAGGAAACGATCTAAATGTCTTAATGAACTAGTTAAATGAATTATTATGATACAATGATATAATGAACTGTAATGGAATAATTTTTAAAAGTGACTGCTCCTATGGAAAAATACTCAAGGTACATTTTTGAGTGAAAAAATAAGCTAAGGAAAGTTTAGTTTAGTTTGAGCTAATTTGTGTGTGTGTGTGTGTGTGTGTGTGTGTGTGTAAATTCATACACATGTAGTTAGATAGAAAGATAACTTTGTATTCTAGCATTCTAGTAGCCAGTGCCTAGATATATAAGAAATAATGGTTTTGCTATTGGAAATCTGTATAGTGCAGACTAAAGAAAGAAACACTTATTCTTCACTTTATAACCTTTTAATAAAAATGAACTAATCAAACAACTCCAGAATCAATTAAATTCTTAGAGATTTTCAGAAAATAGCATTGTTTATCTCCATATCATGCATCTAACATTGTATTAATTTAATTTTATAGGAAAATCATTTCATTGTTTTATAAAATGGTATAATTCAAAATCTAAATTCTGTCTGAATATTTGATGATATTAAAATATATTATTCACTTTTAGATGTCATAATGGCATTGTGGTTGTTATTAAAAAGTCATTTTAGGAACACGTACTTAAATATTTACAAATAATATTGTATGTCTTCAAAATAACATGAGAATATTAGGAATGTAACCGTGGGGTTTGTGCCTCAATTTCTTCATTGTGGGTTCTTTGTGTCCCCGCAGAGAAAATTTGCTCCAGAGTACAGAGCATAAGAAGAAAGGAGAGGTAAAGCAAACAAGTGCATAAAAGGAATTTATTTGGGAGGAAGCAAGAGGAGAGAGTACATTCTCAGTTGGACATGGGAATGGGTCATTCTGAAAAGGAAGCAGCAGTGAGAAGTTTGCATACAGCGGTTTTTAAAGATTTCTGCCATTCACTCTCTGTCTTTATCCCAGGTGAGTCCTGAGGTGGGATAAAGTCTTTGAGTGGCCTTCTAGTGCCTTCCTTTAAATTGGCTGGAGGGCTTCAAACTGGCACCACTTTATGATTTATTTCCTTTGTCCTCTTCAACAGTCCATATCCATGACCATCAACATACTCACTTGAAGTTCATGGCTTAGCCATACTTTAGACTTAATTGTATTGACTTCCTGGCTCTGGCATTTTAAACCAGGTTTTATTTTATGATTTTATGGCTCTGTGTTGATGGCCAGAAGTACTTTAAATCAAGCACATTGATTTATTGTTTTTCTGACATTGGATTTCCCCTCTCATGCACACTGTTCATATCTGACTTGCTACCTGTAGTGAATGCATAGGGGTGTAGTAGAGGTAGGATTAGCCATAGGTTCCTGGGATTGAGTGATAGTACATGAGGGTTTACTTTTTAATCTGTCCCTTGAAGTTTCAAAATATTAAAAAATCAGTCCTTCTTCCACAGTGTACCCCACCTACCCCTATCCAGAAAAAAATAACAGATTTTGTCTCTACCTTCCTGAATGTTTCAGGTTTGAATAACTAAAGGATGTATATAATGAGACTACATGGTGACATTGACTTTGAAATCAAGAAAGCTCTCTGGAGGTGAAGGGATGAAGTAGGAAATGTTTCTTTGACAAAATTTAGTTGAAACTAAAATAGAGTGGTTGGGTGGAATTGTGGAAGAGGATAAAATAGAGACAAGCCAGGCTGAAAATAATATGTTTAAAGGTTGGAGAAGTGTTTGTATATGTAACTTACATTTTAATGCAAACCTAAATGGAATATAAAGCTAAAAAGTCAGCTGATTATTTTACCTGCATATGTAATAGCATTTATCTGAACTTGAAAGTTACATCCATATTATCTTTTACCATGTTATTACCAATTACATGTAACTGAATTCAGCATGCTTTGTTCTCCATATCAGGGATGTAAAGTTGAATAGCACATTGTCGATTCTTTCAAGAATCTCACAGTCTAGGCATGGTTGTAAGAAGGTAGACCATTAAGATCTCAGGCTCTCTCCTTCCCACAGCACAAATAAGAAAACTTCTATTTGGCTACCACAATCTGTGAAAAGAAAAAGTGCCAGCATCTCACAGAGGGGACATATGGCTCCACAAAATGTAGGAAAGGTCAATTTACACCATTCTGTTCTGAGATGCTGGGCCTCAGATTGGGTAGAAAGAGGACTAGTGTCCTGGAAAATGGCAGTGCAGCTCATGCAAGGAGCTGGCCAGGAAGGCTGCCATTATAGGAAACCCACTGGGGCAAGTGCCCACCCCTTCTGCCGTTAGCACACCAGTGTTGCATTGTTGGTCTTTGTCTCTGCATTTCCAGTGCAGAGCATTTGACCCTTACTGTAGCTTTCCCATGGTAGAGAACTGACAGAATATTCACACTGAATGTCTAAAGTGGGTGGCCAGTAACAGATAGCTAGACCAAATAGCACCCAAGGAAATATCAGACTGCTTCCCAGCAAGGAGTATTCTTTTCTACCCCTTTCACAGGAAAAACAATTGGAAGGTCTCCATCAAAAGGGCTGCTCCCACCATCCTTCAGCTATTGTAAAATGCCTTCCTACATGATAGGTACTTACTGAAATTCCTCTCCCAGACCTATAGGTGTGCCTACTACTCAGTGCTGGACTTACAACTTCTCTGGAGGACTGAGAAGCTTTCTAAAGGAAGGATACTCCACTAACAACAACTACCAACCCTCTCTGTTCTGTAGGCTGTGTTGGAACAGTGGCCTGCTTGTTGACTGTGGGCCCATAATTCTTAGGTCTCTCTCTTTTGGCTTTATTGTTCATACCTGTGACTCTGGAGGAAAACTATGCATTTCCCACACCAACTACAACACTGTAGGCTGAACTCTCAGGCCCCAACACAGGATTCAACTTAGAGCTTTAACAAGTCTGATGAGTATTGAGATCACACAACAAAAGGATGTCCAGTGTTTAATACCAATATGCAATCCAATGCCCTAACACAAGGCTATTACATCAGGGAAGCCTAGCAGATAAAAATAAACACAGAATACCAAACAGGTCAAGGGACAGAGAAATATACACAAAACAATGGACAAAATCCCAGGGGGAAATATTAATGCAACAGACTTAAGGAAACTACCTGTTCAAGACTTTAAAGCAACCGTGATAATAATACTCACTGAAATCAGGAAAACAATGGAGTAGCAAAAAGATACAACAAAGAGGGAGAAAATAAGAGGCAGCTCAAAATAGAACTCATGTTGCTTATAAACACAATAGCTACACTAAAGAACATAGTAGAGGGGCATAACAGTGGTCTGGAAGAAATCTCCAATAGAATCAGTGAACTAAAGATGGGTAAGTGAATTGCAAATAAGCAGACCAAAACGAAGTAAAAGAAATGAAATCAACATATGAGACCTACAGGATAAAATAAAGAGGAATAACTTTCTCATCATAGGTGACTCATAAGAAGAGAGAGAACAGGGAGTCGATTGCATTTGAAGAAATAATAGCTTTGTTTCCTAACTTGAGGAAGGAAGCAGACCTCCAGACCCAGGAAGCTCAAAGAATTCCAAATAAAAGAAAATCAAACAAATTTACATTAAGATGCATCATCATTAAAATGTCAGATATGCAAGATGAAGAGACAATCTTAAAAGAAGCTAGAGAAAAATGAGTTACATACAAAGGACCCTCCCCCACCATAAGACTATCAGCAGATTTCTCAGCTAAAACTTTACAGGCCAGAAAGGAATGGCATGACAAATTCAAAGTGCTGAAAGAAAGGACTTCCAATCAAAGATACTCCAGCCTGCTAGATTATTACTTTAGAATTGTAGGCATTTTAAAAAGCTTGTCAGACAAGCAAAAGTTAAAGGATCTCATCACCATGAAACCAGCTTTACAAAAATGACTAAAATAAGTCCTATGAAATATGAAGAAACTCCAGTTAAAAGCAGTAAGACATAAAAATGTAAAAAGTAGGGAGGAGAGTAAAAACATGGATGGTTAGAATGAGCCCAAGACTAACTTGCTTCCACGTAAAAACAGGAAATAAGAATAGAAACTTTTATGTAAACCCCAGGGTAACCTCAGAACATCTCTAGGGAAAAAGCAAAGAAGAAAATAAAAAGCCTTAACATTACACCTTCCTTAGAATCACATAAGAGAAAAAGACGAACAAAGGTACTACCTGAAAAACAACCAGAAAATAATTAAGAAATGGCAATAAGCAGTTACATATCAATAATTACCCTAAATATTAGTGGAATGAACTCACAAATCAAAAGACTCAGAGTGGCCAAATGGATTAAAAAGCATAAACCAATTTTCTGCTGCATTCTGGTATCTTACCTTCTTTCAAAAACAAACATGGACTCAAAATCAATGGTTTCAAGATAATCCTACAGTCAAATGGTAACTCCAAAAAGTAGGGACAGCCATGCTTATATCAGATAAAATAGACAACTAGCTAAAGAAAATAACAAAATACAAGAATTGACTTTATATAATAATTAAGGGACTAATTCAGAAAGAAGATATAATGCTTATCAATATTATGCATCAAATAAAGAAACAGCAATAAAAAATATGCATATAAGCAATTATTACACTGTTTTGCTGGGAATGCAAATTGGTGCAACCCCTATGAAAAACAGTGTGGAGATTCCTCAAAAAATTGAAGATGGAAATCCCATATGATCCCACCATCCCACTTCTGAGTATTTACCCAAAAGATACAAAAACACTCATTCGCAGAGATTTATGCACCCCCTGCTTACTGCAGCCCTATTTGCAATAGCTAAGAATTGGAAACTACCTAGGTGACCAATGTCGGATGAATGGATAAAGATGCGGTACATATATACAATGGAATACTGCATAGCTCTTAGAAGAGATGATACCCTGTCATTTGAATTAACATGGATGGATCTAGAGGGGATTATGCTAAGTGAAATAAGTTAAAAGAAGACAAAAATACCAGACGATCTCATTCATGGTGAAAAATTAATAGACAAAACAAAGGAAAAGATGAAACAAAACCAACTCTTGGACACTTGCAACAGAACTGAGGTTACCAATAGGGAATAGGAGGGGGTGGTGCATTTTGGTGGCAGAGTCCATTGGACAATGGTGAAGAACTCTTGGTGATTTGGCAGAGGGCAGGGTGTGTTGACATATATCTAAGGAATGGGGAACTTATAAATATGAGGTTATTTTAATGTGTAGAGTAATTACTACAATAAAATTATATAAATAAAAATAAAGACAATTCATGTAGTGAAAGATGCCTTATTGACTATAGAACTTCTGACTTTGTAATATTTTGACTTTCAGTTTTCAAAAAGTCCAGAAATCAAATATTCAGTCTCAAAAAAAAAAGATTTGATCAATTGCAAAAGTTTTTAAACAATTTAAAGAACATTGTCAAACATGCACACAGGCCTAATAACAGAAAATAAATTAGAAAGAAAAAAATCTAAAATGGGAGGAAAAAATAATATTCTTTTCTTTTATATAAAACCTATTATATTTGATTATAAGGGAAGCCTATCCTTACAAAAAGAGAGCAAAATAACAAGTAAAGAACACCATAATTCTGCTTACCCACAGGTAATAGTATATGACACCTTACTGCTGCTTTTTTCAAATACACACTCTCTTCCTCTGAACACAGCCCTCTCTTATCCTAAAAGGTCCTGTCACCCCTACCACTGGAAACAACATTAAGTATAAAGCTCCAAAGCCTGCAAGAAAAGAGAGGAAGTTGAAGATTTAAGTAACAGCAGAGTATATGAGCTGATATGACTGAAATTAAATTCCACAATTTTGTCTACTTCATAATTTCACCCAGGTTAATTCTGAGATCTGAAAATTATGAAGTAGGTACTCAGTATGTCTATAAAATAAATGAATGAACAGATGTATCAATAAGAAAAATTGGTTTAATACATGTATAATGTTCAGTTTCTCCTAAGGATGTTATTTTCATCTTTAGGATAAAAATTCAAAGTAGTGTTTTCGTTTCTTGGCATTAGCAGTCACCTATTTATCTCCTGTCTGGCACCTTCCCTTTCTGATAAGAGTCTACTCGGGCTTTATCTTAGTATCTGAAACAACCACTCCAAGCTGACTAGCCCCTTATCACTTTCCACTTTTCACACCCTCGCTGTCCTGTGACACTTAATATTTTGTTTAATCCTAAATACTCATTATTGCTCATGTCAAGAACCAATACTTTATTACTGGAATTTGATCTGAGCCAGAAACTGCATGTTATTAACAATTGCAATTATTAATCCAAGCATGAAGAGTCAAGAAAGTCCTTTAAAAAAAAATACAGACCAGCCATTTTTCATCTGCCTCCCAAGTCATCAAATACTTTTACTTTTGAATTTCTTAAAAGAAGTCGTATCGTATTTATATGCAAAACACAGGAGATAAATAAAAGTAGCTGTGTAATTTTATTTATTTATTTTTAAGGAAAGATACTAGAAGAAATGAAGGCAGGCAGGAAGAAAGAGGAGGAAGAATTTTATTTTATTTAGTTGTTTATCTTGATTGTCCTTTGACCCCAGGATGAGAACAAAGATCTCTGAGATGTATGTGGACTGAGCCGGCTTAAGGCAGCTGACCAAAATACTACTCCACCAGGGTGTGTCTGCAGTTGTGTCATTTTACATTCTCACCAACAATGCATTAGGGTTCTACTAGCTCCACATTTTCACAATAATAGCTTTGTATTCGTTCATAGAAAAATTAACCATCTGAGTACCTATGAAATGATATTTCATTGTGGCTTTGATTTGAATCTTTCATGTACTTATTGAACATTGGTACATATTTTTGAGATATGTCTCTTTAAGTCCTTTGCCTATTTACAAATTAGGTTGTCTTTTTGTTGTTGAGTGGCAGGATTCTCTATATATTTTGGATATTGGTTCCTTATCACATAAATCATTTGAAAATATTTTTTCCCATTCCATGACTTGTCCTTTCACTCTTGATAGTATACTTTGATGCTCCGCAGGTTTTAATTTTGATCAAGTCCAATTTATCTATTATTTCTTTTGTTGTTTCTGCTTTTGGTGTGACATTTAAGAAGTCATTGCCAAACCCAAGTTCATGAATGTTTTATTCTATTTCTTTTTTTAAGACTCGTATATTGTTTGATTTTTAAGGTTTTTATATTTAGATCTTTACTCCAATTTGAATTAATATTTGGATACAGTGTAAGGTTGGGGTCCACCTTTCTATTTTCAGATATGACTATCCTGGCACCATTTGTTAAAAGGACTACTTTCCTCATTGAATGATCTTAACAAGCTTTAAAATCAATTGGCCATAGATTGAGAGTTATTTCTGAATTCTCAATTCCATTCTTATTTTATTCTATTCTGATTTTAGATTGAATGTTAAGGCCAATTTATAGTTTTCAAGACTTCTGCCAGGCTAAAATTGAGCAACATCATGGACCTCTTAGGTGTTTATAGGAAAAACTGAAATCAAACCTCTCATTTTTAAATCATATTATCAGAAGACATGTCAGAAGGTGATGTATTTCAGAAAAAATACAAGTATAATAAGAACCTTCTGAAAGCCTATAATCATTTATTTCTCTCTTTGAGAAAAAGAGTATGATGTGAGCTCCACAACTTTTCACAAAGATGTGACCCATCTGTCCCTAAAGCTGATTTTCTAATGATCTGTTCAGGGGAGTTGTCTTTTCTCTGACTTATCTGCATCCATCAATTCACCTTGTGTGATTCAGATCATCTCCAGCAATAGGTATTTCATCCTTCCCACTACCTGCTAACCTTCCCAGTGCTTCCTATGCTTCATAAATCATGATGACTCTAAATGAAAGATCCAAGATTGTGTAAAAGAAGATGGGATAAAAAAAATCACCATCTGTAATTGTCTATTACTCTCAATAGATGACTACAGCAAAATCAAGGAAAGCACTAAAGGGTATTCTAGGGTTTATATGAGGTTAATAGGTAGTTACACCAATTAGGAGACTTCCCACAGAAAATAACGAAACAATGATTTAAGCAATAAAGATGTTTCTTAATTTAGATGACAAAAAGTACATATTAGGAATACTCCAGTGTTAATTCATCAATTCAATAGCATCATCAAGGACTCAGCTCTTTCAACTTCCTGCTAAATCATTCCATTGTGTTGGTTTGGTATTCAAGCTGGCTCCTCTGCTTGTAAGATGGCTGCAGTAGGTCTTGTCATCACATTTGGACATACTAATGTCAAATACAGTTGGCTCTTTCTTTTGTGTATTTCTCTCAAGTTTTTAAGATTATATTTAAATTATTGGCATCTCTATACTGTCAATCACTTTCATACTTCCAAACTGTCAACAGGATCTATTAAAAGATGTCTATGTAAATAATTTGTTTAATAAATTCATAGAGTAGTGGTGAGCGAGCTGAGAACTATTAGGAATGAATGAGGGGATGGGTCAGGAGACTAATGGAAGGTAAGAAGCTAGCAGGGCTTGTCTGAAAATAACAGAAGTTTTGAGCCAGTAATAAAAGTTTTGAGCCAGGACTTGCTGATCTAATTTTTGTTTTTTAACTTCCTTACTTCTAAGATTTGTATTCTATACCTTGCCTTGGATAAATTTTCTTAATCTTATATTCTAAGCTCTTTCATTTAATCAATAGTAATACTGCACCATCTTCAAAACATTCATTTTAAGCATTTTATTCAGTGAATAGCATCACCTTTTCAGAATGTTTTACCTTTTCAATGGCAATATTACTGTGACTCAGTAGGATTTCCCTTTCATTCACCCTATGAAGTATTGACTGTTAGTTCATCATTTGCTTTTACTTAGAACCAAAAAAACTTTGCAAGAAACAGCCTAGTAGATTGTTTTGCATATGTAAGTGACTAGAAATGAGTCACATGGTCTTTCTTAAACCAAAATTCTAAGAAAACCAGTTATTGGAATTATTTTAGACAATGAAGAGTTTTTTCCTAAGGTGGGGATAGAGGGAACTTCCTGAGAGAAACACACTGATTCTAAGGAGAAAGTGGTTGGTTAACCAAGAGTATAAAATGCATCCTTCTAGTTCCAGCAAAATGACACTTTTTGAAGCTACTGTTCACTAATCATGAACAGGTGTCACAAAGATAGCTTTATGTAATATTGACCACATTCTAGAACACGTTCTAATAAGTACTTATTAGACAGCTTTAGAGAAAGCATTTGATCTATCTTTGTCTTGATTTCCATATCCACAACATGCTATAATGTTCTTCATATGTCATGGGATATCTGGGAAGATAAAATCATTACACTGCATAAATACAAAGAAATACTATTTGTATATTATTTTTAACTTCCAACACTGTATGTTTTATTTTCAGTTATGCACATACCCTTTCAACAAATAGTTGCTGATAGTCTTCTTAATGTGAGATATGAGATGAATATCTGGAAATAAAATATAGTTTTCAACTTGACCCTTGCATCTAAGGTATGAATCAATGAATTACTTAGGAACAACTGCTTTATACCTTGGAGTATAGAATTACACAAGGCAGTGTAGGACATAAACATGAAAGACATAATGGTGTAAAGAGAGTTATTATTTGTGGTTCCTTAATAACCATTCAACTGGAATATACACTCCCTTGTTTATTAAAGTGACTGAAACTAACGGTGTGAGTTCACAGGTGCCTATATTCCTTTTCTAGCTCAGGTATTGTTAGATTTCAATATTAATTAAAATGTGATATAAGCAAAACAACCCAACCCAAGAAAGAGAGGTTTATGCCACAATAAAACAATGGACAAAAACTGAAAGAAGATTGGTTTGTTCAGGGGCTAGTGAGACAATATGAAATTGACAATAATTGACAAAATTAAAAACACCCTTCCTGATGAAAAACTGTAAAAGAAAACATTTTGTTCTGAAATCTCTTCATTCTTTGGAATGATAGGGAAACACTGATGGCTTTAAAGTCAGTTAACCAATTGTCCTAATGATTCAATAATTCAAAGAGATTTTCCAATTTTTGGAAAAGTAACATTTCAGGAGAAAAATAACATTAAAACACAGTTTTTATTGTCTATGCTTGTTCTTGAAATTAAAAGCAAAATTTCTTTTACCATGATTTGGGACACATTATTTATTTTTGTGTTGGAATAATACATTCTCAATAGAGAGGACTTCTGGAGGAAATTATTTTTCAGAGCAACAAAGCTGGCTTATATAGGAAAACCACTGAAGAATAGAACTAGAGTGTGAATAGCTATAGTTTCCCCCTACTAAATGGGAGTAGCAAAGCACAAAAAGAATACTTGTAATTTAAACTTAACATAATTTTGCATCTGATTTCTTAAATAGTTCTGTGAATTTAGAAATAATATTTGATGGGAAGGAAGAATTTCCAACATCAAAATCCTAGGATGTGTCAGGACACTAAAGAACTTCGTTACTGCAAAATAATTCCTTTAGCTGAGTATAACAGAGAATGTTAAATAGCAAGTCACCTCCATCATCGTGTGTGGTTCAGTGAAGTTCTGTTCATCAACAGAAACATTATATAATTCAACTTAGCTTTAATATTCTGGGGAACAATGTAGTCATAAGTTAGAAATGACATGGTTCCTTTTGAACAAAGGTATCTTGTAGTCTGTGGAGCTTGTGATCTATGAAGCCTCTGTATTCAAGGAAGACTGAAGAGACTCTTAAAGCAGGGATCACTCCAGTCCTGTGCATACACAGGGCAGCTGTGATGTGCTGTTCTTCTGTTGGCTACTTCTACTGCAACAACAAAACCAAATAAGCACTAAATTAATAACCAGCAAAGGCACAACGAAATGACAAGGCAGTAAGATAACTGAGTTAAAACTTTTTTGGCATAGGCACAAAGTTAACATAATTGTGAGATAATAAATATCTATGAAAACTGGCCATGTGTCAGTTTGCTTGATCCAAGGAGAAGGGATAATAAGAAACATTTAAATTCTGCCTAATAAAAATAACTGATAATTATTTGGGAAAAGGAACTATAAAGTCTTTAAGTAAATTGTTGAGTTTAATCCTCAGCAATCTTATAACTTTATAGAATAAAACAAATTGAGAATAATAAATTTAATTTACTTTAGATTTTCAGATAGTAAGGATGAAGCTAGAATTTGATAATCAGAAAGTATAACTTCAGAAATAATTTTAGTATTTTCTATGCTTATATAGAGAACTTACATTTTCTCCCATATTTTTTCTTTTCTTTATAGTTTCTTCACCAGAACACTTCTTCAACAGTCTTTTAAAAAGGATAGTGGACATTCATAATTTAAAATACTATACATTACATCATGCAATCAGAAGTGTGGTATGACTATTGCAGAAGTCCTTTGACTAAACTGGCAAAAATAGTCTATCCTAACCTGCATAGAGCACTGATTTAGAAAAGGTGTTCTACTAAGACAAATTAGAATAATGTTAAACAGTAGGGTTCAACTTTTTTCTTTTTCACTCTGAAAGACACAGGTAATGTTCACTTCTGGATAAAACAATACAACCAATAGCAATTCAAGTCTTCCATTTTCAATTAGATCCCCAGAGCTAACCATCTTTTCAGCTGTTTCCCATTCCTTTCAGTTGCAAATCCTTTCCCATTATTTTATTATTTCTCTCAGTTGCAAATCTGAGCAGTTTCTATAATCTGTAACACTTGATTGCTGTTCCCCCATTTCTTCAAATATTCCTATCTCCTGTGTCACTGTGGAAACTGAGGTCATCAGACTTGAAATCCATGAATTTTCTTATACTAGACTAACAAACTTATCAATATATACATCTGTCTTTCCAGTTGTCTCATAAAAAAAAATCCTCTTTCTGGTCTAAATCAAATTCTCTATCTGTGCATTTGATTCCATCATCTCCCATCACTTCAAGGAATTTGAATCATTAGTTTTCCATTCCACCTCTTGTGCTGTGGTAGATTTACCAAATAGGTTACTGCCACACTTACAATCTCTTATGAGGGAGGCAATCTACCCATGGTCTTAGGAAAAGATTTAACACAAGAGTTATTACTAGTAAGAATCTATATTTTGTGCCTTGCAAATTCCTGGATAATACTTGATTGAAGAAGGTGGTTATCTATCTCAAATGGTCAGTCAACTATCTGAGAATTAAAACCTAGCCTAACACGGATAGATGAATAGGTCTGTCACCTTAAAACTTTTCAAAGCTTCTCACAGATTTAAGAATGAGAACCCCATTTTAAGTGAGATGAGTGAATTTTCATTACTAGAAAACTTATGAAATGATTTTGCATGTCTTACCTATGAAGTTTATTCACTTTAATATTCCGTGGAAGTAAAGTTATACTCTATAGTTGCTAGAGAGTTAAGTATCTTAGTGCAGGAATAATAACACTGGACATTAAAGATAAAAAAAATTACCACTAATAGAAAGTATTTAAACACACCATCTCTGCTCCTCACAATAACCCTACAGTGTAGGTTCTTTTAGCCCTAATTTTCAGAAAAGGTAATGAAAGATTTGAGAACTTTGGTAACTTTCCAAGGTTACTCAGTGAGTAATGGAGCTCGCAGTCTTATGTACAATTTGCTCTTTTTTAAATATATGTGGCATTTTCCTATCCCAAAACATGAAAGCACTGAATAATTTGTCTTTTGTCATCTTGGCTTGATATTAGCATAAAATAGCTTAAAATTAATAGATGACTAATGAAAGGAAATATAATAAAGTATGTGGAATTTATTGTATACAAAAGTATGTCATAGGTGTCATAGGTAGACAGGGTCTCATTAGGAATGGGTGACGCCTTTTGAAAAACTGTATAGCTCCTGGAGACTCAAAATATTGGGCATGAGAGGTATTATTATATTATTATTGGGCATTTATAATAAGCAAAATATACTAAGATGCAGCTGTCACAAGGCTTGCTAAACAAACTTAGAACTACTATCAGACATGTTAGCCCATAAAATATAAGGATTAAGAAGTACAATAAAACAAGTGTACGTTTACTAAATATTAATTTGAGCCAAGTTCTGTGAAAATGTCACTGATCATGAATATTCAGACATCGACAGTCTATAAGATGGCTTATGAAAACAACATCGGTCATCCTAAAGTTGGTTTCCTGTCATAGAACGTCTTAAAATTTGCAATATCCAGGTTGGAATCTATTCTTGATTTTACTCTATTTTCTTCATTGGCTAACGTTCAGAGGTACAAATATCGGAGCCAGAGATTCTTTAATGAGAAACGGATTAAAGACTGAGATGAGTTTACCAAGAACAACAGTGTCTTTGAAAGAGTTACATTTACAAACACGATCTAATAATTTTTTAATTTATGTATTTTTTTCTTTGTTCAAAATTCATGACTTTGATATTCTTTTCTCAATCGGTCTATAAACTGGGATTCAAGGATATATATAAGGAATTGTTTAGACTTATCATTTTTGCAGGCCAATCAGAGTCTAAGCAATAATTACAAAACAAACACCCTGCTACTTTGAATATGTAATTAAGTGGGAGGAAAGTTTGGATTTGCAGTGTTGGTAAATAGAGCATGTTTGCTTCGCATAGCAGATTAGCTCATAGTTAATAATGGAGCAGATCTCTTGGGCCCTGCCTCAATGTGCCCACGTTGTCAGGGCTGCTGTCTGCTCTGAGCCATCGGCGTCAGCGAACACAATACTCCGAGAAGCTGCTGTCAGCTCTGCTAGTCCAATTCAAACTGCTCCCAAAGGCTCAGAAATTACACATCCTGGAGAACGGAGCCTCTTCAGGGTTTTCTCTGCCTTGCAGAATTCTGCTTATTTTCTGCTTATTTTCAAACCTAAATGGGAGACAAGGTTAGGGCTCCCAGGAGGCAAACTAAAGCGAGGGCCCATGATCTGCATTTTAAAAAACCGCTTCAGGTGGATTTGAAGGTCTGGCTCAGCGTCAACACTGAAAAACATCGGAAGCGGTGGTGCTTGAGTCAACTGATAAAGATACGTCCAGTATCTGCAGCCAGAGAGGCTAAAGCTTAGTCGGGCTTATTTACATCCTAGAAAGACGCGGGGGAGTCGTTGAGTCAATTCGGGAGGCGCCGGCTACTCGGAAACTCGCCCACGGTGGGGCAGGATTCCACCTAAGTCTCCCGCCTCATCACACTTATAGTTAGTTGCTCAGATCCTAGGAGCTGCACCAGTCTCGCTCCAAGCCCGCCCCTCTCCACCGGAACCGGAAGCTGGGAGCCCCGGCCGGTACGTCGCCCTCGGCGGGCCGCCCTGCATCATGCTCCGCGTTTTTCGCCGCGTCCTCAGCGTGTCTGTGGCCCGCGCCGCTGCCCTGGCTGTAGCGCTGCTCTCGTCAGTTTCGCGCTGCTCCCTGTTGGAGAGTGAGGACCCGATAGTCTCGGCCCTCAGCCCCTACTTCGGCACCAAGACGCGCTACGAAGATGCCAACCCCGGGCTGCTGCCGGACCTTGAGGCACCGCGGCGGGACCCCGGGCTGCTGGAGGAGACCTGCACCCCGGTGCAGCTGGTCGCCCTCATCCGCCACGGCACTCGCTACCCCACGGCCAAACAGATCCGCAAGCTGCGGCAGCTGCACGAGCTGCTGCAGGCCCGCGGAGCCGGGGATAACCCGGCCGATGCTCCCGGCGGCCGTGATCTGGGTGCCGCGCTCGCCGACTTGCCGCTGTGGTATACGGACTGGATGGATGGACAGCTGGTGGAGAAGGGAAGGCAGGACATGCGACAGCTGGCGCTGCGTCTGGCCTCGCTCTTCCCGACTCTCTTCAGCATGGAGAACTACGGCCGCCTGCAGCTTATCACCAGCTCCAAGCATCGCTGCGTAGACAGCGGCGCCGCCTTCCTGCAGGGGCTATGGCAGCACTACTATCCTGGGTTGCCACCACCGGACGTCGCAGGTGACCCCACGGGCCTCCGGGCCAGTACTCTTTCTCTGTCCTCCCGCCGCCTTAATTCTTTCCCGCGTCTTGGACTTCCCCAACCCCAGCCTCCTCATTTTCCACTGTCCTCATGCCTTATTCCCCATCGCATGTACTTGACACTCTCTCTTCAAATACATTTCATTTATGCATTCATCTGGTATGAATTTAGGTGCAGGGCGCTGGAATAGAACTTGGTGGATCCAGTGGCACAGAGATAAGGGCAGTTTTTGACCTTCCGTTTCCATATTGAATGGCCATCCCCTTTGAGCACCAACCTATACCTGTCCCAGTTTCCTGGCAGCTAGTTCTGCTATTGGGTACATTTAAAAAATTCAGTCTAAAACTTCCCCTTGGATTTGCTTCTGATGAAAATTTTTCCTTTTTCTTTGGTCAACTATTTCAGTTGGTTCTAGATCTATACCCAGTTTTAGGAAGGTTTTCTTAAACTTTCCTGCCCTATGTTTTTGTTTTGTTTTGTAGGTACTATAGAGTTACCTTATTTGTAACTGTGGTCTATGGTCTCACGCAGTGCTATTTACAAATTTAAGAGGTCTTCTAGTGGGGGCTCGTTTATTTCATAGATGAAGAATAGCCCTAGAATATGCCTTGTTGTTTAACCCAGTAATTTGAGGACTTTAGAATTAGAATCCAGGTCTTGTGTTTTTTTGCCCCAGAATGGAGCCTTTGTCATTCAGAAGAAAACTTTAGCAGTTATAGATACTACTACTACTACTACTACTACTACTACTACTACTCACTACAACTGCTACTACTGCTACTGCCATTCTACTACTACTACTGTTATGGCAGAGCCTCCAGACTGTGAGAAGACTGACAGCTGTGCACTCAAAGAGAAAAAGCACTTTATTGTAAGCACCTGTACTAGCCCGGGGTATTATTACCCAAAGCTGAGCAGTGGGGCATTTAGGGGAGCTCCTTTTATACTCTGAGGTAAAGATTCACCTCCTTGGTTATGTGTGGTTTCTACTGGCAACTCTTACCAGTTTTGTACAGCTGCAGAGTAGGGAGGCAATGCTTGTCTGTCTTTGAACATAGCTACACCCTTCCTAGTACCGTGGAAAATTCCTGGCAGACTAAGTTTTGCATTGGAGTCAGGGAAAAGTTCTTCTACCACACTACTACTATTACTACTAGTAATAGCAAACCTTAATGTTTCCTGTGTGCCAGGCATGCCTCATGTTTATTTGACTAAATCCTTATGACAGCATTCTGAGGTCCATAGTATTTTCCACTTGTCTAACAGTTAAGGAAATTGAGACACAGGACTAAATAATTTGCCCAATTTTATACAATTTGCTCTGGATACAGGAAATAATGATTTAATTTAGAGTTTGGCCTCTTAATCATAAAACTATACAGCTTCCATTTATCCTGTAATACAAGGATAAGAAAAAAAACATATTTGTGCCTGAGAAATGAATGTGTATTAATATTTTCTTAAGTGTAAGGTCAGATTTAGGATGAGATATTATTTAGCTTCAAAGCCCAAGTGAAAAAAAAATTAGAGGGCGACTGGTTTGCCATTTCTTCAATTGCATCTTCTCTAAATCGGTTCAGTCATCTCCAAGAAGTTCTTCCATTAATTGAGTGTCATGTTAGGGTAACTCAGTTGGCTGACTTATAGTCACTTGTTGAATTG
Source organism: Solenodon paradoxus (assembly GCA_004363575.1). Lineage (NCBI taxonomy): Eukaryota > Metazoa > Chordata > Mammalia > Eulipotyphla > Solenodontidae > Solenodon > Solenodon paradoxus. The sequence goes on from RJWH01000144.1 coordinate 304,086, forward strand.
TGCTTTTTAATTATAAATAGACTTTCCCTATTAATATGGGTGTAAATTCCCCCCAAATCTGTTAAAATGTTAACATACGTCAGTATATATACCATATACCAAAAGGGGCCTACTGGTCCTTCTGGGATGAATGTGTGTTTTGCCCTCAGATGACATTATAAAGATTGGCATTTGTCTTGAAGAACAAAGCTGGGGATCTGAATAGTTCGGGATAAGCATACCTCACCATTTTCAGTCTCAGTGATTAAATCCTTTGTCCAGCTACTTCATTATTATCTGTCCACAATTGTTTTGCCTGTTGTGTACATCTAGCCTTTTGTGGGAGGCCAGTGAATTAGATTTTATGTTCTTACAGAAACAAAACAATGCCTTTGTTTCTGTTTAAAGAGCAGCAGTGATTAGATAATGACAAAAATGGAGAATCCAGATCCACTTAGGAAATTGTATTTTGAGATCACAGAAAAAGATGATCAAGATTATTTGTTTTCTTGTCAAGATATTTAAGAAGTTTAATCCGATTGGCAATGAAGTGGACACCAGAATCTGTTTCAGAATCTCGTATACATCCAAAATGAAATGATATAGTTAGATTTAATTTTCCCATTTCATAAACAGAAATAATATACTTGGTGTTATTTTCATTGTTTAAATTATTAAAGAAATGATTAAAATCTGTTTGAGCATGACTGAAAAAACTTAAAAGTCACCCAGTAGTTGAAGAATGATTTTGAATGTTTTTCCAACATATGTATATATTGCTAAGTTGAGGAAATAATGTCACTTATTAAATTCTAGATGGAAAGTTATCTCAGAAATTTATTTAGGAAATAAACTTGATAAGAAGCATGTAGTACACTGAAATACAGAAGACCTAAAATATTAATGAATTTTATACTTTCGTACAAGTAGTTTTTGTCCAAAGCAGAGAGAGTGTCTGTAATATGTAAAAGTGGCACAGAATTGGGAAAATTAATTTGTTACTGCTCTTGTCCCCAAAAGTCAGAGGATGAATATTGGTAGGGGAAAGTAGTTTTTGAAGAAGTTGAAGAAGAATGAAAAAGTTGGAGACCTGTTTTTCTCAGATCCACTTTTCCAACTGAAAGGAGTATGAAAGTTACATAGGCAAAGTATATGTGGAGAGGGTCCCACAGCAGGAAGTAGGGTATATAGGGAATTCCACAGCCATTAGTGATTGCAGATACTGTGGCCCTGACAGGGAATCTGCTAGCTTATCACGCTGATCACAAGTCTTCGTGCCTCGGTAGAAGAAAACTGGTTCTATCCATGTGTCTCTCTCTGCTAAGTTTATCTGTAACTAGACTATATGTTAATTAAATGTCATAGATTGCTGAGTTTTAATGGATGGCTGGGTTCCCCATTTACTGACTGGTTACAAATTGAGAAAATAAAATACTTTACTTAGACTTTAACTTAAGAGTAGAAAACCAGACTTGATATGTTGAATTAGCTCTCACCTTAAAATTAGAAACTTTGCTAATGTTTGCTTTCTTAGGTTTTCTGTGCCTGACAGAAATAGTACTTACAAAACACATTTTTGGGCCTTTTATTACTTTCATGTCTATTTTTTGTTTTCTTTGAGAAAATGTTTCATTTCAGTTACCTATGTTTCGTTGTTTAGTATTACTATAATACACATTTCACTTTTGATATTGTTTATTTTTTCTTTTCTAGGAGTACTGTCTTGAATTACAATCAGTGGTGGACCCTGGTAGAGTAGCAGTTAAGTCAGTGGTCTCTGAAGGAACCCAAGACACATACCCCTGGGTTCACAACCATTGTGAACAGCTAGATAAAAATAGAATAAAGTGCTTCTTCCTCCTCTCTCTTTCTGCCTGCCCACCTGCCTACTCGACTTCTTTCCTGCCTGTACCTTTCCTTTAAAAAAAAAAAATAGAGAATAGTTTTGCTCTGTGTCTTGATCAGTGTTCTTATTTCAGATAATACTGATTGTATTTTGGTGTTATTTTTTTACATTTAAAATTTTCAAAAATTTGACATGTAGATCAAATATTTATAGGTATAATTTCTCTCCCTTTCAGACATGGAATGTGGACCTCCTAGAATTAATGATAAATTAATGAGATTTTTTGATCATTGTGAGAGGTTTTTAACTGAAGTGGAAAGGAATGCTACGGCTCTTTATCATGTAGAAGCTTTTAAAACTGGACCAGAAATGCAGACCATTTTAAACAAAGTTGCAGCTACTTTACAGGTACCAGTCAACAATTTAAATGCAGGTAATGTCCCTATTTCATTTGAACTCTGAAATGCTTTAAATGGTTTATGAACTCTGAAAATGAAAAATAAGAAAAAGTTATTTTTAAAGGCAACAATTGAATTTACATTAAGAAAATTAATGTGGTCTATACTTCATGCTTACTATTTTTAGGTATATTCTTTGAGTTTTATATAATGTACAAGATTCTTGCTATATTCTGGAGTGTCTTTCTGATGGTCAAAGTATATATAAACTTTCAGTTCTACATTATAGAACAAAAGTGATCGTTTCTGAATTATCTTCTTATAAAGTGATAAAAATAGAAAATCATAAATCATTTAACTTTTGAAGGCATTCAGAAATACATGTTTGTGTTTTGAGGAGTATAAATTTTAGAAGTGAAAAAAGCAAAGTAGTATAATTTATTTTAGAACCTTTTATACCGAGAGATGCTGAGAAAATGGACAACCATGTATGTCATAAGGTATTGCAGTGGGATAAGCTGACTGCAATTTATCATACATTTAGGACACTGCAAGAGTGAAATATTTAATCCCTCTGAAGTATTTTTGCGGTTCCAAAAGATTGACCAAGAACTCAGAAGGTCATAATAAATGGACCAGTATATAGCTCATCATGAAAGATTATCAACCTACCTATTTTACAGGTGGGGAAACTTGAGACCCAGAGAGGCTAGAATGACTTCCTGAGATATTTAGTGGCATAGTCAGGTCTATTAGTCTCAGTCATCATATGATGCTGATTTCCATATCCTAGTACTTCAAATAGTTTTTTTTTGTGACTTCCTTGTAGTTAAAGAATAAAGCATTTGGACTGAGTTTCATAGTTTCAGAACTAGAACTTTGTAAATGAGACAGGTCCTTTCATCAAACATGCATGGTACTTATAAGCCACTTTTTTACTTTATGTATTTGAATTATATAAGTAAAGGTTTTAAATGGCATATATATATGTATATATGTATATATTTACTTTTTGACTTCTCTGCCTCAGGAAAATTCTTTAAACTCAAAACTAGTATAAAAAGTATGTAAGAGCATTTGTTTTTAGTAATTTTCTCTTGGGAAAGAGAAAAGGCAGTAGAGTAAAAGAAAATCAAAGCAGTAGAGACCGCCCCTATAGTTGATTTCTTTTAATATCATTAAATATCACTCACTTCCCCTTAACTAAAATGCATTGTTTTTATTTGGTATTGACAAAGGCTACTTTTTATAGCCCTGGTGCTCATTCCCTTCCATTTACTTCAAAACCCACATGTATTTAAAAGAAGTGGAAGACTAAAGTCTTGTAACATGACATCCCTTCCACCAGCCCTATGAAATGAACAAAATCGAGTTACGCTTTATGTAGTAAATCCTTGGGTAAAACTTTGTTGAGGTTTGGTAGACAAGCATGCTTTTAACAAATGTATCATTTTTTATATTGAGGCAGCATTGGTTTATAACATGTTTTAGACGACAACTCTATGATTCAACTTCTATAGGACAACATCATATCTAAATAAAATGTCTAGTTTTCATTCATCACTATACAATTAAACATACTTTATTTCACATACCCCACTGTATTACTTTTTTTTTAATAAAAGAAAAAAACAGAGGTTTAATGTTTAATTCCTGTATACCTGGGAGAAATCCAGTTAGTTAAAAGTAGAAAAATGCTAACCATTTTACAGAAGGAAAGTTTTGTTTCTTTGATTTGAAATTTTTGCCTCTTTATGGTTTCTTCCTGACCATTCCAATTCCTTTCCCTTGGAGTGTATAGGGTAAGTTATTATTTGATAGTCTCTTCTCCACACTGACCATATCTAGTTTCTTCATCTTCAGTTGTTGTGTATATGGCATTCTATTGATATTTATCCTTTGGAAAATTGCAGAAAATAGTAACCCACAAATTTTACCTTTTTTTTTTTTACCCCAGATTTAATTCAGGTAGCTTTTTTTACCTGTTCATTTGACCTGGCAATTAAAGGTGTTAAATCGCCTTGGTGTGATGTTTTTGACATAGATGATGCAAAGGTAAGTATTTTGCCATTCTCTTGCTTTTTGTTCTTTTTTTTCATGCTCTTTATTATTGGTGTTACTTGAAGCAACTTTTCAAATTAGAAAACCAGATAGGAAAGATTGTCTATCTTTACCTAACCTTGTACATTTCCTTATATAAAGAAAGATTGTTTAAATAGGTCTGCTTACTTTTAAATAACTTGTGTGTGTTCATAAAACTCTGGAAAACATTGTTCTATGGCTATTTGATTTTTAGGTCCACGCAGTGGGAAACTGTTTAATCCATCAAATGTTACTGCTGGAACAAATTGGAGAGTTAACATAATCCAAATTCTTTCTATAGAAAACCAAAGCTCAGAGAAGATGAATGGTTTTGCAAATATCTATCCTTTTATAACAGTTTTCATGATAAATTGAGTTGTTTTCCTCTTTATGGCGGCAGTAATTCATTTATAGTTTCTATCTGCCTTTCTCCATATTCCCGTTTTTCCTGTTCATTCATATGGCTTCTTTCTAGACTTTTAGATTCTAGACAGACTTCAAAGTGACTTTAAGGGAGGTAAATGCTAGTCAATTCTGGTATGTTGGCAGGTAAAGTCTTAATTGTTTGAGAATCGAGGGTAGCAGCATTGGATAGAATCCTGTTAGATTAGAGTAGGATGTGTCTGCAATTATTCAAGAATATAGATATCAAAATTTTAGTTCGTCCCTTGAATACATATAAAATCTTCCATGTAACATATTAAAATCAGTTATTAACTTTAAAATTTAGCCTCAAATTATGAGATATACTATTTACCAGATAGAAGGATACTTTTAAACTGAGAGCTAATGTACATTCGAAGGTAAATAGTGCTTTATTTTGTTATTCAAAGACTTTAGGTGGTCAGTAACCAGATTAAAGGTCAGAATATAACTTTTTGTGATAATATACCAATTTGAAAGGAGGGCTTAGGTAAATTGAAAGAAGGGGATAGGACCCTCAATGAATGCTTGCTCTAGGATGCTGAGCACCAGTCGTACTAGGTATATATTTTATTTCCTCTATGCTCTTGAATTGCTTCCTGATGACATGCTTTTTCTCAGTCCTCAGTATCCATGTACTCATCTTTAACTTCATAACTCATCACTTCAGAAGCTTTCTTCCTGAAATGCCATGTGCTTAATTAAGATGACCATAAAATTTAACTTCTAAATTGGGATACTTTTAAAGGTGAAGAGGGCATTGCGAATTTGCCAGTATAGATATTGAGACTCAGGGTCATTGCATGTGTCAAAATATTTCCTTCCCTTTTGAAATAAAAGTTGATAATCAGAATTGAAGTGACTTGCAGCATTGTACAAGTGACTGGTGGTGGGTATTAGTTGAAGAGAAATTTATGTTTTGACAGAGTAACTTATTTTCCAAGTTATTATCGTTGTTGGAATTTTTTTTTTTCTTGAAGGAAAGGTGCAGGCAGGCGGAGAGAGGAGGAGAGAAGCACCCTATTTACTTTATTTAGTTGTTCATCCTGGTTGCTCCCCCTGACCCTGTGTCTTGAACCTGAGACTTTGGGATGCACATGAGCTGTGCCCAAGGTGTACTAGACCACTATACCACCAGGGTGCTGCCAGTTGTTGGAATATTTGACATATGCTATGCTCACTTGCCTGCTGCTGTGTGCTCTGTTCCTGTCCTATCCTGAGCAGCCTTATCTATTTGGTTCCTTACTCAGAAGTTAGACTTCAGAAAGACTAACTCCTGGTTGAAGTACAAGCTACCTTCCCTGCAGTGAAGACACACATCTCAAATTCTAACCAGCCTCCGCTTACTTATTTTCTCATTGTCTACCTTTACTTCCGTCCCTTTCCTTATTTAAATCCCTCTCTTTTCAGACTTTGTACTCTTGCTTTATATGAATCTTCTCTTTTTCTTCTGGGAGATAGTTTGATATATGGGGAAAAACCTGAAATTTAAGACCTGGGTTAATGTAACAATTTGTGCCTTGGTTTCTACATTTGTAAAGTGATAGAATTATTAGATGACACAAGGACATCGCTGTAACTCTTTAAGATTCTATATTTTTTTTTAGCTCTTTTCATTTTCTTTTTATCTTACAGTTATGGAAGTCAGAAGTCCAAAATTAATCCTAGGGCTAGAAATAAGGTATCAGCAAAGCTGTGTTTTTTCTGGAAGCATTAGGAGAAAATCTATTCCTTGTCTTTCATTGCTAAAGATTACCTGCATTCTTTATATCACTCTGACCTCATTTCCATGGTTCATCTCCTGCAGTGACCATCCTTATTGCCTACCTCTTATAAGGATCCTTATGATAACATTGGGCCCACTGGACTAGTATAGAATAATTTCCTCATCTCAAGATCCTTAATTTAATCACAACTGCAAATCCTGTTTTATCATGTGAGGCAATATAAGTCATAGGTTCTAAGGATTAGGATGTAGATCTCTTTGGGGTCATTAATCACCCTTAAGTATTTGGGCATGTGTCTGAATAAGAATACTGTGCTACATAAATAAGTGTGTGTGTGTGTGTGTGTGTGTAGTACAGTATTATCTGAAATATAATCAGTATTCAAGTTTTCATACTTGTCATAAAGTCTCATTTTTTTTTTTCTTTAAAAAAATTCAGGATCCGCTTATCCTGGTGGCCTAGTGGTTTAATACACTGGATATAGTCCATATACATCCCAGGGTCCCTTGTTCAAGACCAGGGGCTAGGGGAAAGAACCAAGAGGAAGAATGAAGTAAAAATAGAATACTACTTCCTCTCTCTTCCTGTCTGTCTGCCTGTTCACCTCCATTCCTGCCTGTACCTTTCCTTTAAAAAAAAAAGTTCATGATCTACTGAAGGATCATTCATTGCTTTTGCTTACTTGATTTTTAGTCTCTCTTAATCTAGAAAAATACTCCCGCCTATCTTTTGTCTTTTGTATTGGCATTTTGGTGGAGTCTAGACCAGTTTTCTTACAGTGTCTTTGAATGTGTCTGATTTTTTTAGTTATAATTAGATTCAAACTAAACATTTCTGGCACAACTACTGTATACATATTTTGGCCTTTTCAGTACATCACATCTGAAGGAATGATGTGAGACTGGCATATCATCAATTAAAGTATGACTGCCAAATTTCTTCATTGTGAAAGTATGTTTTTTCTTTTATAAGTACTTTTTCATTATTTGAAAATTGAAAAATCATTTATTAAATTAAAAATATAGAATTCTTTTTTTTTTTTCTTTAGTAATTTTGATAGAATATAATTTATTCTTAGGTCTTCTACTGTGAAACAGGTTTACATACTGAAATATTTAGGTATGGAAAGAAATGATGTCTGGGAATTTCTTCAAAATAATCCATTGGTGGTGGCAGAGGTGTAGTTGAAACAAGATTGACCAAATATTGATTATTGTTGAAGTTAGATGATGAATATCTGGGGTTCACTTTGCTACTGTTCTCTGATTTTAGGTTTGAAGTTAAAAATTAAAAGTGAATAGACACTTATGAAATTCAGACAATTATAAAAATTATTAGATTTCTGAAAACCTTGTAAAATACTAGGCTATATGTACCTTCACTGAGCAAACTTTGAATGCCTGCACTTTGTCAAGTACTTGGTTGAAACTCATGGTATGAGCATAAAATGGGTATTGTCCTCAAAGAATGCTGCAAATTGTAGAAGACACATAAATAAGCCATGTAAGACAGTGAGGTATCTATAATAAAGGTGTGTTTAAGGCATAGTAATACACGAAGGAAAACACTTTTAATGGCAGTTGAGCATATCTTTGCAAAAGAAATGACACAGGAGCTAGGTACTTTTCTATTGAGATCTTTTTTTGCAACTTTGTGTATATCTTATACTGTGATTAGTATGGTTAGATTTTCTCTCTCTTCCAGAGTCAGTTTTGGTATTTAGTATTTTCTAATAAAAAGGATCTCATCTAGGTTTTTATATTTATTTGCAGCTTGACAAATTTGTCTTAGGATTTATTTAAAATTTTTTCCTCTGTATCTGAGATTATTTCCTCATTATTATTATTTGTGTGTTTGAACTTTTACTTTTTTTCATTACAGTAGTTTACTGTTTGCTAATTTACTATTTCCTCCTAAGAAATAGTTTAGTTAACTTTATCTGTTCTTGAGTTTTATGTAATGGAATCATCCAACATGTATATTTTTTATATCTAGTTTCTGTCCAACTTTGTTCATAAGATTTATGTATGATGTAATTATAGTTCACATATTTTCATTGCTATATAATATTCCATCATAGGAATTGTCAATTTTTAATGCATGTTTTTATTGGTAGACTTGGGTTGTTTTTGTTTGAGGGCTGCTATGAGCAGTGATGCTCTGAACAGTGTTCTAAACATGTGTTTGTTGGGTCATGTGCATACAAGTTTCTGAAGGTACTTGTCTGTGCTAGTAATACTGAGTCATGGGATATACAGAACTTCAAGTTTACTAGAAAACGCCGAACTGTTATGGAGCTGATTCAGCTTATGTTTCTGATTCTGTGCTTTTTTTTAGTGTATTTTTCTTTTTTTTTTAAGGGTTTTTTCCTTAAGTCTTCAGAATTCATGACACTTTATTTAATCACAGTTTTCATCTGCTGCATGGCAGAATTTCTTGGATAGTTTTTTTTTTCTGTATAACAGTTTTCTTTTTCCTTTGTTTGTTCGTATAGATGCTGTGTTAGCTCTTGTTTAATTATTATTTATCTTTACAGTGAGTTCAGCTTTTACTTTTACCACCCATGATGCGCAGCTATTCAGATATAAGTAGTGCTTCTTCTCATTTAGTGTTATGCTCTAAGATCACTTACAGAGTGTTCTGTAAAGATGGAATGTCAGTCTTTGTAGTGATGTTACATACCATGACAGTGCTTTATGCATTATTCCCATTGTTTCAAGCAAAGGATTATTGATTTTGCTCTTCCTAGTGTACCATGTGCTTTGAGGATGTGCCTTCTGCTGGTTTTATCTGAGATGTTTTGTTTGATTTCCACAGCATTTGGTAGTCCTTTCTTTCCTGTGTGGTAGAGGTTCAGGGTATAGAGTTCTCCTACTTTCTTTGAGAAAGTCATTTGCATTTCTGTTTTTCATTCTGTTTTGTGGAATTTCTGAGAAAAAAGAATAGATATATCTTAATCCCATCATCTTAAAACCAAAAGGTTTATTTTTATTTTCTAGTTAAGAACACTTTTAACATTTCATCATAAAATGTGGTATTTGGCATAGTCTCTGTTAGTTATGTTGCTTTTGCCAACTTAAGGAAGTTTCTGTTTTCTCATTTACTAAAACCTTTTATTTTTGTTTTTAAAATCAGTAATGTATGCTTGTTTTAGGGGGCATCAAAGAAGATGGTTATTTTTTTTTTTTCTTCTTTAATCTTACAAAAAATTATGTTAGTATATTTCTAAATGTTGAATCATTCTTACATTCCTTCTTTTTTTTCTGGAGGAGGAAGAAACATTTTTATTTTATTTGTATTTAATAATTCCATGTTGATTATTCTCCTGCATTCCTTCTTTCTTAAGTTCTCTTATTGATTTTTTTCTCTTAATTATAGGACACATTTCTTTTTTGTATACTTCTCATAGTTTTTATTAGATACCAGACATTTTGAATGTTATGTTACTGAATGCCTGGATTTTGTTGTCTTTTAAAGTGTTGAATTTTGTTTGATTTTGCAGTTACTTGCAGATCAGTATGATCTTTTTGTGGCTTATTTCTGAGTTTCATACCCTAGACTTGAACTTAAATAACTTGACTTAAATAATTCAGAAACTAGCCTTTATATTTACACATACATTTACTATTACAGTGTTAACTCTTCTGGAATCTCAATTGAAGCCCCTCTATGTCTGGATGTCTTTGAAGCTCTTTAATTTAGACTGCTGTGAACTTAATTATCTCCCAGCCTTGTGATAACTGTGTTCAGCGCACAGTAATGATCAACAGTAGAATCAGGGGAATCCCTCTCCCCTCTAAATTCTTGGTCTCTTTTTCTGGTACCTTTCTTTTCCCTAATACTCTACCCTGCTAATTCTGGCCCCTTTAGACTCCCAAAACTTTTGAGTTCTCAGCTCAGCAAAACTGCTAGATTTTGCTTGGTAATTCTTTCCCTATGGCAGTTTGAAAGTGTCTCCAGGCAGAAAATGGGAGCAATTGTACTTCTGTTTCTCTTCTTTCCGTGATCACAGTTCAGTGCTTATTAATGACTGAAAATATTTATTTTATTTATTTTGTCCCCTTTATCTACTTTATATTTAAGAGGGTGTGATTGGCAGTAATTATTTCCTCAGATCTGGTAGATGATACAGTCTTTAAATATACTACTGAAATTTTGTTTAGTAATGTTTTATTTCAAATTTATTAGGTCATATTTATACTGAGGTTGGTTTACGACAGTGGCATTTGTAAGTGGTAGTACATACAATCCCTTCCCCGACTCCTCTTCCACTTCCTCAGGGGCTAGGAATGCAAGGGGAGTTGTTTTGTAACAATTACTAGGACTCACAGTTGGCATTTAGTGGGCGAAGATATGAGATGCTAATGTCTTCAATGCATGCTCTATCTTTTTCAGCCCTTTTCTTGTACTTTTGTTGTCCACTTTTGGTAATAGACTTCTGTTAGCCTCCTAAAATGAGTTGAGAAGCTTTCCATTTTCTTCTGTACCTTCAAATAATTTAAATATTAGGAACTTCCTCAAAGGTTTGGTAGAACTCATGCTTTTAAACCAACTATGCCTGGTATCTTTTAGGTAGACCTTTGAGTCTATAATAATTTTGTATTGTCAGATTTTTCTTGAGTCAGTTTTCCTAGAAAAACCATTTCATTTACATATTCAAGTCTTTTTGATGCGAAGTTTTAATAGTACATATGCACATGCAGTTTTTTAAGATCTCCAGTTATATTTCCTTTTCATTTGTTACTATTCATATTTTATTTTTTGAATAGATTTATCAGACATTTATCTAATTTTGTTAAAGTTACTTTGTCTCTTTTGCTAGCTTCTTGGTTTAATTGCTTCTTAAAATCATTTTGGTATGTGGAATTCCCTCCGCTTCCTCCATGCTCTTTCTCTTAAATTTGTTATGGCCTACACTTAGTTTAGTGAAGAATGACTGACAACCTCTGCATAGTTCTTCTCTTGTACCTTTTTGCATTGGAGGTGTTAGTCCTCTACTTTTGGTGTCTATCTGACCAAATAATACCCAAGTACAAAATTTAACATCCAAATAAAGACTGCCTTAATCATCAACGCAAATTCAAGGCTCCTTCACAGAGATTCACTCTCTGTTTGATATGTAATTTTCAGCCCTTTTCTGTGCTGCTATTTGTAATGTGTATCATAGCATTCTTAGAAATGTAAACATTGTAATGTGTGTTTGTGTGCATGTGTTGATTATAAATGGTATTATACTGTTTTTATTCTTAATCTGCTTTTCTCATTTGGCAGTATGTCTGGGAGAGCTTTCCATGTCAGTATATAGAGATCTGTAAAATAGAATGTTTAAACAATTGCATAGTATTCCATAGTATGTGTATGCCATAGTTTATTTAACCATCTATCTATTAATAAAATTTAGGTATTCCCATAAACTTGTGTGTAGGGGGTTCCTATAAGCAGTAAAACATGGTTTTGGATGTGCCCTTATGACTCAGGCAGCTGATATCACTGCAGTGTGACTATGTAAAGGCTAAGGAACCAGATTCGAGATCCTGGGCAGAGGGGGATCTCCCTACCCCCAACCTCCTATAAACAAAAACCAAATAAATAAAAGTGTTTCTTCCTTCTCTGCCTCCTTTCTGTCCTTTCTTCCTGCCTCTTTTACTCTCACACTCACAAAAGAAATGGTTATATATTCTCTCTTATTCCTCTGTGGATACTACTTTGTAAGAAATAGAATTAAGTAAGTCATAGAATATGTGTGTTTTTATGGTTTTTGCTAATTTGCCCTCTAGAACATGTATACCAGTATACATTTCTTCCAGTCATATTAATTTTCTTATATCCTTGATCTGCTTTTATTATCATTTTTGCCCAGTGAATACATGAACCAAACTAACTCATTTTCTCTTTACTTCCCACCTTCCTAAAATTCTTTAAAATTCCTCATCCACTGTTGGCATCTCTCTGTTCTTCTATGTATATCCTTTTTTCCCCCTGTATATATCTTTGCTATATATTAGTATACTTTCAGAAAAAAGGAAAGATAAGCACATGTCTCTAACCCACTGCCCTGTATGGTTGTGGATGCTGTGAGTGTTAACCCGTTCTTGCATCTAGTCACAATGTTCCCATGCTTCAGATTTGTGTCTCATTGCAAACCTTTATGTGTTTTGGACCTTTAGATATAACTCTTAAATTCTTGAAATGGCGAATACAAATTCTATAAATCCTAAGACTCTCCTGTACTTCGCATGGAATGATACTTAAACAACATAACCTTTTCTGAAAAATATTACCAAAATTCAGGGAATCTGTTGATTAATAAAATATATATTAGTAATGATTAAAATTTTTTTATTTTCAGGTATTAGAATATTTAAATGATCTGAAACAGTATTGGAAAAGAGGCTATGGATATACTATTAATAGTCGATCCAGCTGCACTCTGTTTCAGGATATCTTTCAGCACATGGACAAAGCTATTGAACAGAAACAAAGGTAAAAACTTAAAAATATTGTTGTTCTGTATTCTGGTTGCTCAATTAAGTTTCCAGAAAATGTTTTGTAATGGATGATTTTAAAAACTTGATTTTACTTATATATTTAAGAAGTTTCTAAATATAATAATTATGTTTATAAATAATTAGATAACATATCTAAGTTATAAAGCATGTGAACCTTCCAACCCAAGAACTAGAGCATTACTAATAATTTGTGTTTGTTTATGTGTTCCTTGGTGGTTCCATTTTCCCATTTCCTTTTGTCCCTTCTATTCCCTGTCCCCTGAATTTTGTATTTTTTATTTTTTTATTTCTGTAAAAATAGTTTTTATTAAGAGCATATGTATGCCCAAACAATATGTTTAGTTTTGCTTAGAACCATATCCTTATTGTCATCTCAGCATTGTATTTATAATAACTTATTGTATATACTGTGGTTCATTTTCACTATAGTACAATTGTCAATAATATACAATATTCTGTAATAAATACCACGATTTATAGCATCTTAACTTGTAAGTGGGTTAAAAGTTTTTATTTTTTGCTATTGTAAGCAGTATAACTGTACACGGCTCCAGGTATGATTTGCAGAATGTTTTTAAGTGAGTTTCTCATTGAAAAACCTTCGTTAACATTCATACTTTTAAAGCTTAAAAAATTTTTCATAATTTGAACCTTTAATAGAACAAAGCCCTATTTTATTTACTGAATATGCTTCTATGAGAGCTTATACATTCACATTTGGAGACAAAAATCATGCTATCAAGATTGAGCCATATTTTTTTGTGGTTTTTGTGGCTATGACTAGTTTGTAGAATTTTCTGGGACTTGGTGAGTCAGGAAAGAAAGCCATATTAAGTATTTAGTTTCTGCTACAAAAACTGTGTGTGGGGCAAAATAGTCAGTGCAAGTATCATCTTTGATTTTAGTTAACTTCTTTCCTGCTTAGTTTTATAAATGGTTTACAGTCATTAGACTTTCTGAGATTCTTACTATTTAGAGCTGTGTGTGTGTGTCTGTGTGACATTTCTATATTTATAGCAGTGTTGAAACCCCACAATTTTTTTGCAGAGAACTTCCTTCTCCCTTCCTTCCTGCCCACCCCCCAACAAAAGGTTTTCAAAACCTTTCTGGTTCCTAGGGCAGGCAGAAACAGGTTCACGAGTTATGTTGGCTATAGCAGTGATTACCGGAAGCAGCTTCTTGGCACATCTCGATTAGGAGCCTTGGATTAGGACCTTCTGTCTGCCTGTGATGTCTTTAATCTTGGTCAGCCACTTCTCTTCTTGCCTTTAGATCATCTTTTATGATCAATCCTGCCAGTTGCCTGTGTCTCTGCTTTACTAGACCAGGGCCATCACTACATTTGTTACATTCCCAGACCCTTACCAGGAGTTCTGTACAGTAAATGATGGTTGACACTAAGCATGGGCCCATCCAAGTCCAGAGATAATACATATAACCAACATTCTGTGCTTTGCCCGGATGAGTTAGGTCTTGCTGCTTTTCTAAAGGACAAGCCATGCTTATCGTCTAAGGTAAAATCTCTCTGACAACCAGAGCTACATTTGCTTGTTACCAGAGAAGGTCAGTACACCCAGGTGCTTCTCAAGCATGCTTTGGCCTGGAGCCCACTAGAAATGTTAGTTGGAGGACAAACTTTTCTCAAAGATTTTTGAAAAAGAAGCTATTACTTGGATGTTTGACCTGGGTAAGCAGGTTTAAGTCAGAAGGAAAAGAAGTCATTTAGACTTAAAAAAAAAAATTAGCTAAGTCCAGATTAAATCCTGTTCAAATAAAGAGAGGAGAGTATATTTAAAGAATTCTACCATATTTTTTCCCCCAAAAAATGACAAGTACTCTCAAGAAAACCATTCAACAGAGAGAATAGCTTTTTGTTAATTAAAAGACTTTTTAGAACAGTTTTATGTCACAACAAAATTGAGTGGTGAGTAGAGGGTTTCTACATACCACTTCCTGTTCTACACATATAGCCTCCTCTACCATTTATATCAGTATAGTAGAATAATAATTTTTGATAGATCAGGAAAAATACAAATTTAAATACTCTATCAAAACATTAATTTTTTTCATTTGATATTTAGATTGAGTTCATAATAGTGTGTATGTGTATATATATTTGTGTGTATATGTGTGTATGTATATATACATACGTGTATACATACACACATATATTGAGCAGTATTTAGTCATTAATGTTATCTAAGGAAATCTCTTTTGCTTAATTCTAGAGTTCCCAAGCTACTCTTTGCTTTCTCTACTCCTACTCTATCCCATATTGAAGCGATAAAATATACTCAAGTTGATATCTTTTTTTTTAAAGGAAAGGTGCAGGCAGGAATGAAAGCAAGCAAGCAGGCAAGAAGAGAGGAAGAAGCATCTTATTTATTTATTTATTTGTTTTTAGTTGTTAATACTGGTTGTTCCCCCTGGGCCCAGGACTCAAATGCAGGGGTGTGTGTCCTATACTCCTTCAGAGGTGATTGACCTAACTGCTACTCCATCAGGGCATGCCTTTTATTTATTTATTTTTTTAAAGGAAAGGTAAAGGCAGGAATGAAGGCAAGTTAGGTAGACAGGCAGAAAGGAAGAAGTATTTTATTTAGTTGTTTATCTTGGTTGTTTACCTGGACATGTGTCTTGAACCAGGAACCTTGGTATGTATGTAGACTATGCCCAGTGTACTAAACCACTTAGGCCACCAAGGCACAACAATATCTTTTTATATTAGCATTAAATCAAAGATAGTCTTCATTGATTCTGAATACTTTTTCAATTTAATTTTAATAGCTTGATTTTACTTCACAGAAAAATTGATCATTTGCAAATATCATTGATTGAGCTCAGCATTTCAGTTAAGTATAATCAAACTTTCATGACTTTTATGACTTTTTTTTAAGGAAAGGTGCAGGCAGAAATAAAGCTAAGAAGGCAGGCAGGCAGGAGGCAGGAGGAAGACAAAGGAGGAAGAAGCATTTTATTTAGTTCTTCATCTTAGCTGTTCCCCTTAGTCCAAATTGCAAACCTGGGTCCCTAGGATGTATGTAAAACTATGTTGGCCAGAGGCAGAAGACTTAGCTGCTAAGCCACTAGGGCATGCCTTATGAATAACTAGACTTTTATTTTCCTAAAATCACAAAAGTGATGAGATTAAAGTTAAAACCAGTATGTTTTTAATGAAAAGTTGAGCAGCTGTTCTTATTTAAGCAGCTGTGATTAGAAAAGCAGATTGAATTTACCAGAGAAGTGAGATGTATCTAGATTTTATTCTCTCCCTTTCCCCATTATTTCTCTTAATCTTTTAAAAATCTTTTTTAGTTATATTGGAGAAATTCAGTAAGTCACTTTCTGTTTTCTAAACTAAACTGTAATTTTAGCTGGATTGTAATTACCTACCTCATAAGATTTTCCATTTTGTCAGGATACTCAGACACCAAAATTAATTGCTTTAAAGATATTTCCAGCATTAAATAACTCTCCACATTAACCTTTTTTCTACCCTTTCAATGATTCTCAGACTTTGATATTTTCAGATTTCACTGTTGAATAAGGGTGTGGTTTTGAAAGGCTATGTAGTTCCATATTCTAACATAAGATGGCAGCATTGGAATAAATAGTATTGACACCCAGTGGTTATTTAGATTAATTACTTAACACTACATTTACATAATGGGGGTGCTTTGTCTTTCAAATTATTAGAAACTTATACAGATTCGAGGTCCCAGTAACTTGTTCTGGCTTGTCTTTTTGCTAACTCTCTGAAATTAGAGTTCTATGGGGTTTAATTAGGTATACCAGGAATCTTAGAGCTAGTTCTTGAAAAATAGTGGCTAAATACAGTTTATATAACTAGCCTAACTCTGATTCTGAATTCTGATTCAAATATTTAGTTTCCTTGGGAAAGATAACTTTTGATTCTCGGCAGATTGTGTATCAGTGGTGTCTGGAAGTTTTATTTTACTGCTCGCTCCTCAGTGCCTAGAACAAGCCTATAACAATGTAGTTGGTGCTGAATATGTATTGAATGACTATCCTAAGTTCATTTTCTCCTTAAAGTCCCCTATGTTAGTCAATACTGCCGTCATCCTCCCAGACATACAAGCCACAAACCTGTATATCATTCCTGGCTCCCTCACCTTCTGCATCTATTTCCCATATTGAGGGTTTTATTTGCTTCTATTTTTATTTTAAATCCTTCCACATTTCTTCATTCCCACTGCTACCACCTTAGTTTAGGCTTATATATTCTCTTTCCTAGATTTTATCAACAGATTCCTAAGTTTTACATGATTTCAGTAATACTGTTGCTCCACTGTCAATAAAACTTATGCAGGCAACAGAGGGTATACAAAGGCAAATACATTTAAATTATTATCTCAAGGGGCTTGTGTCTGGCTTGGGGGAATATTTATGTAACAGTTCTAAAACATGTTAAAAAGTACCAAATCCCAGTTCAGGATTTGGTAAAGACTTTATGAGAGGAGGAATTTGATGGGAAGAGGAGTTGTGGAGGTAGGTCACTAAAAACTTCTTTCACTAAACTTCAGCATGTTAGTCATTAGTTTTAAAAAACAGCATTATTGGTGTATAATTAATGTAGAGTAAATGGCACATTTTAAAATTAGTAGTTTAATGAGTTTAATGAGTTTTTACATATTGTATACACACATGAAACCATCACTATAATCAAAACAATGAAATATCCATTGCATGTAAAAATTTTTGTTACTCTTTCCCACCCTCCATTCGCAAACTAACCACTAATCTGCTTTCTGTCACTATAGATTTATTTGTATGTACATTTTTTGGTTTAGCTTTTTTTACTCAGCATAGTAGTTATCTTTCACTCATGTTGGGGGTATCAGTTTATTCTCTTCTAAGGTTTCATCATATGGCTATATCACAGTTTATCCATTCACCTTCTGATGAATCTTTGGATTGCTTCTCATTTGAGACATAAATAAAACTACTGTAAGCATTCATGGCTTTTGTATGAACATAAGCTTTCCTTTCTCTTGGGTAATACCTAGAGATGAAATAACTGAGTCATACATAGGTATACTTAAATTTTTATAAAGTTATAAAACATTTTTATAACATTTGGTATGGTAGGGGTTTTTTTTTTTTGGTTTTTTGCTTTTGTTATTTTTGAATTATGTGCAGGATACCTATTGTGGTTTAGGTTATATTATATAAGAAACCTTAAAAAATAAAATTTCCACCAATAGTTTTCTTCCCAAAGCAATTCTTTCTCAGGCAGTTCCTATTGCTGATTTGTGTACTTACATAAGTATGGGTTATATAGTTGTCTAAAGCTCTATTTGATATTCTTGGATCATGTTTAAATGCTCAACATTAGTTGTTTATGAAACATGAATTAAGAGATTAGAAAGATTTAAGCTGAGTACATTTAGTTGAAAAGCATGCAATTATTAGTTTTCCTGGTTGAACTTTTTGAATAACTTTAGTGTGCATGTGCGTGTGCTTGCATCTTATGTGTGTTTTATCTACCATGTGTACAAGCCATAGTTATCAACTCTCATTTAACATAATTTTTAATTAAAATTAAATTTTGTTTCTAGTTATAAAGTCTCCTTTCCAACTTATACAAGTAAACGAGGGCTGTAATTTGAAGAACTGCATTCTTGCTAGAAAATATTAGAATTAGAATAACATAATTCATTTGTCTCTTGTTTATTTCTAAAATGAAAAGACTTGACCATATTTTAGCCCTAAAACTTTATGATTCCAACTGTTCATTTCTATGTGGACATTTATGTGGACATTCATTTGGTCTTTTAACATTTTTTAGGTTCTTTTTATTTTTAAAGCATGAATGTGCCTCTTTTAAAGCTTTTTCACTTATTAGAAAAAATGACATCCCAAGTTTAATGCATTTTTATTATAGGACAGTAGCAGAATTAAAGATATCCTATTTCATGCTTTTGTGTTCTTCTTTGGGACACTATTCTGTTAAGAGTTCTGAAGAAAGAATAGTTATTGCAGGTGAGAGAAATTAATTTGAGAAGTGTAACTAATAGCAGTCTATGTTTATAGATCAGAATACAGAAAAACGGTTAAGAAAAATAAGGAAGTTCAAAGCAGATTATAGAACGTCTTAATTATTCTTAATTTGAATTTAAGTATGCAAATTTAACCTGTTTAGACACCTTAAATATAAGACCCATTAGGATAAAATAGACTTCTCTGGACTACACATGATACAGGAGGCATAAACCAACATGGAACAGAATTGTAGATGTCAGGATGTCAGATTGTATAGCAGAATGACTCTTGAGATATAGAGAATTTGAACTCCTAAGAACTGTATTCAAGTTTTTTTGGTTTGTTTTTGCTTATGTTTTTGTTTTTTTAAAGGAAAAGTGCAGGCAGGAAGACAGAAGAGGGGGAAGCATTTTTATTTTTATTTAGTTGTTCAAACTGGTTGTTTCCTTCCAGGACTTAAACCCTGGGATATGTGACCTCCTTCAGAGGCAATTTACTTAACTCTGCTCCACCAGGGCACACCTTTTGTCAAGCTTTTATGGATATGTGCTTTTCTCTGGAATAAAGTCCCATTCTTTTAATCAGATTCTCAAATAGTTTAGCCCCAAAAGTTAAAAACTACAGATACAATGGGTATTGAATTTGTCTTTTTCCCCCCTTTTAATAGAGGAAGGAAGGGAAGAAGAGAAGCATGTTAAGGAAGGAATGATGGAGAGAATGAAATATTTTTATTTATTTGTTTGTTTTTGTTGTTCCTCCTGGCCCCAGGTCTTGAATCTAGTTGGTTGGGCTTTACGTGGTCCACTCCCCAGCTGCCGGCTTAGCACCTGAGCCACCAGGGTGTGCCAAATTTCTCATTGTTGATTGCCTTGGCAGCTCCTCTGTTTAAAAACGTTTGCGTCTTCCTGCCAAAAGACTCCATTCTTTTGTTAAAAATAAAACCTTTTTCCTTTCTGTCATGACATATAGAGCTTCACAACTCTTTAAATTTTCTAGTCATGACAAAGAAACCTACATGAGAACATATATGGAGTGGAATGTAGCAGTTTTACTCTCATTAAATTTCTGACACAATTATGTGCAGAAACCTTAAAATAAGAATTGAGTAAACTCAGAAGGGATTTTTTTAAACTCACATTTCCATTTTGTTCTCCCAAACTCTTTCTCTCTCCTCCTCTCTTGTTTCCCTTTCATCTCTTTCAGTACTTTGGGCTTAATCATAGACCAGCTTTGGTTTGAAGAAGTTTGAGAATGAAATCTAGCAAAGTTCTCATGTAATACAGGGGAATTGAGTGTATTCAGGAAGAAGCTAGGGATTTGTTTCTTTCAAGTAACATTTGGGCCTGTATAGCAGAATAAATCAAGTTCATGGCAGATGACTTAGAAGAATTTAAAATTTATTCTCCATTATAAGATAGAGGAAGGAGCCGCATGTTCCTGAAATGAAACAAACCACAGAAATTACTATTTTACTTTACAGAAACATTTATAATGGTTTTCAATGGAAGTTGGACTATTAATGCTTTTATATTTGCTTTGACGTCTTTAGGATTAAAAAAGCAAACCAAAAACCCTATTATATGTTTGTGCACAAACAAACTCCACAACTCTATAGCCTTCTCTTATTGAAATATCCAAGACTCCATTTTTGATGTTTGGATATAACTTAGACAAGAAACACAATGTGTTTTCATTTGACATGTATGCTACTGTGTCAAAGAAAATTGAAATGTTAGTCTTATAAAAACACAAACAGATATAAGCATTAGTAGCTTTTAAGTGAAATTATTGGCTCCCTATCAGGAAAATGTGTTCCTTTTGATCACATATATTCATATAGCACTAGTTTTTCTTTCAATTGACAAACTTATTACAGAGCAGTTTTAGGTTCACAGCAATATAGAGCAGAAAAATTGCCATAAACTTTCTCTCCATCCCCCACACTCCCCATACTCACAATCTTCCTTAATAGTGACATCCCATACCACAGTGGTACATTGGTTTCATCTAACCCTAAATTGATATCATCCAAATCTTATAGTGTATATTAGGGTTCATTCTTGGTGTACAATCTGATTTTGGATAAATGTATATGATGTATATCCACCATTGTGCTATCATACAGAATAATTTCACTGTCCTCTGCCCTACCTATTCATCCCGCCTCCTCCACTGCTAGCAACCACTGATGTTTTCAGTCTCTATAGTTTTACGTTTTCCAATGTCATATCATTGGAATCATCCAATAGCTAGTCTTTTCAGATTGTTAATATACATTTACTTCTCCATGTCTTTTCTTGACTTGATAGTTCATTTCTTTTTAGTGTCTGGATGTACCACAGTTCATTTACCCATTCTCCTACTAAAGTTTTGGTAATTATACATAAAGCTGCTATAAATGTCCATGTTAAGGTTTTTTTGGTGAGCACATAAGTTTTTAGTTCATTTACTTACATACCAAGGAACACAGTTGCTGTATTATATGGTAAAAGTATGTTTAATTTTGTAGGGAACCATCAAACTGACTTCCACTATTTCTGTACATCTCATTTTGCATCACTATCAATAATGAATAAGAGTTTTTATTGCCAGCATTTGATGTTGTCATCGTTCTGGATTTGGGCCATTCTAATAAATGTGTTGCAGTAGCTTGTTGTTTTAATTTACAATTCCCTAATGATATGTGGTGTTGAGCATCTTTTCATGTGCTCACTTGTCATCTGTATATCTTTGGTGAGCTGTTGAGATCATTTACCCATTTTTAGTTGTCTTTTGTTTTCATAGTTTTTAATTTTAAGAGTTCTTTGTTATATTTTAGATAAAAATCCTTTATCAGGTGTGTCTTTTGTAAATATTTTCTCAGAAAATAACTTGTCTTCTCATTCTTTTTGACACTCTTTCACAAAACAGAAGTTTTAAATTTCACTGAAAGTCCAGCTAATTATTTCTTTCTTTATGGATCGTGCCTTGGGTACTGTATCTTAAAAGTCATTGCCAGACCCTAGGTTAGGTGCAGATAAAACCCCAGCAGGGTAAGCTCTATTAAATCAGTTTATTCTGAGAGCAGGCATTGTTTCTTAAGGTAAAATTTACAACCTGTGGGTGCCCTCCCATTACTGGGTTTTCCTGAAGTTGTTGTTTTTCTGTTTTTTAAGAAAAAACATCCCAGACTTTAAGTGCCACACCAAGTCTCCTCTCCAGCAATTTCTGCTGAATCCCAGATTCATCAGTTATAATTTAGGTTTTCCAACTGGTCACTGGTGCCTGTGGAGGTTTTCTGCTCATATAAATTATAATTCTCTGTATCTACTTCTCTCCAATTGGGGGGTAGCAATGTGTGTGACCTCACTTTTGCTGATGAATCAAAGAAAAGTTGAGTTTTTCAGTGTGTTCAACTCTTTGTTAAGATGGGGTAGTGACTGTAAGCTCCTTACAGACCAGAAACTGGAAATTCTAGTTCTTCCATATCCAGTTTGATATGTTGGCAATTGAGTTTCAAATAATGTAGAAACCAGTTTAAATACTGCTTAGTCATTGTTTATAAGTAAAGAAAGACCTCTGACATTATTAGTTGTAATAAATCCCTGATTTGAACTATATCATTTTAGATGGCTGAAAAATTATTGCTTAGTCATTGTTTGTAAGTAAAGAAAGACCTCTGACATTCTTAGTTGTAATAAATCCCTGATTTGAACTATATCATTTTAAATGGCTGAAAAATTATTGGCTAAGTTTAAGTCTTAAGTGATTTATATTTTGAGGTGTTATTTAATGGATATACTTTGAATTAAAGAAAAAAAGGGATATTTCCCTTTTGAGATTCTGTGTGATAAACTCCACCCCCCACCCCACCCCACCCCAAGCAGACCTAAGGGGAATCTAAAGGAACTAGGAAACTTAGAAATCCAGAAACAATTACAGAGACTAGGAAAAACAGTCCTTCAAGTACATAGATGGGTAACAAAACATACTACCCATTTCCTTAGGAATAACTGTACACCCCTACAAACCAGGGGACCAAGTGTGTGTAAAGCACTGGAAAAAGGAACCCCTGAAGCTGACCTGGGAGGAGCGCTATCCAGTCATACTAAACAGCCCCACAGCTCTTAAGGTTGCAGGTCTGAACACTTGGATCTACCACTCTCAGGTAAAAGCAGCCCACTAGAGGAATGACAAACCACTTGAGTAGAAGGAGACCGCTCTGAACACCGTCCAAGCTGGACCACCCAAAAAACTGTCTCCCACTTGTCTCAGGCTGACATGCATTCCGGAAATGACTTGTGGAGACCAATAACCCATCCACTCGCCAGCAGCTGCTGAACCTGACCGTGTTTATCCTTCTCATTTTGTTCTGGGCCCTGCTCCTCCCTTTTGCTCTTATTCACTAGCACTGTGAACAGGCCCCTTATGTGGACCTGTTGCTTCTCAGCCAATGCAGATCACTGGTATGGCAAACCTCTTTCTGCCACCATGCTTCACTACTGCCGAAATATTTCTCTGACACCCTAAATATGTTTCCCTCATTTTTGCTTGTAGCTCTCCACTTTATCCCTGGTACTGCAACTGGCAGGCTGGGATACCAGGCCTACGAACGTGGTCCATTAGAAGAATGCAAATGTTTTAACAAGGATCAGAACCGGAATCTCACATATTCATCTGATCTCAGGAGCTCCTGGTTTGGAAATATCAACTGGTTATTTGGCTCTTGCCCTTATTGGGGCCCCTCCTTGTATTGTTACTTGCATTCTTGTTTGGTCCCCACATCCTGAACCTACTTACTCGTTTTATCTCCTCTCACCTAAAGGCCTTAAAGCTTCAGGTGTTACTTCAGACCAGGTCACTGAACTGTCATTACAATCCCCTGGGTGAAGAAGACTATCACCCATGTTCCCACCTCCAGTTTAGAGTCTCCTGAATAATCCCTGTATAATCCACAATGCTGTAAATCAGCTGGAGGATCAAGAGTCGGGAATGTGGTGGAAGACCTTTTCCCTGATCCCAATGCAAAAGTTAGTCTGCCAGGAATTTTCCACAGTACTACGGAGACTGTAGCTACATCCTGCCCTACGGAGACTGCAGTCATGTCCTGTTATCGTGACCAAGGACAAACAAGCATTGCCTCCCTACTCTGCAGCTGTATATAACTAATAAGACTTGCCAGTAGAAACCACACGTAGCCAAGGAGGTGAATCTTTACCTCAGAGTATAAAAGGAGCTCCTCCAGGCCCCCTGTTGCTCAGCTTTGGGTAACTACCCCTGGGCCAGCACTGGTGCTTGCAATTAAGTGTCTTTTCTCTACCTTTGAGTGCCTGTCAGTTTTTTCACCATCTGGAGGCTGTGCCATAACAGTTGTGTGTTTCTCCTGAATTGCATTCAGCTTTTTTCTAACTATTTTTTAAGATTATTTGTTAGGTTGTCTCAGCCCATGTCATGGAGTTCTTCTCTGGTGAACTCTTGGCCTGTTCCTCTTTGGGGCCATTCATATTTGCTTTGGCAACTTTGATTTTGGCATAGCTTTCTTTCTGCTTTGAATTCAATATTGTGGTTTTCCTTTTCTTTTACTTCAGATTTCTTCCACTTTGGGCTGCATTGAGGGAGTGTACTTTCTGTCTCTCAGAGAAGAGAGCCGTGAATGTGCCTGCGGCTACTGGGCAGGTTGTGCTATATGCATGCCCAGGGGTGTGGAGAGCTGACTTTCTCAACAGGCTGAGAGAGAAGTATGCATATGCCTATGGTCTCCTCCCTATCTCCTGCTAAGGAGTACGTATTCACACAGCACCAGCACATCTATGTTTAGGGAGCACACTTTCTGCCCCTCAGAAGAGGGTGAGTGGTGTATACAAGCCTGTGGTCTCTGGACTTGCTGTGGAGTGCGTAGCACTGGAGCTCATTGAGCGGGCTTTCCCCTGGGGCGGGAGAAGGGAGGGGACGGCACACACACCTGCAGTGACTGGGCCAGCTATGGAGTGCTAGGGTTGGAGTTCATTTCCCTCAGGCAGTGGGGAGTGATACACAGATACTTGTGGTGTCCGGCTGACTGGAGTGTGCTCAGGCACAGAAGCTTGATGATCTTTCCCTCAGTTGAGAGGAAGGTCACATGTGCCTGCAATTTCCGGAGCTTGGGAAATTGACAGGGGCATGGTACACAACCACTGCGGTGTCCAGGTGTAGGGGCCAGCTGAGCTGCCCATACTGGAGCTCAATGAGCAGACCTTCCCAAGACTGAGAAGGAACACACACCCACCTGTGGTGCCTGAGCCAACTGGCGTGCTTATGCTGAAGCTCTGCTATCTTCTCATCAGACTAGGGGTGGGGGCATACATGCACCTGAAGTGTCCAGGTCACTGTGGACTGCCCCACACCAGAGCTCAGGAAACGGAATTTCCCCCACACGGGGCAAGTGACACATGACCGCCTGCAGTGTCTGGGCGTATTGTGCTGCCTGTGCCACAACCCTAGAAGTAGACTTTCCCTCAGACGGGGCAGTGGAACACAGCCACCTACAGTATGCAGTGTCTGGGCCAGCTGTGATCTCTCTGGATTGGACCTCAGGAATAGGACCTCCCCCTTGGGCAGTGGGCAACTGCACATGTGCCTATGGTCTCTAAGCTGCGCTATGGTCTCTTATATTTGCTCTACTCTATATCCAAACTTTCTAATGTATTTTCTTAACCTCTTTTTTTTTTTTTGAGTTCTTCAGCTCCAGAGCTTCTGTTTGATTTTTTTATAATTTCATTCTCTTTAATGAAAAAAAAGCCTTCTGTTGATTGATTTTATTTCTGAGTCATCACTGAATTGCCTTTCTGACTTTTTCCTTGTAATTCATTTAATTTCTTTTTGAATTCTTCATTAGTTAGATTGCAATATTTTGTCTTTGATTGGGTTGCAGGAAAATTGCCATTTTCTTTTTGTGATACCATATTACTATGATCTATATAATATTTGAAATGCTCCTCTGTGGTGGCGGCGGCGGGGGCAGCTGCACATGTGCCTTTGGTCTCTGAGCTGTGCTGTGGTCTCCCGCCAGTTGTGGTTACCTCTGTGCCTGTCCGGGTTTGAAGTAGCAAGCAAGTTTGTTATTTAGGGAAGCTTTTATTTGCTTTAATTCTAACAATTTTGCAGGTTGGCAATTTAATACCTTTCTGTTGTTTGCCAAAAGACTTTGAACTCTTGTAATTTGTCCATAGTGCTGTTGATCTCTTCCTTGACCCCAACACACGTTTTTTATGTGTATTTGCTGTTTGTCCTTTATATTCTTTTTCTACGATTGAATTTTGATTCTACATATGTAAGACAGTCCACCCCTCTGTCTGTCCCATACTGTCTTACACAGTAGCCACCAGCCACATGTGCTTATTCAACATTTGAAAATGGGGCTAGTCTGAATTGTGTTGTAAGTGTAAACTTGACACTGCATTTCAAAGACTTGGTAGGAAAAGTATGAAATAATTCATTAATAATTTTTATGTTAATTACATGTTGAAACCAGAAAACTTTCTATGTATTGTTTTATACTTTGTCCCCAGTTGATACTGATTCTACTCCTGCAGTTTCTCTTTAGCATGATCTCTATTCTGGAATGGACCCTTGGAGTGGCTGCTTGGAGAGTTTACAAGGGCCTGGTTTTTCTAGCCCAGGAGAGTTCTAATGGTCTGCCTCCTTTGCACTTATTTATAGAGTGGGCTTAAACCCTTCACAATTTTACTTGCTATCTCAAATTGTCCCCAGCATTCCAGTGAATACCCTAGGGATGTTTGGGATTCTCCTGTTCTCATATAGCTGAAACTCCATGGCTTCCCTCTGCTTTTTTCTACACTGATACTGATCAGATGCAGATCCTGAGGCTATAGATGATATTAGAGAATACTTTTCCCCATCGTTATGTTGTATCTTCCATGGATTTTGGGTTTGCTATCTAGTTGCTCCATCTGTTTTAGGAGGGTTCAAAAACTGCAGCAAATGCTGCTGTCCTACTGGAAAATCAGGCTGTACTAACTCAATTTATAATCTGTTGTGTGTTTGCAGGGGGAGAGTGGCAAGAAATCAGATGGTTAATTTTATCTGAATAGGTTTACAACTTGTATTTAAGAATGATATTCATATTCCTTTGGGGGGAAAACTAAGCAATCATTTATTACTTCCATTAAAAAAAAATCTTCTTTAAGTTTCTTAGTCTTTAAGCTTCTTTAAGTTTCTTAGTCTGCTCTTTAAAATTAAAGAATGTTGCACAGTATATTGTTTTAGATGGATTTGTAATACATCATTCCAAATTTTGGAACTCACACAGAATTTCAACCATATAGTTGAATTATATATAAATATTTTGAAAAGATGAGAAAATTTTATACTACTTCTAAGAGTAGATGTTATGTTTTATGACATAAATGTATGTGTACATTTCTTTTTTCTTGATTTTTCTTTCAAGGTCTCAGCCAATTTCTGCACCAGTCATTCTCCAGTTTGGTCATGCAGAGACTCTTCTTCCACTGCTTTCTCTCATGGGTTACTTCAGAGACAAAGAACCCCTAACGGCTTATAATTACAAGGAACAAATGAATCGGAAGTTCCGAAGTGGTCACATTGTACCCTATGCCTCAAACCTTATATTTGTGCTTTACCATTGTAAAAATGCTAAGACTCCCAAAGAAGAATTCCAAGTACAGATGTTATTGAACGAGAAGGTGTTACCATTGCCTCACTCACAGGAAACTGTCTCTTTGTATGAGGATCTGAAGACCTACTACAAGGACATCCTTCAGAGTTGTCATACTACCGACGAGTGTGAGTCACCAAAGGTGAACAGCACATCTGATGAACTATGAGTGGAGAACATTTCTAATTCATCAGACATCTATGAGAACTGATTATATTCTTGGAATAGATGGATAATACCTGCTTAATGAAAGCTTTTACATCTCTTGGATTTTTCTGCCTTTTCACTCAAAAATGTTTCTTTTTGGGTCTGGACATGAATAATATATGAGAAATCATTATTCTTTGGAAAAAAACTCTTAAGGGAAAATCTTTTCAAAGAAATAGCTGACACTGTAAATGTTTACAGAAATTAATTATCATACCTGTTTAAATATCTAGCAGTAGAAAGAAAGAGGACCATTAGCAAAAAGCAACATGGATGGAATCAAAGTTTCTTAAATCCATTGATGAGTACTTTTTTCTCATGTTACTTTGCTTCTGTTTTTATATTTTATTATTATGTGAAATCTGTCTTTTAAGAGAAAGGAAACAGGAATGAGGGCAAGCAGACAGGCAGGAAGAGAGGAGAGAGAAGCATTTATTAAATTAGTTGTTCATTTCAATTGTCTGCCTACTGTGTGTCCCCCTCCTCCCCCTCAGGCATCCCCTGCCAGTGGGGCTTTACATGAATTATACCAGAGTACCCTGAGCCACCAGGCTGTGCCTTCTTTTTCTGTTTAAATAAAGGCTTTATCTTAGCTGACTTACCTTCATAGATATTAACTCATTTCATTAACCCATTTTCTGTCAAATGCCATGAAAATGTTTGTTATAATAGTAAATGGAATTCTTATTACTTTGCTACCATGTCTTTTCTGCTTTCCATGTCATTATAATTCAGTACTTGATAAAAGGTAGGAATTTCAGGCAAGTTTGCTAAATTGGGTATTACAAAGGTACTTTTAATGGCAACTTCTTGATACAGATTTCCAATTCGTAAATATGGAATACAAAACTATGTATTGAAAACATTAAACATGCGTAACTATAGCTCACTTATCTATTATTTATCTCCAAATGAATAATGTTCGTAAAATAAATGATTAGCTGATAAATATTGAGGATACATCAATACACTGCAAATTGTTCCTGCAAAGATCTGGTCTGGCTTTTTTGTTTGTTTCGGTTTTTTGTTTTGTAGATAGGCAAGCAGAGACTAAAATTATGAGTATCTATGCCCTTCATCTTGTTTTACCAGAATTAACATTGTAACACTTGGTTTAGACCCAAATAAGAACTATTGAGGACTTCTCTATGCTTCCTTGCTAGAAGTAACCACCAATATAAAATTCAATATTCATTCCATTGCACTCGACTCTTGAAACTTGTAGTATCGTGGAAATTTAGAATTTTTCTACTAAAGAACTTTTACTACACACCTTCTTGAATGAGCTATTTTAATCACTGTGCTGCTTCTTTTCAGTACTTCGTCATAAAATACCATCAATTCATGAATACCTGTTGAGCATTTTTAATGTATGAGCAATAGACTCAGTCTGTTGTATGTAAACTTGAATGAACCTGGTTCTTTCAAGGACATAAAACTACTGGTATCTGGCACTATACTTTTATTTATAAACTTGCAAGTTTTATAAGAATTGTTTTATTTATTTGATAAGTATGACCATATAGTCATCTTTATAGTCTTCTTTGGCTTGTAAAATATTTCAGGATGGAAGGTGTTTGGTTCACATTTGCTATTACGGAGGTGGTGAATTTATTCTAGTGCTATTCTCATTTAGGAAATGCCTAAAACTGAAGAATCTCATAAAAACTAAAAATCTTGTCTAGGAGAGAATATAATAAAAATTGAACATAAAAAACTTTAGCTAAAAAGATTCATAATAGGTAACCAAATTACTCATTTAAGCCAAAATATAATGACCAGTGGTTTTGACATTTAGTTCAATTAATAAATAATGTACAGACTTTAGCCATTTTTCTGTCTGAACAGTGCTTTGTACTTACACTTTTTTATAATCATATTGTTATTTTGAAGTTTCTTCACCTAGTATAGTTACTTGATACTGATTTTTTAATATAATCTTGATCTTAGTTTTAAAACAAAGCTAAGCTCAACTTGGAAAAAAAACTTTTTCTAGGTATAATCAGCTCTTAGAATATCTTGAGTGTTTTCCTTTCGTAAACTGTAGAACTGGTGCATGCTCTTGGATTATTTGGGAGTGTCATAACCACCCAGAATATGTGTGTAAATTTTTAAAAATGTATTTCTTTTAAGATTGTATTTCATGGGTTTATTAATTGAACCATAGAATTTGAACTGTCTTCTGCCAAATGTAAGCAGAAAATAAATTCCTACATCCTCATATTACTTGCCTATATCTCACTTTTCTGAATTTCACAGGTCACTCAGTTCTGTCCTGACCATTCTTTTTTCTCACTTAAGCATGTCCTTCCATTCAGTAGCTCAAGCCACTCTTAAGCCTTCACATCAATCTATTAAGCTATTTAGAAGGGGAAGAAGGGTGTGTTTGTACAAAATAGTAATTTTTATTTTTGAAAAATGCCAAAAGGAATGAAGGTGAACAGACAGGAAGAGAAAGGAAAAGGAACATTTTATTTTTTATTTTTACTTTTTGCTCTGTTTGTTCAAAATGGTTTTTGGAGAAAATTGCAAAGCAAGAAGAAAAGATGTCCTGTCCTTCCAGTTAGAAGATTTGTATGTAGTTTGAGTTTCACACTTGTCAACTTGGGAGAAATTTAATTTTTAAAACTTTAATGTTTACACTGACTAGACTCAAAGTAAAAAAGAGAAAACTCATAACTAGAATCAGAAATGAAAGGGAAGAACAATACCACAGAAATTCAAAACATAAGGGACTACTATGAACAGATCTGTGCCAACAAAGTGGACAATCTTGAGGACATGACAGATTTTTTGAAAAATACAGTCTAAGAAGACAACCTGGAAGAACTAGAAAACCTGAACAGAAAAATCACAAGCAAAGAAACTGACAGGGCAGCCAAAAGTATCCCTAAAAATAAAAGCCCAAGACAAGATGGCTTTTCTAGTGAGTATTACCAAACCTTCAAAGAAGATATACCTATTCTTCTCAGATTCTTTCAAATATTTAAAAACAGTGAACACTTAAATACTTTTTATGAGGCTAATGTCACACTGATACCAAAAGCTGATAGAGCCGTCACCAAGAAAGAAAATAACAGGCCATTATCTCTAATGAACATAGATGCAAAAATTCTCAACAAAATATTAGCAAACCAAATTCAGCAGTGCATTAAAAAGATCATCCATTTTGATTAAGTGGGATTTACCCCAAGGATGCAAGAATGGCTCAATATATGTAAATCTATTAATGTAATATACCATATCAGAGGGCAAAGGCACATGATATCAATAGATGCAGAGAAAACATTTGATAAGATTCAACACCCATTTATGATAAACCTCCATAAAATAGGAATAGAAGGTATATACCTCAACATAATAAAGGCTTTATACAACATATCCACAGCCAACAACATAATCAATGGCAAAAAATTGAAAGTATTTCCTCTAAGGTTAGGAGCAAGGCAAGGCTGTCCATTCTCACCACTGGATGTCATAGCCAGAGCAATTAGGCAACAAAAACAAATAATGAATTCAAATTGGATAGGAAGAACTAAAACTACCATATCCTGATGGCATGATTATATATATTCACACCCTAAAAAGTTGATCGAAAGCTTCTAGAATTCTTGAACAAACACTGTAAAGTGGTAGGCTAAAGATCAATGCACAGAAATCTGCATTTTTATATGCAAGCAACACACTAGAAGGAAGTGAAATCATGAAAATCACACTTTAAAATAGAAAAGAATAAAACACCTGTGTGTATACTTGACATAGGAAGTAAAAGACCTGTATAATGAGTATTACAAATCCTGCTTAAACAATAAATAGAGGAGGGCTCAAAGAAATGGAAAGGCATCCCCTTGTGGCTGGGAAGAATCAACATTAAAATGGTCATTTACCCAAAGCAATATATACATGTAATAAAATCCCCATTAAAATTCCTTGGGCTTACTTCCAGGATATAGAACAAAAAATCTTAAAATTTGTGTAGAATAACAAAAGACCCCAAATTGCCAAAGCAATTATTAGAAAAAAGTACGAATCTGGAGGGATCACACACCCAGATATTGAGCTATACTACAAAACAATAGTGATCAAAACAGTATGGTATTGGAATAATAACAGACACAGATCAATGGGATAGAACTGAATCACCAGAAACTGACCCTCATACAGTCAATCTATGATAAAAGAACCAAAAGCATATGATGGAAAAAAAGTCTCTTCAATACATGGTGTTGGGAAAACTTGACAGCCATTTGTAAAAGAATCAAGCTAACCCACTCTAACACCATTCACAAAAACTAACTCAAAATAGAGACTTGGGCATAAGACAAAACCATAAAATTCTTGGAAGAGAACATTGCATAGACAATCCACGATATAAGCATTAGGGAGGTCTTTGGGGACTCAGCTCCAGCATTAAAGGAAACTAAAAGAATTATAGGCAACGGGGACTGCATCAAACTAAAAAGCATCCTTGTAGTGAAAGAAAACATCAAAATCAAAAGGCAACCTACTAACTGGGAGAAGATATTTGCATTTCATATATCTGACAAGGATTTGATATCTAAAATATATAAAGAACTCATAAAACTCAACAACAGAAAAACAGGCAATCCAATCAAAAAATGGGAACAGGAGTTGGAGAGACATTTTTCTGAAGAGACTGTGCAGATGACCAACAGGCACATGAAAAGATGTTCCTACTATCAGGGAAATGCAAATTAGATCACCAATAAGATACCACCTTATACCTGAGAGACTGGCTATTTTCAAAAAGTCTGGAAACAAATGTTGGCAAGGATGTGGAGAAAAGGGAAGACTTACACTGTTGGTAGGAGTACAAATTGTTGCAACACCTATGGAAAACAGTGTGGAGAGTCTTCAAAAGTTGAATATGGAAATCCCATGTGATCCTGCCATCCATTTCTGGGTATTTACCCAAAAGATACAAAATCATTTTCAGAGATTTATGCACCTCCATATTTACTACAACACTATTCACAATAGCTAACATCTGGAACTACCTAAGTGCCCAATGTCAGATGAATGGATAAAGGATAAAGAAGATGTGGTACATATATGTAATGAAATAACTTCACATCACAATAAGGAATGGGATGGCTGGGTTTGGGGCAAATTGTGGCAGAACCCACTGTTCAATGGTGAAAAACACTTGGTGATTTCTTGGGGAACAGGGTGTGCTGACATATATCTAAGGAATGGGGGATCCTTATATGTGACTTTATTTTAATGTATAGAATAGATAACTAATATATGTGTGTGTATACCAAAACACAAAAAGCAAACTTTAATGTTTAATTATTTTTATTTCTAAAACTAATTTTTAATTCAGTGTCTTCCGTATACTACTCCAGATTTTAACCACTGTTTAGACCCAAGCAGTTCATGTTCACATTTTTGTTTGTTGTACTGGGGGGGAAATTATTTGTTCATTAAATAATAGCCTTCTAAACTGAATAATAGTATGATAGAAAGTTTCTTTCAAATATTTATTTTACATTATTTCTGAAATAGCTAATACAGGTTTCCCCTGCTATCCAAAAGTAGAATGATTCTATTTGGTGTGATTTCATAGGTTATTTGGAGGGCCTGGGTTTGCTATTATAATTAGATTATAATAAAAAGTTTTTGAGCAATCTGAGACCCCAAAATAACCTCCAAAATCATACCAGATAGAAACCTTCTACTTTTGAACAGCAGAGGAAATATATATATATAAAAAATTAAGTTACAATGTAAATCTTTAGATTTTTTTTTCCCCTGCTTTTCTTATTATGAGTTAATCCTAACAACCTTGGTTCTGAGTTTCTTTTGACCCAATAATACAATTTGGGTGCTTTAGGAAACGTTTTCAGTGAATATCCTCATTCTGAAAAAAAAAAAAAAGATTTTTATGTAATTAGCTAAATATAATTATATGAAACAGTTTTGGTGTGTACAGATGAGAAAATTATTTTTGATTGATAGATTGGAGATAGAAAAATACTACTTTTGCTCTAGCCGTAGTTCTTCCTTTGAAAGACCATCAATTTCAGTTTCCTTCAATTTGTTTTTACCTTTCTTTGCCTTCCTGAGAAAGGAGATGACTAGTCTTGGAACAAAATTTTTCTGACTGCAGTGTTGCTGCTCTAAACTTTCACTCTTTACAGTATGAGATTAGAATGAGAGACTGGTTTCTAATTTGACTACTT
The DNA here is from genome assembly GCA_004363575.1 of Solenodon paradoxus. NCBI lineage: Eukaryota > Metazoa > Chordata > Mammalia > Eulipotyphla > Solenodontidae > Solenodon > Solenodon paradoxus. The sequence goes on from RJWH01000144.1 coordinate 338,119, forward strand.
TAGATCTAGTTTTGCAATCTTAATCCACCCAAGTGCTATCTGTAGTAGGATGAAACAGTTGTGTTTTACAGCTTTTCTTGTTACTTCAGTGTTAAATGACCACAGAGTCTGAGGAGAGAGGTTGAGATGTTTGGGGCAGAGAATTGAAGAAATGATAAACTACCCTCTGCTTTTTCCTTGCTGATATATAAACATTACATGAAACGTTGGAAACTCAAGCCAATGATTAAAAGAAAAAGAAAATGCATCTCAAATTATAGAGCCATAATGGAATAAGATACTTCATAATTCTCAATATTCTCAAGGTTATTGAGATGTTAGCTAGGTTATCTATAAAATAAATCATGTATCTGAAATAATAATTGTCATTTTACAAGAAAAATCTATACTTGCCAAGTACTATAGAAATACTTGTTATTCCACTCAATCTTCATAGACTATGACGTTCTTAGCATGAAACTAATTTGTCAGATGAGGAAACTGAGGTTGAGGATAAAAGTGCATTTTTTTACACTTTAAGCTCTACTCAAATTGGTTAAAGTTATATCTGTGGTAGAGGTGGAATTTGGACTGAAGTCATTTGGGGAACTGTGCTGGTTGAGTAATACAGAGGAAACTACTGAAATCTCTTGATTCTGCTGACCATTGCAATAAGATTGTGTTTGAAGTAGTGGTATACTTTGTCCTTCACTGTAGCCATTAGCTGAAATTGTTGAGGTCAAAGGGTTGCATGCACAGCAGGAAATGGAAGGCAAAAGTTTAATCAGTCTCCCTTTTTCCAAGACCAGTCAATTTCTTTTATCTCCTTAGGTTCCACTGAGGAGCTTTCTGCACTAACCAGGAGGGTGGGGCAGTTTGATTGTTGTATTATAAACTGTCCCTTCGAGTTTCTTTGTAGTGTTTAAAAGCAAAGTACAGTTCAGACCTCTCTCTAATTGTTACATATTCTAAATTGTTTAAATTCCAGAATAAAAGGAACTCAATAGTTGTCTTGCATACTTAGAAGCAGCACCTCATAGCCTTACTCCTGAAACTTGCCTGTTGAGTCCTTAAAGCCAGGCTCATGGGGCACACAGCACTACAGCTGGCAGTTGCTTTATTAGATACTCATGAGTTTAAAGGGTGCGAAGAGGCATGAATTTGCTGCAAGTTTGTTATGCCATGCAAGTGATCCCTGTCCTTACCTACTCCACATGCTTTGAGCATGCCACTTTGACCCTCATTACTGTAACAATGTATGTTATAGCAAATACATGACTACCCAATTTCTTTGTGTATACATAAAACCTTATTACTTACAAACATTGCCAGAAAGTAATTACCAGTCTGAGGACCTAAAGATAAATCTTGATCTCCCAGTGGTGATTTTACCATTTAAAACTGCAGACCTGCAGACCAGTAGCACAGGCATCTGTGGAAACTTGTGCACTGAAGTGTGGACTTCTGTTCTACTGCTGATTCACTTCCCAGAATTGTGATGGGGATCTGGACAGTTAGTTGACCAGTAAGCTGTTCCTTACACTTTCTGAAATCGAGTCCCTGTCCCTGTTTTCAGTACCTTCTCTTTCCTATACTCCTTTTTTTTTTCTCTCTCTCCTATTTAATATGAGATTGTATTCCCCAACCAAAGTTAAGTCCTGAGAGGAATCTTAAGCTGGTAAGTTTTCGTTTGAGAGTTCTTAAGACTCAAATCCTTTCAGAGTGTAAGGTGACTATTTTTTTTTTAAAAGGAAAAATGTAGGAAGGAATGGAGGCAAGTAGGCAGGCAATCAGGAAGAGAGAGGAAACATTTCACTTTATTTTTAATTGTTCACACTAGTTGTTTCCCCCTCAGACCCAGCACTCAAACCCAGGTGTATTTAGCTTGCTCCTTTGAAGGCAATTGACCTAACCGCTGCTCTACCAGGGTGTGCTGTAAGGTGAGTCTGCTCACAGTATTTTGCTGTTGTCTATTGCCCCCCTTTCACTGAGGACTTTCACTGAGGACCTGTGGAGGACTTGGGGATTCTTTCATTCCTAGGTCCATTAGCACCCCATTGCTTCCCTCCACTTCTTTCCACAAAGATGATGCTCTGAATGGTGTGGGTCTTGTCCCCACCCTCTCAGGTTGGGAATTCTTGGGGGATACTTCATTAATTCTTGTTGTTGATGTTGTATAAGATTTTTTGGTTTTATATTCCAGTTGCAGTTTTTAATGAGAGGTGATATGTTAGAGAAAGTTAAAAATTCATGATATACTGTCATCTCAGATTCTCTATCTAAGTCTTTTAGTGGATTGGAGATTATCATTATTCATATATTGCTCCTAAAATCCCTGTTCAATTTTTTTGGCCCATTTAAAGTGGGTTGTCTTTTACTTATTGAGATGTTTAAGGAGTCTTTGCATATACGTATAAATCCTTTGCCGAATGTTTTGTTTTGCAAGTATTTTTCCTAATCTGAAGTGGATATGAGGGAGCAGTGTGTTATGAGGGAGCACTTGAGTTCAACATATGCTTAAGGAATAGACAAGAAATAGGACTGGGCTATGTTAAATGGAGGTTCAGTTCAATGAAGGTCTCAATAAGCCCACAGGAATGCTGGAGTTGAAAAAACCCTTTAGATTCCCTACCATGGGACAAGAGGATTAAATATTCTCAAATGATTATTCTTTGGATGTGGACTGACCTTAGGGGAGGCATGGCCTTACGCAAGGTGTTTAAATAAGGTTGGAAACTAAATATCATCCGACAGTGCCACCAGAAGCTGAGGAAATAACTCCTTCATTCCTGAAGGGAAATATAGATGGTATAGCATAGTATCTACCTCAGATAGTCACTGGATAAAACAGCCCAATATTTTGACTTCCTGGGTCTTGAGGAACTGAATTAACATAGCATGGAGTGCCACCCTTCATTAGGTTGATTAAGGTATGAGGTCAAAATTATAAACTTCTTGCAAATGATTAGTGTAAGATAATAACTCGATTAACCTTAGAGTTAGAATTGATCAAAGTAGTTTGAACAAAAATAATTTTTGATGACAATTAGTGAGAAACTGCAGATCAGCCTTAGATAAATAGCAACTGGTTAAAACTAATTGGGGCTACCAATCCAAGATGGTGATCTGTTAGGAACCCAGACTCCCTTCCTCCTCCCCACAGAACAAACAGAAGTCCTCTATTTGGCAGACAGAGACACTGAGGAAGAATACATCAGCAACTGCAGAGAAAGTAGAATTTAACATTACAAAGGATAGGTGTAAACATCCGATTTTGGAACCATGCTATGGTCTAGGGATTCTGAAACACAGAGGAAGAAGGCAATGGTAGAAGATGGGGAGGAGACTTGGGAAGAGCCAAGGAAGATTTAAGTTCATGTTCAAGACTCAAATGCTTTCAAATAAAAACTGGAAATAAGTACAATTTTTAACACAAATCTCAGAGTAACCTCAAAACACACCTCCAGGGAAAAAACAAAGAAAACCAAAAAAAGGAAACCAATAAAAAATAAGTGCATTAAACCCACATAAGAAGAGAAAGAGAAAAGAAAGGCATTGCCTGCAATACACAAAGAACACAACTAACAAAATGGCAATAAACAGTTGCATATCAATAATCACCCTAAACATTAAATGACAGAACTCATCATCAAGTGATGCAGCGTGGTCAAAAGGATTAAAAAACACAACCCAATTTTCTGCTGCATTCAGAAAACTCACCTTCTTTCAAAAGATAAACAAAGGCTCAAAGTGAGTGGTTAGAAGACAATCATACAGTCAAATGGCAACCAAAAAAGAGCAGGAGCAGCCCAACTTACATCAGATAAACCAGACTTCCAACTAAAGAGTATGACAAAAGACAGAGATGAATATTATATAATGATTAAGGAGTCAATCCAGCAAGATGACATAATGATTATTAACATATATACAACAAATGAAGGAGCATCAAAATATATTAAGCAAGTATTATTAGAACTAATGTGAGACATTGACAGCAGCACAGTCATATTAGGAGACTTCAGCACCCCATTTATAACAATGAACATGTTAATCAGGCAGAAAATGAACAGGGAAACAGCAGCTTTAAATGACCATGTGGAACAGTTAATTCTAAAAGACACATACCAAGCATTCCATCCAACAACTACAGACTTCACTTTCTTCTCAAGTGTACATGGAATATTCTCAAGGATAAATCATGTTGTAATACAAAACATGTCTCAACTAATTTACAAATATTGAATGATATGAAACTAGAAATCAACCACACAAAAAAAATCTGGATGACCCAAAATTAATTGGAGATTAAATAAAATGCTTCTGAATGATTCTTGGGTAAAAGAGGAAATCAAAGAGGATATACTTAAAGACAAATGAGAATGAAGACACAAGCTACCAGAATTAATGGCATGCACTAAGGGCAGCACTGAAAGGGAAGTTCATTACAATCCAGGGCTACCTCAAGAAACAAGAAAAATTGCATATAAACACTCTAAGCCTACATCTAAAGCAACTAGAGAAAGAAGAATTAAAGCCAAAAATCAGTAGAAGAAAGGAAATAATAAAATTTGAGAATAAACAAAATAGAAGGCTAACAGACAATCCAGAAGATCCATGAAGCTAAAAGTTGGTTCTCTGAAAAAAATAAACCAAATTGATAAACCATTGGCTTGACCCATGAAGAAAAAAGAAGACTTTCAGAGAAAACTTTCACAAATAGACTCAGAAATGAAAGGGGAAAAGTTACAATAGATACCACAAAAATACAAAACATCATGAGACTACTTTGAATAGCTCTATGCAATAAAGTGGACACCTCGAGAATATGGACAGGTTTTTTGAAAAATGTAGTCTAACAAGATTTAAACTGGAAGAACTGGAAAAACTGAAAAGAGCAATCACAAGCAAAGAAGTTGAAGAGGTGATCAAAAGTCTCCCTAAATATAAAAGCCCAGGATCAGATGGCTTTACTAGTGAGTTTTTCCAAACCTGCAGAAAAGAATTAATACCTCTTCTTCTCAAACTCCTCCAAAATATTGAAGAACAGGGAGCATTCCTGAACATTTTCAGTGAGGTTAAATTCCCACTATTATCAAAAACTGATAGAGACATAACCAAGAACAAAAATTATAGACTGATATCTATAACATATATATAAAAATTCTTAATCAAATATAAGCAAACTAAATGCAACAATACACCATCAAATGTATCATCCATTATGACCTGGGGTTTATCCCAGAAATGCAGGGATGTTTCAACATATGTAAATTTATTAATGTAATATACCATGACAACAAGAGCAAGGAAGAAGCCACTTGATCATATGAATAGATGCAGAGAAAGCTTTGACAAGACTCAAAACCCATTTATGATTTTTTTTTTAAAAAACTGCATAAAATGGGGATAGAAGTACATACCTCAACATAATAAGGACCATAATGATAAACCCAACACCAACATCGTATCCACTGGTGAAAAATTGAAAGCATTTCCTTTAAGGTCAGGTAAAAAGCAAGGTTTTCACTCTCACAATTGCTATTTAACATTGTACTGGTGGTCTTAGCAAGAGCAATTAGGTGAGGAAAAAAAGAAATTAAAGGAATCTGTTGAAAAGAAGGAAGTAAAACTATTTGCAGGTGAAATGATTATAAATGTTGAAAACCCTAAAAACTACATCAGAAAAGCTACTAGAAATAATCAATGAATACAGTAAAAGGGCAGGCTATAAAATAAATGCATAAAATCCATAGCATTTTATAGGCAAACAGTACACTAGAAGAAAATGAATAAAGAAAACTACCCCATTTGCAAGAGAAATAAAAAGAATCAAATACCTTTGAATCTACTTAACAAAGGAGGTGAAAGACCTGTACAATGAAAACTTTAAGTCCTTCTTAAAAGACATGGAGAATGATCTAAAGAGATAGAAAGATATCCCCTGTTCATGGATGGGAAGAATCAATATTGTTAAAATGACCATCTTACCTAAAACAATAAACAGTCAATGGAATCATCATCAAAATCCCACAGGCTTATTTCAAGGAAAAGATGGATTGTCTGTCTGTGCTGTCTACTGTCTGTCTACTTGGGAAATGCAAATCAAAACAATGAGATATCACGTACACCAGAGAGACTATCATCCAGAAGTCTAGAAACAACAAATATTGGTGAGGATGTGAAGTAAAGGCCACACTTTTACACTGTTGGCAGGAGTGCAAATTAGTGCAGCCCCTATGAAAAACATGGGCTGGAGATTCCTCAAAAAGTTGAATATGGAAATCCCATATGATTCCACCATCCCACTTCTGGTATATACCCAGAAGATACAGAGATTTATGCACTCTCATATTTATTGCAGCTGTATTCTAATGTGTAAGAACTGGAAACTACCTATGTGCCCATCATCAGATGAATGGATTAAAAAAGATGTGGCATATATGCATAATATCCACTTGGCCCTTAGAAGAGATAAATTCTGCCATTTGGATCAACATGGTCACATCTAGAGGGAATTATGCTAAGTGAAATAAGTCAAAAGAAGAAAGCCAGATGACCCACACTCATAGGTGTAATGTAAACACACAAAGCAAAGGAACAGATGAAACAGAACAAATTCTTGAACAGTGGCAATAGAACCGAGGTTACCAGTAAGGAATGGGATGTTTGTCATCAAAGTTCTCATTGTGTTAGAGTATTAAGTATTTATCAAAATCAACATTTCATGTTTAATGTGTAAGAATTTTAAATTCTTTTCCACTGAGTTCATATGATTCACAACTCTCATTAACAGGATTTTCAAACAATTGAAAAACTACTTATTTCTCCTGGTAGAATGTCCTTTCCTCCCAACAAATGATTGGCTTTAGTATGACCTGAAAATTGAACGTTATGCTTTCCCGCTCAATGTCAGAATAGCTTGTATTGACAATCACTTGTCTTTACAGTTTGATTAATATTCCATTGATATTTAAAGTAGATTTTTTCTCTCTAATCTTTAATAACTTAATTTAAAGAATATAAAAATTAACTAACTGGGAATTACTTTCATTGAGAAATGGAAATAGTGAGAATTAATAGAGAGACTCCTGGATTGCTAAGATAATTTATGTTGTCTCTGTAGATTTGTACTAGTTATACTAGAGACTGAAAATAAAATGATCACAAACTTAATTTGGGAAGTAAATCCCCTTTTACATCCATGCCACCAGCTCCCACAGGTGAAAACTATAATTTGCTTACTTGGTATATGCTTCCTCAGAGACTTTGCAAACCAACTGAAATAAATCAAGTCAGGCGGTACACACAGCTGTGGTGGTCAAGGAGTGGAATGGCAGTGTCTGTGAACTGCATCATGATTGAGCTGGTCCTGACTGCCTAATCAATGCAGATGAATCACTTCCCTGGAGAAGGTGAGTTAGGTCCTCTCTAGGAACAGGAGCTGGCAGCAGCCCAGTGGAAGAAGGTGGTATGCAGCAAGAGAAAAGGAAACTCAGCTTGCAGAGAGAAACAGAGCAGCTGATAGGGTGAGACAAGGGGTGTCTTGGCTGCATTTGAGACCCCACTCTAGTTGTCTCCCAGATCCTGAAGCATCCTGCATTACATTCAGACTAACTGTTCATAAAGAGATGCTCATTAGGGAAATGAAAATTAAAACTGCTGTGAGATACCATCCTAACACTAAGATGGCTATAATAAAAAATACAGTAACAAATATAGGTGAGGATATGGAGAAATGAGAACCCTCATAGCTATGGGATTGCAAAATAGTACAGCCACTTTGGTAAACAGTTCAGAAGTTCCTCAAAAAGTTAAACACAGAATTACCACATGATCCAAAAAATTCCACTCCTAGGCATAATAGAGAATTACACACATTAGTTCATACAAAACTTGTACATGAATGCTCATAGCAGCATTATTTATAATAGTCAAAAAGAGGAAATAACACAAAGATCTATCAACTAATGAATGAACAAGTAAAATGTCATAAATTTATGCAATGGAAAATTATTTAGTCCTAAAAAATTAAGTACTTGAACATGTTACAATGTTTATTAACCTTGAATTCATTATGCTAAATGAAAGGTACCAGTTACAAAAATTCACATATTGTGTAAATGCATTTGCATGAAATACCTAGAATAGACAAATCCATAAAGACCTGAAAGAACTGTAGTGGTTGTCAAAGGCTGGAAGGAGAGGTGGGTGGAGAGTAAATATTAGTGAGTATGGGTGGAAAATATTCTAAATGTGTATGGTGGTGATGGGGCCGTAACTATGAATATATTAAAAACTACTGATGTACACTCTAAAAGGGTCAATTTTATGTGAATTATATCTCAATAAAGGTATTATGAAAAACAATTAGGTGAACTTGTTTCACATTGTCTTTGTTTTTCAGATAATGTTAGTATTTCATTTAACCATCCTACTCAATCAGAACCCTAATAACTTAGCAGGAATCAACTAAGTAATATAATAACTATAAATTAATTAGTGTAATAACTATCAACAGCTACAAAACATTAATCACAGAAAATGTGGTAGATACAAGCCTGAGAATATAAAAAGAAGGTTCAAAACAAAAAAAGGTTTAAAAGGTGTGTGTGGTGGGGACATGAAAAAAAGGCCCAACTTGGCATGACCTGGCTTAAAGAGGGCCAGCTCGCTGGGCTATACATGAGTTATTAAACTAATGGGGTTATTAAACACTGAGATAAGTCTGTTCTTGGCCCCCCCAAGCGATGTGCCCTATTGTATCTCAGTGTGCATCTACTCAGAGAGGGTACCTTTTTATAATTTGTACAAAGGTGGCACTTATCTTTCTGAAAAAAATTGAGTCTGGAATTAGGCCTTGAAAAATAGGATCTAATTCGGACATTTATGTAGGTAGGGAGAGTGAGGAACTCTTGAAAGAGGTAATACAAGCTAAAATGAGAAAGCTGGCAGGCACTGGGGCATATTTAGGAAAAATTACATGATCTGGTTCATCCACCTAGCAAATGTTTACTGGAAAACTATTGGTAATCAGGCCCTGAATTAAGCAAAAATATCACTGATACATGACCTTGTTATGGTAGAGCCTCCAGACGGCAAGAAGACTGACAGATGAACACTTACAGTAGAGAAAACATGTTATTGCAAGCACCAGTGATGGCCCAGGGGTATTGTTACCCAGAGCTGAACAAGGGGGGCTTAGGGTAGCTCCTTTTATACTCTGAGGTTTCTACTGGTTTCTACTGGCAACTCTTATCAGTTATGTACAGATGCAGATTAGGGAGGCGATGTTCATTTGTCCTTGGACATAGCTACAGCCGCCATAGCACCGTGGAAAATTCCTAACACAGTAACTTTTGCATTGGGGTCAGGGAAAAGGTCTTCTACCACATTCCTCCCCTCTTGACCCTCAAGCTGATGTACATCCTTGGGGATTATACAGGGATCATACAGGAGACTCTAAACTGGAGGTAGGAACACAGGTGATGAGTCTTTCTGGCTTCTTAGGAGTGCAGTGTGCTAGCAGAAAGGAGTCTGCCATACCAGTAATCTGTGTTGGCTGAGAAGCAATAGGCCCATACAAGGGGCCTGTTCACAGTGCTGGTGAATAAGAGCAAAAGGGAGGAGCAGGACCCAGAACAAAATGAGAAGGATAAACATGGTCAGGTTCAGCAGCTGCTGGTGAGTCGGGTGGGTTATTGTTCTCCACGAGTCTCTTCCAGAATGCATGTCAGCCTGAGATAAGTGGGAGACAGTTGTTGGGTGGTCCAGCTTGGACGGTGTTCAGAGGGGTCCTCTGTCCACTTAAGTGTCACTATACTGGTGGGCTGCTTTCACCCGAGAGTGGTGAATCCAGGTGTTTAAACCTGCGTTCTTAAGAGCTTTGGGGTGGATAGTATGACCAGATAGGGCCCCTTCTAGGTTGGCTTCAGGGGTTCCTTTTTCTAGTCCCTTACCCATACTTGGTCCCCTGGTTTATAGGGGTGTACAGTTATTCCTAAGGAGATAGGTAGTCTGTCTGTTACCCATCTATGTACTTCAAGGATTGTTTTTCCTAGTCCCTGTAATTGCTTCTGGATTTCTAAGTTTCTAGTTCTTTTAGGTCCCCCTTAGTTCTACTTAAGGGGTGGGGTCTGCCATATAGAATCTTAAAAGGGGAAAATCCTATTTTGCCCTAGGCATACAGCGTACCCATAGGAGGCTAACAGCAGTATGTCTGTCCAAGGTAGACTGGTTTCCTGACATAATTTAGCCATAGCCTGGTTGAGGGTCTGGTTCATGCATTCTATCTTTCCTGAACTCTGGGGCTGATAGACCACGTGTAAGTTCCATTGGATGCCTATGGCCTTAGCTACCTGTTGTACTACTGCTACGAAGGCTGGACCATTGTCTGATCCAATAGTCAATGTCACCCCATATCTATGGATAATGTCTTTTAGTACCGCCTTGTTTACCTCTCTGACCTTTTCTGTATGGGTAGGGCATGCTTCGATCCAGACTGAGGAGATGCAGGGAAAGACTAACATATTTATTTCCTCTGGTCCTATCTCAGTAAAGTTTATCTCTAAATTTTCAAAAGGAGTCTGGGCACAGTGTTGAATTCCTGCTGGCCCAACAGGAACCTATCATGAGCATGATGACAGGTTGGGACACTTTAACATTTAGGCTTTGTTGCAATGTAAGCTTGTCTGCCTCTTTAACTAGTAGTGTAGTGGCTACAAGATCTCTAAGGCAAGGTGGCCAGCCTTCTGCAACTGGGTCTGCTTTGATAGCTAAGCTGCTGGTCTCTGCCAAGGCCCAAATTCTTGAAACAGTACTCCCAGAGCTGCCCCGTTGTTCCCATGTACAAACAGGTTAAAGTCCTGTGCCACATCTGGGGGTCCTCAGGCCAGTGCCTCAGTGAGTTTTGTCTTAAGACAGCTACTAGGAAATTTATTTTCTTCTTCAGCTGCTTGTTGGCCTCCTTTTTCAGTGCTCGGTCCTGATCAATGAATGCCTTATTTGCTATCTGCAGAAGATAGGTGATATTCTTGTCTGCAAAGTCCTCCAGCTTCTGAAATTTCCTTCTTACATCGGGCTGAGCCTGGCCGACAAAGGCGGCATTAACCATTCTTTGATTCTCTGGGACCTAGAATCAAAGTGGGTATAGACCCTAAAAGTCTTACAAAGTCTCTCATAAAAGTCCACTGGGCTTTCCTCTGGTTTCTGGAGGACCTTTGAGGTCTTAGCCATATTAGCGGGCTTCTTAGCTCCTGGCAGAACTCCCTGGAGGAAGGCCTGGTGATATCTCTATAACAGATTTATCCCTTTCTTAGTGTTAGGGTCCCATGTGGGGGGGTGTCATCTGGAAGGGCTTCTTTTACTCAATTTTCTGTGTTTATGGTGCCCACTGGGGTCTGATTCTGAAGCCACTTCCTAGCCTCTGTCATAATTCTCATTTGTTCCTCAGTATTGAAGAGAGTGAGAAGGAGTTGGCGGCAGTCAACCCATGTTGGCCTCTGGGTCTGAAAGATGGATTCTAGGAGATTGATCATGGCCTGAGGCTTTTCGGAATAAACTGGGGTATGGTGCTTCCAAATCAGGATATCAGTCATAGTGAAAGGCTGATAATAAAAGACTAATCCCCCCTCTTGTAGGATCCTATCTGGGGCCAGCCATCGAGGACGCCTGGCCCCACAGAGGGGCATCTACATGGCCGTTAGTGGCTTGGGCCCTTGATCCGCTGATCTCAGTCATCTGCTGACTGACTCTAGAGAGTCTGGCTGAGGCTCTCAGCTTTAGGATGGCGAGACTGAGGGCTGTGGCATATCTGGGTCTGGTGAAGCATTGGGAACAACCTTAGGAGTATATGAGGTGACAAGTTCTGTAGTGGAACCTCCTCTGGATCTCCCTGGAAGATTGGTAGCCTCTGTTTCTTCTGAGGTGTCTGTTTCCTTTCGTGGCTGACTAAAACCTTACACTGTCCTGGACCATTAGTGCAGAGCCAGACCCACGGAGGCTTAACTTGGGCAATGTCTAACCTCTGGTCTATATATCGAAACTGATTCAGGTGGTCTGGGTCTCCTGTTACAACTTTGTAAATAGTCCTCTCTGTGGGAAGATCTAAGGTCTCCTATGATGGCCATCCTACCCCAAAGGCTGGCCACTCTAATTCACATAATTGGTGTAATTTCCAAGGGGCCAATTCGATACCATAATCACTTGTAAATCCCTTCTTAAAGTTTTTCAACATATATTCTAAAACAGTGCATTTAGAAGGACTACTTCCCATGACTGTGGGCAATAGGTCCCTCCCAATGAATGGAGATGCAAGATAAACACAGGAAAACTTTCACTTCATCCTTCTGGTCGCTCCCCTTTCAGGGATTTAGATGCTTCTTAGCTTTCAAGGATGCAAAAGTATAAACCCCTGACCCAATGGACACTGCAGGGAGGAACTGAATTTCTTCAGTTCCCCAGGTGTTTACAGCACCTTAAGCCATATGAGGTCACCATGGAACTGCAGATTTGGACTCAAACAGACTCCATAGCTTTCACCATGGAGCAGAACATTCATTCTCACGTTCACACAACAGTCAGTCTGAGTTTGACTTCCACCTAGGAAAGGCCCTATTCTCAGAGGCAACAAAGTTGCCTAAGGGGTTATCAAGCCCTTCTTCCACCTTGAATGGCAGGTCTGAACTCAGACTGGGTCCCTGGGGACCCTTACCAATCAGACGTCTGGTCCAAAAGTCTTTTCTCTCCTTTACTGAGTCCAACAGGGCACAAAAGGGAATCCAATCCTACCGGGCCTGATATGGACTGGGAATGAGAAATTACCTGGTGGCACTGTCCCTCTGCCTTTGGTCCGAGTGAAAGGACTCAACTTTGACCCCCATCAGTGGTGGCAACAAAGGGCCAGCATGGCTGACTGGTCTTCCAAACCAAAGTACCAAATGTATGGCAGAGCCTCCAGATGGAGAGAAGACTGCCAGCTGAGCACTCAAAGTAGAGAAAATACTTTATTGCAAGCACCAGTGCTGGCCCAGGGGTATTGTTACCCAAAACTGGGCAATGTGGGGGTCTAGGAGAGCTCCTTTTATACTCTGAGGTAAAGATTCACTTCCTTGGCTATGTGTGATTTCTACTGGGCAAAGCTTATTAGTTATGTACAGCTGCAGAGTAGGGAGGTGATGTTTTTGTGTCCTTGGACATAGCTACAGACTCTGTAGTACCATGGAAAATTCCTGGCAGACTAAATTTGGCATTGGGGTCAAGGAAAATGTCTTCTCCCACAGCCTCTAGTCATAACAACCAAAAATCTAATAGAGAGGGGTCATCAATTACACGATAGTGACATAAATACAGATGGTGACATATTTAAAAGCCTCTAGATTCTCTAAAAGCAGAGAAAGAGAGTCATGCAAAGAGTATTTGTCATTTTCTAGATGGTCAGAAATAATATTGGCTGATTAAGTACAGTAGGAAAATTTTTTGCTATGTAAATAAAACAGATTAAGAATTTCTCTGCTTGGCAATCTTATGAATTATTGTAGACCTGGAAAAGTCTCTCTGGATTTATATATTTATGGCTAATTAATTGTCCTTAAATATCATCTCAGATTAAACTGGACAAGAGCACATTGTATAAGTGATACATCCCGTTTTATTTTTGTTTTAATTTTATATTCTTAAAGTAAAATGTCAGAGAATTTTCTCTCATTATTCCAATGAAAAACAAGTGACAACAGCTGATTTGACAGCCACTTGGTACAGTGTTGCTAAATGGGACTGGAAATCATTCTTGTAAACTTTACTTATTTAGTCATGAGGAGAAGCAAAAGGAGTTTCTAAACAATTCAACTGTGGAGATGTGTGGAGAAATAACTCTTTAGAGGCTGATATAATATAATTGTGGGTCTTCTACAAATATGGAGCATAGAGTACATTACCAGCTCGCATCTACACTGTTCTGGAAAAGTCACTTTACAACATTGAATATTAACTTAAGGACAGCAAGATTCAACTGAATATTTATGGAACCAAGTTCAAATCTGGAATTCCACCCACACTATAAATGATCAAAGACTATTTGAGAAGGTCAGAAGTTTAGTCTTCCAAACTAACTTTATACAACTCATGATTTTAGCTTACATCTCAGACCACGAATCCTTCAATACAGTTTGAAGTAGCAACTTAGAATTATTATAAAGGTGATAATGTCATAGGATAGAGAAGAGAACTAATCATTTGTTTGTGTGTAGAATGCTGGAAGACTTGCCTTTAACAGTTTCTCATCTCCTGGAAAATGGGAAAGAGTGAAATGGAAGGAAATGAAATAGCCAGAACCATGTGGTTATGACAAAAGAGGAAGCTTTCTTGTTTCTTCTAGAGATTTTTATCCAATGAAACCAGCCTGTATTCTCCAATAAACTCAGGGATGGTTTTATTAAAAGTAGACTATGAATGCAGTCTTTCTTTTACATGAATAGCATTTACAAATTTCATTGTGGTTAAATATATATATATATATATATAACATAAAATTTGCTATTGTAACCATGTTTAAATATACGGTTCAGTGGCATTAACTACATTCACAATGTTGTACAACTATCACCACTATTTATTTCCAAAAGTTTTATTGATCCAAATAGAAATTCTGTTCCCATTAAATAATTATTTCTCATTCCCTCCTCCTCCAGTACCTTTTAATCTCTGAACTATTTTATTTCTTAATGAATTTACCTAGCCTCAATGTTTCATATAAGTGATAACCTGATATTTTTTTCTTTTTGTGTCTGCCTTATGTTACTTCACATAATGCTTCTTTCTAAGTGTCATTCATGTTATAGTATGTGTCAGAACTTTCTTTTTATGGTTAAATGATATTTCATTGTATGTATATACTACATTTTATTGGCCCATTCTTCTATTAATGGACATTTGAGTAGTTCTTACCATTTTGACTATTGTGAATATGCTTCTATAAACATTGGCACACATATATCTACTTGAATCCCTTTTTCAATATTTTGGCTATATACCTAGGAGTGGAAGTAATAGGTCCCTATGGCAATTTTGAGTTAACTTTTTGAGAAATCACCAAATTATTCTCCGCAATGACTGTTGCATTTCATATTCCTGCCAGCAATGACCAAGGGACACAATTTCTCCACATCTTTGTCAATACTTGCTATTTTCTGTATTGGGGTTACCAGTTGTGAAATGTTTTCTCATTGTGGTTTCGGTTTACATTTCACTGATGACTAATGAGTACAATGAACAGCGTGCTGCTGGTCATTTGTTATCTTCTTAGAGAAATGTCTATTCAAGTCCTTGCTCATTTTTAAAGTGGATTGTTTGTCTTTTGTTGAGTTTTAGGAGCTTTTCATATATTTGGGATAGCTCTTATGAGATATGTGATTTGAAAATATTTTCTCCCATTGTATGGGTAATCTCACTCTTGATAGTATAGTCTGTTTTTAAGCAGTATCTCCATTCTTAGATAGAAGGAGGAAGTCCTATACGGGAACAAAGGAAAAAAATCAAGGAAGAAAATCATGGGAATAGGTGGAAAACATAGTGGGAGGAAAAATAAATGCACATATACATAAAAATATACTTTTTGCTAAACCAACATTTTTCCAAAAGGTTTCCTTTATGTTTTCAGACTTAAGCCCACTCTACTTGGTTTCTACTAGACCTTTGCTAGAATTCCATTTTACCCACTTATTAGTTATAGACCTAAGAAGAGGTAATCTGTCTGAACTTCAATTTCCTCATCTTTCATGATTAAATGAGATTAAATAAAGCATTTAGTGTACCTGGTATATAGTAAGAACTCAATAAATCATAGCTGTGAATACCATTATTGTGCTTTATACATGTCTAGCACTAGTCTTTGTGACACCCTCTTAGCTCTCTTTCATCATTAGTTCAATGTAACCTAAAAGTCTGCAGTTGAATTGCCTGCAAATAACTCCCTTGAACATTCTCTTCCCTCTTGGTGGTTTACCTCATTCACATTGTCAGGTTGGAACATCATTCTTACCTTTAAAGCAACTACAAATGTGTTGTTTCTTATCCTAGTGCCTCTGTATGTTCTGGTCATTATTTTCAAGGGATTACAGGGGTTTAGGGAAGAATCTCTTTGCTGACTTTTTTCCTATTACATTCCCCGTTTTCCTGAAGAGCTGGAAAAAGTGGACATTCTGTGTGCTTTACTCTATTACTAGATAAGGACCTTTAATTAATACAAAGGCACAAAGGGATTAGACAATGTTCTATATAGAATTTAGATATAAATGATAAACAAATACATAAAAGTTTTAGTACAAGGCAGAAAATAATGCTATGAAAATCACATAAGTAAAATATTGTAAGTTTCCAAGAGGAAACATTTATTAAGGTATTAATAAAAGCCTTCATGGAAAAGGGAGCAGCTGAAACAGTAAGATGGATAGGTTTTTGACAGATGATGGGGGAGACAGGGTTACTGCTTCAAGTATATAGAAGACTATTAGCAAAGATATAAAGGTAGAATGTTATATACATGTTTTCTTATGTTATCTACTAGTGCCCCTATAGCAGTTGTCTCTGAATCATGCCCATGACTGGTGTGTGAGGTTGCCCCTAATATGGTGCCAGTTCACTCAGTTACTTTTCAGTAATGAAAAGGCTTACTTACCAGCATACTCCTGGTTTTCATTCCTTTGTGTAATCACCTTCCCATGAGTGTGCACTGTACTACTGATTCACCTCTGAAAAGAATATGGTAAAAAATAATGTCATTTCTGAGATTAGATTATAAAAAGACTGTGACTTTAGTCTTGCAAGCTCTCTCTCTCTCTCTCTCTCTCTCTCTCTCTCTCTCTCTCTCTCTCATTGCTCACTTGAGGGGAAACAAGTTTCCATATTGTGTGTAACCCTATGGAGAGTGCCACATGGCAAGGAACTACTATCTCTGTCCAACTGCCAACAAGAATCAGAAGCCTGCTGTCAAATTGGAGTGAACTGAAACAAGAAATTACCCCAGTCAAACATTAAGATAATACAGCTCTAGCAGACACCTTGACTGGAATCTGTGAGAGATATTCAGCTAAAGGCATCCAGCTCAATTTGACCCAGATCCCTGACAAACAGAAGTCATGAGAAAGTAAGTTTTTTGTTTTAAGTTGTTAAAGTTTGAATTCATGTGTTATTCAACAATAAACAATAAATACAGCTGACAAACTAGTGAATGAATTTGTAAGATGTCCTTAGAAGCCAAACTGATTGTAGTTAGGGTTTTCCCAGGATACTTAAAGTTCTGCATTAGTAGAAAGAGTCAAAATGACAACATTCTATAAATATAAACCTGAAGTTCACAGATATTAAGCAGCTTGTGAAAGCAAAGCTCACAGATGTTAGCCACTAGACTTCATACTTTCATGTCACGTGTGACTCTAGGAGGAAACAGATTCAGGAGGTTGATTTGCATGAATTTGTAGTAGAAGCAATTAATAGTTTTTTTGTGTGTGTGATTTTTTTTCCCTAATAAATATCTGTGACAGACACTAAAGTAGAAAACTAGGCATCATATCTATATGTCTGGGGGGTGAAAAGTGGAAATGTTGAAAAGTCAAAGGAGTCAGAGATCTAGCAAGACAGTGAATGTTGGTGGTTGTTGGTGTTGTTATTTTGGTTGTTTGGTTTTGTATTTATTTATACCCTGGATGTTTTTAAAAATAAATTATAACATATTATGGAAATGTGTGAGCATTTAATTCAGCATGAAAAGAAAACAAGTGAAACAAAAATAAGGGTGATGAATATGAAGGAATGTGTCTAGTAAAAACCCACTCAAGGAAATGAAAGATAACATAAAAAAAAGAAAGAAGAAATGAAACAAGACATCAAAGAAATGAAGAATATGATAATTGGACTAAAGAACTCAATAGATGGACTAAATAATAGGGTGGGTGAAGCTTCTAATAGTTCAATGATCTGGAAGATAGGGCAGAGGAATTCACTCAAGCAAACCATCAAAGAGATATTTTAAAATGCAAAGAAATGAAGATAGAGACCTTTGGGAAAACATCAAAAGGAACATTTGCATTATAGGGGTCCCAGAAAGAGAGGATAGAGAAATGGGGGCAGAAACTGTATTTGAAAAAATAATAGATGAGAACTTCTGAAGCCTGAAGAAAGAACCAAGCCTCCAGATCCAGGAAAGGGTTCTTAAGAAAGCCAAACAGAACTACACCTAGACACATTATCATTGAGTGTCAAAAATACAAGCTAGAGAAAGAATCTTAAAAGCAGCCAGAGAAAAATGAGCCACATAGAAAGGAGTCCCCATAAGATTATCAACAGATTTCTCAACTGAAAGTCTAAAGGCCAGAAGGGAATTGCGTGATATATTCAAAGAGCTGAACAAAAAGGATTTTCAACCTGGGATACTATACTCTGTGAGGTAATCATTCAAAACTGAAGGAATGATAAAAAACCATTTCTGATAAGCAAAAGTTAAAGGGATTTATCACCACAAAACCATCATTGCAAAAATATCAAAGGATAAAGTGTAAAAAAAAAAAACAGTAAGGCAGCAAAAATAAAAAGTGGGAAGAGGAGAAAAAAATGTGGATACTTAGAATGAGTAGAAGACTAATCTGCTTTCAAATAAAAATAGGAAATAAAAAGAATTGTTAATGTTAACTTCAGGGTAGCCTCAAAATATATCCCCAAAGAAAAAGCAAAGAAGAAAACAAAAAGGGAAGCCAATTAAAACATAAAAATACCCATCCAACCTGAGAAGAGAAAGACAAGAACAAAGGCACTATCTGGAAAAACATACAGAAGACAAACTACAAAATGACAATAAGTAGCTACATATCAATAATCTCCCTCAAAATTAATGGACTGAACTCACCAGTCAAAGGACACAGATGGACTGAATGAATTAAAAACCATAACCCAACCTTCTGCTGCATTCAGGAAACTCACCTTATTTCAGAAGATAAACAAATCCTCAAAGTCAATGACTGGAAGACAATCCTACAATCAAAGGCAACCACAAAAAAGCAGTAACACCTATAATCATATCAGATAAAATGGATTCCAGCTAAAGAGCATAACAGAAGACAGAGATGAACATTATATAATTATTAAAGTGTCAATCCAGCAAGTAGAAATAATTCTTAACATATATGCACCAAATGAAGAAGCATCAAAATATATTAAAAGCAAGTAATTTTAGATCTAATGTGAGACATCAACAGAAACACAACAGTAGTGGGAGATTTCAACACCCCACTTACAACACTGGACAGCTCAAACAGACAGAAAATTAACAGGAAAACAGGTGCTTTAATTAACCACCTGGAACAGATAGGTCTAATAGACATTTACCAAACACTTCGCCCAACTACTACAGATTTCACTTTCTTCTTAAGCGTACGTGGAACATTTTCAAGGATAAATCAGATATTGGGACACAAGACATCTCTAAACAAATTTACAAAGATGGAAATCACACCAAGCATCTTCTTTGATCACAGTGGCTTAAAACTAGAAATCAATCACAAAATGAAAGCTGGAGACACCAAATTAATTGGAAACTAAACAATGTGCTTCTGAATGACTCTTGGGTAAAAGAAGAAATTAAAGAGGAACTAAAAAAATACTCAGATAAACGAGAATGAGGACATGAGCCAACGGAATCTATAGGATGCAGCAAAAGCAGTACTAAGAGAAAAGTTCATCACAATCAGGCCCACCTCAAGAAACAAGGGAAATAAAAAATAAAAACCTAATTCTACATATAAAATAATTATAGAAAGAACAATTAAAGTCAAAAATCATCAGAAGAAAGGAAATAATCAAAATTTGAACAGAAGTAAATGAAATAGAGAATGAAAGGCAATCCAAAAGATCAATGAAACCACAAGTGGTTCTTTGAAAAAGTAAACAAAATCCACACACCATTGGCTAGACTCACAAAGTAAAAAAGAGAGGAAACTATTATAAGTAGAATCAGAAATGAAAGGGGGAAGTTACAACAAATACCAAGAAATTCAAAACACCATAAGGGACTACTATGAATAGCTCTATGCCAACAAAGTGGACAACCTTAAGAACATGGACAGATTTTTATAAAAATATAATCTACCAAGACTGAAATTATAAGAACTGGAATACCTGAACAGAAGAATCACAAGCAAAGAAACTGAAGAGGTAATCAAAAGTTTCCCTAAAAATAAAAGCCCATGACAAGACGGCTTTTCTAATGAGTTTTACCAAGCCATCACAGAAGAATTAATACCTATTCTTCTCAAACTCTTCCAAAATATTGAAGAACAGGAAACACTCCCAAATACTTTTTATGAGTTTAATATCACACTGATACCAAAAGCTGATAGGGACAGCACCAAGAAAGAAAATTATAGACCAAATCTCTAATGAACATAGAGGCAAACATTCTCAGCAAAATATTAGCAAACCAAATCCAACAAGGCATTAAAAAGATCATCTATCATGACCAAATGGGATTTATCCCAGGGATGCAAGGATGCATCAACATATGTAAATCTATTAATGTAATACACCATGTTAACAAGAACAGAGAAAAACCACCTGATCATATCACTAGACACTGAAAAGCTTTTGACAGGATTCAACATCCATTTGTGATAAAACCTCAATAAACTAAGAATAGAAGGTACATACCTCAACATAATAAAGACCATATATAATAAACCCGCAGTCAACATCATAATCAATGATGAAAAAATTGAAAGCATCTCCTCAAGGTCAAGAAAAGGCAAAGCAGTCCACTCTAACCACTGCTATTTAAAATTGCACTGGAGATCTTAGCCAGAGTAATTAGTCAAGAAAAACAAATAAAAGGAATCCAAATTGGAAAAATGGAAGTAAAACTACCATTTTGTGCTGCTGATGATGACATGATTGTATATACTGAAAACCCTAAAACGTCTGTCAAAAAGCTTCTGGAATTCATCAACAAATACAGTAAAGTGGAAGAATACAATATCAGTGCACAAAAATCTGTTGCATTTTTATACATAAATAATACCCCAGAAGAAAATGATGTCATGAAAATCACACCATTTAAAATAGAAGTCAAAAGAATAAAATATCTGGGCATATACTTAACAAAGAAAGTAAAAGACTTTTACAATGAAAATTACAAGACCTTTTAAGAAAATAGAGGAGGACACAAAGAAATGGAAAGACATCTCCTGATCATAGTTGGAAAGAGTCAGCATCATTAAACTGGTCAAAAAACCCACAGATTTGATGAACTCCCCACTAAAATACCATGGACTTACTTCCATAAAATAAAACAAACAAACAAAAAATCTTAAAACTTATATGGAACAGCAAAAGACCCTGAATAGCCAAAGCAAATATTAGAAAAAAAGAGTAAATCTGGAGGAATTACACTCCCAGACATTGAGCTATATTACAAAGCAATAGTAATCAAAATGGTATCATATTGGAATAATAACAGAGGCACAGATCAGTGGACTAGAACTGAATCACCAGAAACTAACCCACTCACATATAGCCAGGAGCCAAAAGCATATGATGGAGAAAAGAAAGTCTCTTTAATAAATGGTGTTGGAAAAACTGGCCAATGCAAAAGAATGAAATGAGACCACTCTTTAACACCATTCACAAAAATTAACTCAAAATGGACTAAATACTTGGACGTAAGACTGGAAACCATACAATTTTTAGAAGACAACATTGAATAGACATTCCATGATATTGGTTTTAAGGAGGCCTTCGGGGACTCAAATGCAGCAGGAATAGAAACAAAAAGAAAAATAAGCAACCGGGTCTGCATCAGGCTAAAAATTTTGTTCTCAGTGAAACTAAACACCACCACATCCAAAAGCAAGCAACTGACTGGAAAAAGATATTTGCATTTCATATTTCTAAGAAGGGCTTCATATCTAAAAACACATAAAGAACTCATACAATTCAGCAACAAAAAAACAGGCACTCCAATCAAAAAATGGGGACAGGAATTGGAGAGACATTTTTCTGAAGAGGATATACAGATGACCAACAGGCACACAAAAAGATATTGCTACTCGCTGGCTGTCAGGGAAATTCAAATAAAAAAAACAATGCGATATCACCTTACACCTGAGAGACTGGCTATTTTCAAAGTCTGGAAACAACAAATGTTGGCAAGGATGTGGAGAAAAGGAAACACTTTTACACTGTTAGTGGGAGTACAAATTAGTACAACCCCAATGTAAATTAGTGTGGAGATTCCTCAAAAAGTTGAAGATGAAAATCCCATATGATCCTGCCATCCCATTTCTGGGTATTTACCCAAAAAATATAAAAACACTCATTCACGGAGATTTATACACCCCCATGTTCATTATAGTCCTATTCATAATAGTTAAGAACTGGAAGCTACCTAAGTGGCCAATATCAGATGAATGGGTAAAGAAGATGTGGTATATATGTACAATGGACTACCACAGAGCCCTTAAAAAGATGAAATCCTGCCTTTGAATCAACATGGATTCATTTTGTTTCCTGTTTTTAAACACATGATTTAAAACATGTATTATTGATTTTGATTTATTATGTTTTTAATAATTTACTTACTGAGTCTTTTGCATCCTTCCTTTAGATTCACTTTTTTTCTTATTGTAGTATATTCTACCGTAGTTCTTTCAGAGATAATCTTTGGATAGTAGGCTTTCTAAGTATTTGTATGTTTTAAAATCTCTTTTTCTTGCCTTTCTGTTTGAATGATAATTTGGCTAGATGAAGAAGTTTTAGGTCCAAAATTACTTTGCTTTAGCACATTGACTTCTCATTTCCAATTTTGCCAATAATCTCATTTTCATTCATTGAAGGAATTATGTCTTTTCCCTCTGATAACTTTGAGAATATCCATCTAATCTCTGATGCTCTGGAATTTTACATGATATAGCTAAGATAGTGTTCTTAATTTATTTCCTATACACTTAAAGGAAATTTTCCGTTTGAGAATTCATTTTTCCATTAAGTTTCGGGTTTTTTTTTTTTTTTTTTTTTTTTTTTTTTTTTTTTTTTTTTTTTTTTTTTTTTTTTTTTTTGCTAGTATCTAATATTACCTCTTCACTATTCCCTTTCATTCTTCTGCTTCTACTTAATACTTGCAGAAAGGTCTGGTTAAGTCCTCTTTGAAATTTTCTTCAATACTTCCATTTGCTTTGAGCTTTCTCTTTTTGAGCTGCAC
Source organism: Solenodon paradoxus (assembly GCA_004363575.1). NCBI lineage: Eukaryota > Metazoa > Chordata > Mammalia > Eulipotyphla > Solenodontidae > Solenodon > Solenodon paradoxus. Next base: position 361,334 of record RJWH01000144.1, read on the forward strand.
TCTAGTAAACTTTGCTTGACTTTCTAGTTTAGTCATTTACTCTTTAGTAACAAACTTTTGAAACTCATCTATTTTTTTTTCTTTTTAACATTTAAATAGCTTTGATTTTTATGTTTACATTTCTAGTTGATTCTAGTTCTAGCTTTTAGCAAATAATTTTGTTCAAACTTCTTGTTTCATACCAAGAGGTAGCTTTTATTCCCACCTTTTATTCCCACCTTTTATTCCCAAGTAGGTAAGTGTCTTTAATATTTGAAATCTGAGATCAATAATCAGGTAGTTGTAATTTGAATTTGGAAGAGAATTAGTTTTTCCACCATTAGTAATTCTAGTTTGAAAGCTGAGCATTACTGGGAAGGCTAAGGAACTTGTGTTTCTTAAGGCTACATAGAGAAAGCTTGAGGTTTGCTTGATTGTTGCTCAGTATGAAACAAAACAAACATGAAACTGCAAGTTCTGATGAGGGTGGAGTGCCATTTGGGCCTGTTAATGTGAAAAGATCCTATTAGAGGCCAATTTCACAAAAATACAGTGAACAGTTGTTTTGATTATTTCATAACTATTTCTCACGTCTTCTTATGCTACCAATTGGCATTTTACTCTGAAAAGTTTGTTGTATGGCTTCTTCCTTCAAAGACAGATCATTTTGAAATCATTATTGATAAGTTACAGTTTTTCTGACAACCCCAAAATACCATGGAGCAATATGGAAAACCACTAAACTGTTTAGTTTATTAGGAGTTTCTTAACTTTTTCTTACTTTTGACTGGTTCATACGTTTAGAGTAATCATCATGCTGGTCTAGGAGAGACCTGGCTGGGATGAATTGGCTTCCTCTACACGGTCTTTCATCCTTCAGCAGGTAAGAATGGTTTGCTCACATGCTAGTTCCAGGGTTCCAGCAGATAGACCAAAAGTAGGCAAAGTCTCCTGAGGTCTAGACTGGGAGCAGATGCATCATCAATTTACTACATTCTGTTGTCTAAGCAAATATCAAGGCCAGCCCATATTCGAAGGGGTGATGGAAAGACACCACCTCTTCTCAAGAGGAGCTATAAAGTCACATTTAAAAGTGTACTGATACAGAGAAGGGCAGATGCGTGGGACCAAGATGGCAGCCACAGTCTTTACAGAGTAGCATGTCTAGAACAAAGGACCAAGCAAAAAAAGCTCTGGCTTTGCTTGCCTCTGCAGCCAGCGTCTTCAGCATTGTCCTTCAGCATTTCTATGTCTTATTTGGCTGGTACATGATCATCCTTAAAGCAATCGCTGCAATAGGGAAATGAGATCACCATAATGAACTTAGATCAATTTTACTTTAGTCTCTCAAATTGGACACATTGCCACCTGTGTCTGATATCTATGGTGTCTCCACTAACATTTTCCTGTTTTTTCTCTAATTCCAACCCCAACTGGATCAGGACTGACTTCATGGAGCCTGGGACCCCTTATTCAGAAGCACCCCTGTACTGAATTAATTTGTTCTTCTGTCCTTTTGTAAACAAAGATCCTCTTTTCATTCTTTACTGGGTCCTGCAAATTATTTAGCCAATCCTGGCTTGTGTGGGCAATTCCACATGGTCGATTCACATCTCCTTGGTAACCTCTTGCTTCAAACTTTCTCTCCTAGGCACCTCCCAAAGTGTAGGCCCTGGTGTATGTACTCAGTCAGCTGGTAGACATGGGTAGCTTGGAGGAATGGGGGACAAACACTACCAACCTTTGACTGGTGCAACTTCCAAGGAAACAAATGGAAAGATGCTCTTGCGTCCTCTCATTCAGGGGCATTCTACACACTTGATAGAAGGTTCTGGTGGAATCCATCTTCACTTCTCAGAACAGTGACCTTGATCAAATAACTTCTATTGACTTTCCTTCCTTCTCTCTCCCACTATCCCTAGTTCTTCATTCCTCCCTGAGATCACCTTCCACATATCACCTGCACACTATTCTTATCTCAGATTTGCTTTCAGGAAAATTCAGGCTCAAACACCAAACACATAAACATAGGATTTCCTACCAAGTAGAGGGGTGGATGACTGTTGATTCAGAAGAATCAGCAGTGTTAGTTATAGTGCTTACAGAATACTGAAGTGGAGTCACCCCAGATCCTGTATCCCTGACTTCAAAAATATAAATTAACATTTGATGAACACTTGCTATGTGCCAGATGCTGTACTCTTCTTAAATAGGTTCTCTGATTCCAGCTACACGACAGCCATGTGCAGTAAGGCAGACCGTGTTTTACTGTGCTTGTTTTATTGGGTGTCTTAATAATTGTACTTTTTAACAGAACCCTTCACCATAAAAATGGTTAAGACTTGCTGAAGGTTCACATGATGATGATTAGCATTTTTGAGGAGCAAAGTATTTTTTAATTCAGATATGTACATTTTTTAGGCATAATGCTATTGCACATTTGATAGACTGCAATACAATGTAAACAAAACTTTCATATGCCCTGGGAAATGAAACAATTCATGTGACTTGCTTTATTGCACTAATCACTTGATTTCGGTGGTCTGGAACTGAACCTGCCAGGTGCCCCAGGTATGCCTGTGGTTATCATTATCTCCATTCTACAGATGAAAAACCAAGGATCAGAGAATTCGAGTGACTTCTCCTTGACTAGTAGGTGGAAACACCTGGAATTCAAGCACAAGATACCTCATGTTGGCTCCCTAGCATCAACACCCACAGGAAGGACATTTGATCTATAGGCCAAATAGCTGACCCTGTGGGAGGTGGGTGCAGCCTTGCTCTGAGCTTTGTGACAACTCAAAGTCAAAGAACTACCTGGAGAAGAGTGAGTAGCAGGTATGCAAATGGAGGGGTAGACTTTCCTCTTCGTTTCTGGTTCTTCTGTAAGAGTGTTCGCAGCAGGGTTTCAGGAACACTGGGTTGCAGCCAGCACATTGCTCGTGCATTTTCTTTAAACCAGTAGCACCCTACCAAATGTATTATCCAAGCCCACCTAGACAGAGTGTTCTATTTTGCTTTGTCACTTTCAAGGGAGTATCCTGCTCCTTCACAGAATTAGTACTGTGTGGCAGACGGCATTTACAGAGTGTTTGGATAATGAGGTCAGGCAAACATGGAAGAGACAAATCAGATTCCAGGGATACCACTGTCTTTTTCCAGGACAGCTTGGAAAAGAAATTAGATGCTGGACCAGAAAATGTCTGTGGTACCAGCTGAATTGGTGAAGCATGCCAGTGCTTGGCTTGCAGTTAGGAACACAACTGAAGAAAGAAATGTAATGTTATTCTTCTCGAAGGATGTATTTTTAATACACAATATTTAAGGTATGACCCTTGTCTTGGGAACAACACAGGATGGAAATTTGATTGGTACCACATGATGAAAAATGGAAGTAAATTAAAACTCATAAATTATGTATATAATCTCAACTTTCCAGTAGATACCCTCAGATTTGTTTTTATTTTAATCATGTATACAAATTACCTCTTTTTCTTAATGTAAGCCAAAGTTTGTTTTGTCACTGCCTTTTGCTAATTTTCTGACATCAATTTGCCCGAGGTCTCTTTTGTGGTCAACTTTCAAGATATGAGAGTAGTGATCTCTATACTTTATTGGTTGTGTACCCCTTCAGTAAAAACTCTAGTGCATTTGTCTCCAATATGTATATATGCATATTTAGGAATGATATCCCTATATTGATGCATTGTTATTTTATGAGAAATATTAAACAAGTCAGAATTAAATCTTAAAGGATATGATAAAGGTTAAACTTTCATTAAAATACTTTAAAATTATGTTTTATTTAGTAACATTACAAAAGCATTGCCTTTATTAATGAGAGCAACATGGTTAATATAACATTTCTTCAAAAACATAATTTGCGACTGTGATATTGCAGTTCAAATGTTGGAATAGTTCAGTTTATATTAACATTTGTCTTAATCCTTTTTTAATTTAACCCTCTAAACTATAAAGTTCAGCTGGTTTTAGGTTTAGGTTTAGGTTGTGCAACTATCACCACTATCTAATTTTAGAATGTTTTCACCACCTCCAAAAGAAACTCCATATTCACTTGCAGTCACACCCCATACCTTTCTCCCCCTTGCTCCTGGCAACAACTCATCTGTTTTCCTGTTTCTGAAAATCACTTATTCTGAACATGTCACATAAATGGAATCATACAGTATGTGACTCTCTGTGCCTATCTTCTCTCACGTAACATCATGCTTTCAGATTCATCCATGTTGTCACATGTCTCACTACTACAATAATTTTGATAGTCAAATAATATTCTATTTTGTAGATACACTATATTTTCTTTATCTCTTCATTAGTTGATGGACATTTGAATCATTTCTTCTTTTGGGTTCTCATGAATAACCCTACTATGAACATTCAAGAGTAAGCTTTTGTATGACTCTTTGTTTTCATTTTTCTTGGGCATAAACCTAGGAGTGAAATTGCCAGGTCATATGTTAACTTTATGTTTAACCACTTGAGGAAATATCAGACTACGTTCCAAAGTAGCTGCACCATTTTACAATCCAATCAATAACGTTAAAAGGGTACAAATTTCTCCACAGTGCTGCCAACAATGCTGTTATTGTCTGTCTTTATATTGAAGCTATCTTAGTTGACTTACATTTCCCTATTTACTAAGAATGTCTATTCACAAAGGATGTTAAGCATCTTTTCTTGTGCTTATTTGTGGTGTATCTTCTATGGAGAAATGTCTATTCAAATCCCTAGTCATTTTTTAAATTTTTATTGAGGCAACGCTGATTTATAAAACAATGTAAGTTTTAGATGTGTACGTTTACTCTTCATTAACTATATAACATATCACACCAACCAACAAATTTCTAAAAGTCCACCACCATTATCCATTGGACTGCCATTGTACTTTGCTATCATTCACTTCCTTCCTCTTTGATAACCTCACTTCTGTTGTAGTGTCCAAAAGTTAATTTTTCTTTGATTTTGTCTATTTATTTGCTTTTTTTATATTCTAATTTTTGAGTGAGATCATCTGGCATTGTCTTTCTCCTTCTAATTTATTTCACTTAACATAATCCCTTCTAGTTCAGTCCATGTTGCCTCAAATGGCAAGATTTTATCTTTTTGTTTTTTAGTAGCTGAGTAGTATACTGTTGTGTATCTTTACCACATCTTCTTTATTAACTTATCTGATAATGGGCACTTAGGCTTTCATTTCTTGGCTGCTATAAATAGAGCTGCAATGATCATAGGTGTGCAGATATGTTTGAATAGGTGTTTTCATGTTCTTTGGAACGATACCTAGAAGTAGACTGCTGAATCATAAGGTAGTGCTACCGTTAACATCTTGAGGAACCGCCATACAATTTCCCAAAGTGGCTGCATCAAATTCTGTTTCTTCCAAAGTATACAGGGATTCCATTTACTTCACACTCTCGCCAACACTTATTTCTAGTCTTTTCAATATAAGTCATTCTCACAAGTGTCATAATGGTTTTGATTTGCATTTCCTAATAACAAGTGATAATGATTATTTTTTCATGTCTGCTGGCCACCTGCATGTTTTCTTTAGAGAAATGTGTATTCAAACTTCTGACCATTTTTTTTCTTTATCCACCTTTAAATTGAGTTGTTCATATATTTATACTGAGCAATAAATTTCTTTATATATTTTGGTCACTATAATTTACAAATATTTTTTCACATCCTGTGAAGAAGTTAGCATCTATTATTTTTATTTGTCTACTTGTACTTTTGTTGTTATATCTAATAAACTATCCAAGGTTTCAAAGTTTTACAGCTATGTTTTATAGTCTTAGCTCTTTCTTTTGGATCTTCCATCCATTTCAAGTTAATTTTTGGTAATGGCGTATGTTAGGGGTTCTACTTCAGCTTCACTCTTTGAATGTGAATAGCTAATTTCCCCAGCATATTTATAGAAAATACGATGATTCCTGTTGAATTTGACAAGGGTCATGAAAACCAAAAATCAAGTAACCATAAATGTAAAATTTGTTCATGACTTCTCATTCTATTTCATTGAGCTACATGTCTCAATACTTGGTTCTTAATGCATGTCACAACTGAAAATTTAATTCATATTAATTCATAGAGGAAATGGGGAAAAGACCCATCACTGGCTCCTTTTACTAACCATTTTCTACCACTTCAGTTATGCAAATGTTGGCTAACTGGCTAGTCTGTTCATCTTTTCTAAAGTCTGTGAGTTGTTCTTAAAAACCAATAGTAAAGGAACTGTATGCTATTTTACTTTTTAACTCATAGATACAAAACTCATAAAACCTCTTCATTGAAAAGACTTTTAAAACAAATTAACAAATCCTCTTTCCATATTTTCAAAAGTGCAACTGTGTAGATTTTTTTTATTACACCTTTATTACACTTTTACAAGTTTAGCAACAAAAACTATAAGACAATAAAAAATTTTCAAATTTCATTTACAAAATAATTTTTCCATATTTAAATTTTATTGATTTGTTTAAGAAGGATGTAATTTTTCTCTGTAAAGCTTACACTAGGCAGTGTAAGGAATGTCAGCTCTTTAATTTTATTGTGTTTCCATTATTGTGTTGTCTTTAGTCTGTGGTTTCTGTGCAGCAAAACTTTTCAAGCTAAATGTTCATTTTGAGCCTATGTTAGTTCAGATTTTGTGATATAATCTGCTGTTTTTTTCTTATGCCATTTATCTCTTCATCTGCTTTTTATTAGTCCCTTTTTCTATATATTTAGTTGTAATTCAGGTGTTCTTTCCTACACCTCCTAAGTTCTATGCTAGTTTTTGTTTTCTCTTTGATTTATTTAAAGGAAAGGTGCTGGTAGGAATGAAGGAGAGTAGGTGAATAGGTAGAAAGCAGGAGGAAATACTTTATTTTATTTAGTTGTACATCATCATTTTTTCCCCCGGCCCGAGACATGAACCCAGGTCCTTGGAATGTTTGTGGACTGCACTTCAGGCTGGAGGCAGTTGACCAGGCCACTACTCCATCAGGAAACACCTATTTTTGTTTTTTCTAATGTGTTTAAATTTCCCTCTAAGAATTGCTAAAGTTGCATCTACACATCTTGATTATATTTTTATTATTTTCACATTCAAGAATGTCCTAATTTTTGTATAATTTCAGTATTGATCCAGAGGCTAGTTAGTAGTGTGATTTAAAAATTACCAATATATGGGGGGGGGGTCTTTATTTTTGTTTTTATTAATTTTTAATTTATACACATTGTGGTCAGAAAAAGTAGTCTGTACACTCTTGTATTTTGTTTTTGTTTTTGCTTCTGTTTTACAATCTTGTTTCTTACACTTAGTTGTAACATATTCTGAAGTTTAATACACTGGTGGAGTTTTGTAAATGCCAAAATTCAAAGTTCGATGGCATAATTTTCATATAAGAGTACCCTCACTGCTGACATCAACTATCAGTTTTAGACAGCTACAAAATAAGGACAGTTTGTCCAAGATTGTCTCATCTGTCATCAAATACAACTTCAGGTTGTTTTCAAAACCACCCTGAGGTTCCAAAAGTTCCCAGAAGGACTCACAGAACTCATGGAAGCTCTTTGCTTATATTATAACTTATTATAAGGAAAGTTTACAGATTAAAATCAACCAATGGAAAAGATTTATAGGGCAGAGTTGGGGTGAAGTGGGGTGGGGAAGAATTACCAGGTCCAAGGCTTCCAGTTTTCCTCTCCTACAGAGCGAGAAAGTATTATCCCCCTGGCATAAATGTGTGGTAATAGACACAGAGCATCTGTAACCAGAGAAGCTCATCTGAGCCTCCTTGTTCAGGTTTTTACTGGAGCACCATTTTATAGACATGCTTGATTGCTTGATTGATTGGTGGGTTGGTTGCCCACATGGTTGAGCTCAATCGCCAGGTTAACTCAAACTCTGCAGGTTCTGTGAAAGAGTAGAGTTAAAGTTTAGTAACTTGAAATTTTCTAATTTCTGGAAACCTCTGTTTAGCCAACTGAATTCAGTCCAAGTTTTTCTGGCTCAGTTCCCATTCTCCCTGGTGGGTAAAAAGTCCCTCAAATTCTTAACTATCTCTCATTTTAAAGGCAGAACTCTCTTTTGATCAATAAGGAAATCTGGTTTCTATCAGGAGAACCAGTCCCTGTTAAATTATTCTCAGCTTTCCATCAAACTAAAAATAAAACTTTTCTCCTGGGACTCTGACAGTTTGTATGATAACCTCTTCCCTTCTTACATCCTAAAACTTTGTTGCCAGGTAAGACACTTACCAAAGTCTGTTTTCTTGTTGGTTGTTTACACCAGACTGTGAGCTCCTACCTTATTTGACTTTGAATCATCAGAATATGCTAATCCAGAGCAATAAATACTGTGTTCAATAAATTGGAGCATTGACAAATAAAAGACTGACAATAGTAAGAACATAATAAAGTTTGTATAAACTTTTTAGACCCTATCAGTGATATTTCTAGACAAATGTGGACTCTAAAGATAACTAAGAAAAATTATCTTTAAATATATGGTAACAGAATAGTTTGGAAGAAGCAGCAAATAGAATTCCAAAATCTGTGTCATTTTAAAAAATATTCTTTTTACAGCTAGAAAAATGTAAAATCTTTAATTTAAACATGCTTTACATTCTACAAAAGGGAACAAGTACTACTTTATTAAAACATACTTTTCTTATATTATAATTGTCTTAGACGTTAAAGAATATTTTGTTTTTGCTTAGTTATCAATTAGTCAATATCTGACTTCATATTCAGTTTGATCCACCATCATATCTCATATAGTAGTTCTTTTTCTCTCGGTTTCAGATGCCCATGGTCAACTACGTCCAAAAATATTATGTACAATAAAATATTATGAGAGACAATCAGTGTGAACAACTAAATAAAAATAAAATAAACATGTTCCCTCCTCCTTTCTCTTTTGCATGCCTACCTGCTCACCTTCATCCCTGCCTGCACTTTTCCTCCAAAAATATTTAAAAATTTTAAACAAAAATTATGAGATCATATTCACAAATTTTATTTCAGTATATTGCCATAATTGTTCTATTATATGATTAGTTGTTATTAATCTCTTACTCTGCCTGATTTATAAATTAAACTTTGCCATTGGTGTGTATATATTGGAAAAAATAAGAGTATTGTTTAGTACTCTCAATGGTTTCATGCCACCACTGAGGATTATGAAACCTATACCCTGCAGTTAAGCAGGGAACTTTCGTTCATCTAATTCTTAAACTGGCACAAAGACAATGACATAGGAGTTTACTTTCACGCCATTTTCTCCAAAGGGAGATAGGTGTGTATACCACAACGTTGATAGAAAGACTCCCAAGGAGAACATCCATAGTATACGTGCCTGACTTTAAGCTTTTTGATAGGAGTATAAGTACCTGATATGAAATGTTCGATTGCTAAAGCATTCATTTCAAAGACATCCTTCTGAATAAGTACATTGCAGCCACTAGTAAAACAAATAGGTAAGGAACCAGGTCAGCCCCGACTGTGAGGTTTCCCTTTCAAAAGCCCTGGGTAACATGGACAACCTGATCATTTGAGGGCCTCTGCTTCTTCCTTCCTATGCCTTAATTCTTATGCTTTCAATTTGCCAATAAAGAGTGAATTGATGAAACCCCCAGTATACCCACATCCTTATCTCCTTCCTTTTTCTATTCCTGTCACCTTTCTGTGTGGCATTCAGGCAAGCTGTGTGTCCTCCAGGATCTGTGAGTAATAAATCTTGGTCTTCAAACAGCTTGTTCTCCCCTGATGGTTTTGCTGAGGTGTGTTCAGCAATCAATAAAACCAACAAGGGCAGGTCCAGCTACAACACTGGCCCCAGTGGTAGGTGGAGGGATGTCTGTGGGGCTCGCCAGAAGTAAACGCTGCCAGGTGAGTACCTTAGGAAGTCCCAGAACATTATTCTCAATAGTCTAAGATTAGCCCAACAACTCATTTTAAGAAACTTTGGGTGTTCCCAGGTGCCCAGAAAAAGCAAATGCAAATGTTTTTCTAGAGCATGTGCCTCAGACAAGGCCTTAGGCAATTCTTATAGACCACAACACATTTGGGCTCATAATAATAACAAATTTAAAAAATGAAGGAATATGCAAAAAAATATGTCACCATGACAGAGAGCAGAAATAAGAAGCTGAAAAAGCAGCTTCAGTAAGACTTTAGATATTAGAATCATTGGATGAAATGTTTAATGTGCTGGCAGAAAAAGAAGATAGGACAAAGAACAAGAAGATATAAATATGGCATGCCCTGGTAGAGTGGTGGTTGCATCCTCTGTCTCCGACTGAGCAAAGCCCACATACATCCCGAGGTCCCAGGTTTGCATCTGAGGACCAGGGAAGCAATAAAAATGAACAATTAAATAAAGATAAAATAAAATGCTTCTTCCTCTTCTCTCTTCCTGCCTTGTCTGCTCACTCATTTCTGCCTGCACCTTTCCTTTTTAAAAACAAAAACAAAAAATACATGATGACCAGGCAGTTTCTGAAAAGGAATCAAATGGAAATTATAAAATTGAAAAATATAAAAATTGAAATGTCAAGCAGAAGCTCAAGTTGCCAAAGATCCCTAGCTGCTGCTGAAATAATGACCACTGAAATGAAGACAGGCCATTTGTTCAGTTTGCTATAGCAAGGGAGTCAGCGATCATATCTTAAATTTGATACAGATTTTCAGACTGACAGGAATGTGAAAAAGTATTACAGTCACAAAAAAAGTGTCTTCTGATTGGAGGTTGCTATAGGCAACCCAGAGTAGAGTGACTAGAAATGGCCATTTTATGTGACTGGTTCAGTAACATATCAACCCTCTGGTTGGTCCTTCTTTAGAAACCAGAGTCAAAAATAGGAAAGCTGACACTTAGCAACTAAGTCTTGACTATTTTGGACCAGCAGTTTCAGGGCTGGGTTTTACTGGGCTTCTCACAGGGGTCAGAATTCTGTTATGGCATCTGGGTTGTCCTTTGTATGTTCAGTCTCTTGTGAGAACCAATGTACAAAGATAACGTAGAAAAGAAATACTGAGATGTGGAGGGTAGCATCAAAGAGCCAATGTTTGTCTATCAGATTTCTAGAATGAAATAAAGGAGAGAATATGGGGCAGGGAATATTCAAGGAAATAAGGCCTGCAACTTTGTCAGGATTCATGAGTGACTCCAATTCAATAAATCACAAGCAACAGAAATACATATGGATACAAATACACATTGCCTATAATAATATAAAATAACATATCATTTTAAGAGTAAAAATAGAGAGAAATAAAGTGCTGAACAGCAGCAGTATAAAACCCAGAGGTGACTCTTTTGAGTTAAATATTGTAAGGTTCTCTTTAAAGAACCTTATGTATTAACTAAATATATACATTAAGTATGTATGTTAAAATTCTAAGGGTTATCAGCAAAATAATAGAAATTAAATATATTACTTCAAACTGATAAAGGGACAGAAAAATGGAATGAAAATAAAACCTTAGTCCAAAAGAAAAGAAAAGAAGATAAGGAAAACATGAAAAAGGCAAAGCAAATAGAGATTATATAATCTGTGTATATAATAAGAGGAGAAGAGTTAAAATAAATCATCACAAGAATGGTCAATGGTATAAACATTTCAGTTAAATGTCATGGACTCTTAAACTATTTAAAACTATTTAAAAGTGCAAATTTTAAAAGATATGACAAAAACAGAATAGCAAAAGGTAGAAAATAAAAGAATGGGTAAAAAGCAACCCAGCAAATACTAACAAAGAGAAAGCTGGTATAGTTATACAGACAGTAGTCAAAATAGGATAAAATTTTAAGTGCTAATAAGTCATTATTTTTTTCAAAAAAGGGTCATTCACCAGAAGAATCTAATAATTCTATGTGTATTGTACCTACTAACATAAATATAGCTTCAAAACATATTAGGTAAAAGGAGAAATAACCATATCTCCCATTATTGTAGAACATCTTAGTGCATACCTTTCTCAATATTTGCTAGACCAGCTGAAAGTTACTAAGGATAAGAAAGGTTTATATGAACAATTAGCAAGCTTTACCTAACAAATAGAAAGCTATTCATTCAACAACTGCGGGAAATGCATTCTTTGAATGAACATAAGGAACATTGTATTAAACAATATGACTTTGCCAAAGAAAGACTTAGTCATTCCTCTTGGTATCTGAGTGGTGATCTATATCATATCACATAAAAATGTTTTTGTTTAGGGTGGATATAGGCTAGTATGGTTACTCCCAGTAATCTCAGGGTAGGAAACAGCCATTCCAGAAAGATCATCCAGTGTAGAGTGAAAGCTTTGGGTCACACTATATAGGATGATCTGAAGACTTAGTTTAACCATGTAGGAAATCATTCATTCTCTCAATTTGTTGCTGGAACAAATTGGGGTCTGGCAATGGCATGATTCAATAAAGAATTCTTGAAGCTTAACACTACTTAACGTACTGCAGTTCATAGGTTTATTAGAGAAGGAAGACAGGAGAAATAGCATGAGAGACAGAGACCTCATGGACAGGGAGAACTGCATTTAGGTTTGGCAGGGTAGCTATATCTATCTATCTACATATACATACATATATATCCTACTTGGGCATGAGGAGGGGGCTTTTTCGACTGGCTATTGATAGAATAAGAAGGATGTTTTAATCATCAAAAGAGCAAGTAGTTGCCATGGACACTTTCAGCCGAGGTAAGAAGGGACGTCCTGTAAGTCTTTTTACAGAAGTCTCCTAAAAGATTGACCCTGGTGCCAGTGTGGCCAGTGTGGTATTAAAGGAATTCCATACTTCTTTGTTCTTGTATGGGGGCTGAATTTGCTTCATCCTGCCTGTTTGACGTAGTTTGCTCCCCTGCTGATTTTGTAAATTAGCAGAGATGCTGGGATCCTATTTCGATTTTCCCTCAACAGATTGTGTCAATATAATTGGAGCCCCAATGGGAAAGAAATTTTGCCAGCAAATCTTTGAAAGTGTTTTTTATTGTCCTGCAGTTTTTGTTGCTAAAATTGCAAAGCATGTTAACATCTTTAAAAATACTCCCACAGTTACACTTTCGAAAACCAGGGAAAATAATTTACTCTTTTATCTTTAGATTTTTCTAAATGAGGAGTTTTGATGAGTTTGTATCTATGTGTTAAAAAGAAAATGTCATCTGTGACATATATTAAAAGCCAAGTATTGAGACATGTGGGTCAATAGAACAAAATGAGAGTGCACAAATTAAACCATAGGTTTATAATCAATTTTTGACAAGGTACCACAATACTTGTCAAATTCAATAAGGGTAAAAATAGTATTTTCAACAAATGTGCTGGAACAACTAGCTACCTACATTCAAAGAATGAAGTTGAAAACCATATCATATGCCATGAACAAAAATTAACTCAAAATGAATCAAAGAACTAAATGAGTGAAATAAAACTGTAAAACATAGGTGTAAAGCGCTTCATGACCTTGGATTATACAATTTTTCTTTTTAGATGTAAGACCAAAAGCACAGCAACCAAAGCAGAGCTTTGGAATTAGACCTAACTCTGAAACCTGTGTCAGGTACTGGATTTTCTTAAACACATTTCCTTCCATCTTCTACTCAGTTTTATCATTTGTAAGTAAAGTTAATATTTACATAGTAAAGGAATTAAATGAAATACATATGTTTAGAATATTTAGTATAATACCCATGCATGTTAATCACTTAGTTATAATTGTTATTGTCATTGCTGTCAATCTTATAAGGAAAGGCTGACAAGGGATCAAGTTATGCTGGCATGCGCCTTTGTGAGTCAGATGCTAAGATGCTGGTGTGCAGGCCATGTAAATCCACAGGACCCAGTTTCATAACCCAGAACTGAGTAAAAAACCAAAATATAAAGATATCTGCTTCTTTCTTTTCTCCTTTAAAAAAAAGAATCACGCTGTGCTTAGAGTATGTTCTAGAATCTAGAGGACATCTTTCTGAATTATCTGATTCTGAATCTATGGGAAGATTTTTAGTAAATCTGATCACAGTGCAACAGAATTCTTGTCTACAAATACACAAATTTTGTTGTCTTTTAGAGATTCATTTGACTTCCTGCTCTATCCCTGTAGCAGCAGTTTTGCTGCTATTTGTATATTCATTTCAATATTCCTGATCTCTCAGCAAGGACAACCTGGAATATGCAGGGCTAGAGCAAATATTTCTTGCATAAACTATTTTGTACACTTTAAGTAAGCAAATTACATGTTATGTATATATAACCAATAAAACTCAATAAAGTTAAATTTTTTATTGTATTTATTTTTCACCACCCAACATTATTCTGGTGTGCCTGTGTCCAATCTGGCATGATCCCGTGAAAGAATTCAGTTAGGAGCTATTCAGACCTCAGATCCCTGGGCAAACTGCATAGGTATGACTGCCAGATGTCTCAGGGGCATCTGGTTAATCCCAAAGGCACAGGGCAGAAGGCTGAGATCACTCCACAGAAGAGAAAATAGATAGATGACTAAGTATGTCTCAGTTGGGTTTCAGACCAAAAGCAACTCTGAAAATTTCAGGGAAGGTGCTTCAAAATGTGGGGAACTGCAAAGGGGTCCTTTTTGCCAAAGTACCACTACTATGAGAATATTTTTTTCAATAATGCTTGTTTTTCATGTTGAGATCTAATAGCTCATTTTTCCCTTGGAATTTCTGCAATTTATGCTGATTAAGTTAGAAAGCTATGTACAACAAAAATAGAAGAGATTGTTTTAACTGTGCTATAAAATTCTTATCTTTTCCAATCCTTTGAGTTGTTCACTTGTAGCCAGTTTTTCACATCTACATTATAACACAGCAGTTGTGCTTCTTTCTCACTATCAGCCCTGGGTAAATGTTCTTTTCCTGACAAGCAGTTGGATGTCTTCCAACCCCCACGGCTCTGTGCATTAGTTTCAACAGAAATTGTGCCTTTCTAGACTGGCTTGTCTTCTCCCATACAAAATGGATTTTGTACTCTTTTGCCCTAACTGAAACTGCCTTTCCCACTGTTCTTTCGAGTTCCAATTCTTCTAGCAAAGAAGTTGAGTAAACTGCTTCTGACCTGCCACATCATCTCCCCACACCCAGGAGGGATTAGTAGGATTTCTCTGCTTCCATTGCCTTTGATCAAGTTATTGCTTGCACTTAGAGTTCCTTTTCCATCACTCCCCTTCCCCTGTGTCACCTCAAGGAGGAGGAGCGCTAGTTTAATCACAAGGCCAGGTTAAAGCACCAAATCTTTAATAGCATGACTTTGACCTTTTGCCTTTCTGAAGTAGCTAAGAAAAGAAGCACAAAGTTACTCTACATGGCAGTAAGGATTTCCAGCTTTAACCAGCATACACACTCCAGGCTGGCAAATAGAAGTTGAAAGGGACACAACTTTGTATCAGCCACCAACTGAACTTGCTGGCAGACTATTAAAATCATCATCATAATAAAATAAAAATCTGAAAGATAAGAATAAGACACAAATTGTATGTGGAAGATTGTGGGGGAATGAAGGGAAAATTTAAAAAATACTGGCATTCCCCAGACATGGGTTTTGAAGATTAATGCAGTAAAACTGTTAGGGGCATGTTGACTTTCATAGCCCCATGCATTTTGGGTCCAAGTGCCTCGCCCCACCATCATGGATTTTTATGGGCCCTAAAATCTTTTTTATTCTGGTCTGAGAAATATTGTCCTTGATCTTAAATTCAACTTTTCTCTACTGATTTTACAAGTAATTAAAATAGCTTGGCCTCTAACAGTATTATGGGGTTCCAGGAATTACGCCTAATGGATATTCAGCTCTGAATAAAAGATATCCATCTTAAGGCTCTGTCTTAAAAAGTAGCATAAAAAGGGTAATATGGTTATAGAGATAAGAGTAGCAAACCTGGAACCAAGCTGTTTCAATCCTGTCTCTGCCCTTCTCTAGCTGTGTAAGCTGAAGGAAATTATTTAATGTTTGTGACTCAGTATCCTCCTCTGTAAAACAGGGCTATTACTATCACTAGTTTACTGGGTTGTACCTAAAGTTAGTGGACGATTGTGGCCAAAATTAATGACTGACACATAGCACAGTTTGTGTAAGCTCATGTCTTTATTATTTTCAGTATTAGCTACTTAATCAGTATATGTTGAATTAAATAATAAATATACTTTTCTGTCAAAATATTTTCAGCAATATTAAATCACCTTAAAATAAGGATTTAAAATCTAGACATAATTATTTCTATTTTTAAGAAAGAGAACAAGAAAACAAAACCCTCGGAAGAAGAGGTAACCTGTGATCATATATCATGTTACACTTTTCTACACAGCTAGAAGAAAGTAAGAAACCATCTAACCTAACCTTCCAAACAGTGATAAAAATACTTCAACATAGTTTCTTGAACACTTTCAGGAATATGGATTTGAATCCTTCATCAATCATTTCTTTCCATGATTAACTCTGGTTAAGTTGGGGAATGTTCATATATGCTGACTAAAATATTGTCTCCCTGAAGTTTCCATCCTGCTTCTGCCTCTTTGAAGGTTCTTCGGACAAGATAATTCTTTTCCAGACAACAAGCTCCCGAGTATTATTAGAGAGATGTCAGGAATTCTTTTGTCTCCTGTATTTCAAGGTAGTGTCCATTTTGTCACGCATGCTCTAGGAGCTGTGACTCTTCACCACCCTGATCTTTCTCCACAGGCTACACTCTATTGCCCCCTCCTTACTACTCAGCTCCCCAACATAAACATGGTAAGGGACCACTCTGATTTGGCAAGGGACCCTTAGACTGTCGCCTTCTTTCTTATGGAATCATTTTTAATTAGCTATTGATTAAGGTTGCTCGAGATGTTTTGGTAATTGCATTATACTGTTATTTTATATTAAAATAGAGATCGACTTAACACTCTAGGACCTCTTTATACCAAAAGTTATGGAGTCAGGTTTTCCCCATCATTTACTTTAGCTATTCATTTTATACACCTGAATGTAGGACTTTCCTTATGATGAATATTTCAATTCTTACTGCTTTTAGCTTAGCGTCTTAGCCTATAAAGTCGTAATTTTTCTTTTGTCAATCACATTTGTTTTCTCATCCAGCCTTTTATCATCAAAAATTTTGGTAAGCATACTTTCCCTGCCTTTCATCTAAGTCACTCACATACTTCTTGCCTAGGGCAGGGCCCGATCTTGTCCCAGGTACTACTTCTGGGTTGATATACTTTTCAGATATAGTGATACAACAGTTTTTAACATCTTAATCACAATTAATTCAAATGTTTTTATCTCAGTCATAATGTGATCGGGAAAGACTTTGTAACAGGCCGGTTTACATCAACATTGAGTTTGTCTAGACCAGTGTTTTGTAAACATGACATCATCTCCCTTAAAATACAGATTTATATGCCCCAACCCAGAGACTCTGAGAAAACAGTTTCTTAGTGAGTTCTGAGAATCTGTAATTTTAAAAAGCATTTTCGAATCATTCTGCCATGGCTAGTACCTGGAAACAAAGTGTGCCTGCTAATCAAACTGCAGTCTCTAGATCACCAGCAGCAATGGCACCTGAGTTTGACACCTGGGGGCACATTAGAAAGGCTCAAGAGTTCTTCTTCTACCTCAGGCCTGCTGAATGAGAGCTGCAAGATTACCAGGCACATTAAAATGTGAGGAATATTATGCCAGCCACTCCCACAAGTTAGCTTTAATTATTCAAGAAGGAGAAAGGAGGAGCATTGAGTTGAGCAGAGTTGAGGGAATGGGAGGGGAGGAAGCCTTGAGAGAAAAAGCATAGTGCTCATTCTTACCTCACAATGGTGGTGTAATGATTGTAAAGATTAAGTGAGATCATGCAAATGAGACACTGAGCACAGTCCTATCCTGGGACACTCAGTTTCTCTGTTCCAGGTTGAATTGTGCCCCCAACCCTAAGATATATTGAAGTCCTAATGCATGATATCTGGGAATGTGACTTATCTGGAAATAGGGTCTTTGCTGGTGTGCTCAAGCTGAGATGAGGTCACTAGGATGGTCCTAGTCCAAAATGACCAGTGGTCTCATAAGTAGACTTACTATAATTTTACAGTTGCAACTGGAATTAACTAGAGTATCACCAGGGAAGGCAGGGGTTGAGAGGGGTATAACACCCTTGATGGGGAAATCTGCACCCCTGTAGGGCAATTTGGAGCTATTTTATTGTGTGTTAAGCAAACAGTGATTGAAACTTAGAATTTCAAACCAGACAGGGCACCAGTACAACGTCACTAACCCAGAACAACCCCCATCAAACTGGAACATATGTAACTACTTATAAGGACAGAAAAATACCCTGTGAAAATACATAGGGGGAGTGTCATGTGATGACACTAGAATGGTGTAGCTGCAACTAAGGATGGCGAGCCACCACTAGAATCTAGGAAGAGACAAGGAGGCTTCCCCTCAAGTTACAGAGGGGCCATGGTCCTGCCAAACCCTTGATTTCAGACTTCCAGCCTCCAGAACTGTGACACAATAACTGTTGTTTTAAGTCACTCAGTTTGTGGGACTTTGTTATGGCAGTCCTAGGAAATGAATACAGTCTCTAAGGTATAATTTTTATGACCATTACCATTACTGCTACCAAGTGTTGACACTGTGCTGAGTTCCAGGGAGACAGGAATAAGACCAGCCTCTGCTTTCAGGGAGATTATAGCCTGGATTGTGACTGGAAGGTGGTGATGAATGACTTCATGCCTATCCAATGGGCCCTTCAGAACAGGAGCACACAAAGCAAGCAGGTGGGAAGACACTAAGCAATGTTGAAGGTCCAGAAAGACTTCCCAAAGAAGATGTGATTTCTGGGACTGGAAAGGTGAGGTAGGTGAGAAGGCTGCATATACTGGTCTGGGCAGAGAGACAGTACTTGAAGATCGTTGAGATGAAAGAAATGACCAGTAACATCTCTGAAATCACTTCTGCCATTGCTTTCTGCCATTGGTCTGTAGCAGTTTGGGTGAGAGAATGATCCTTTAAAATGGCCAAGTGGCATCCTTTATCTTGACCAGCTGGAACATCAGTAGCCATCATTACAGGGAGTGTTCTTCACACTGCATCTGAAGACTAATGTTGGAAAGGAGACTACAGGTGCCCCATCTTTCCTCCCAGTTACCTCCGAGTGATACACAGAATTCAATGATGACACACAATTTAGTTCTTTATATAAATCAAGATCTGCCTTCCCGCTGCTCTGTCAGTGCCATGAGGATAGCACTGGGGTGTGAGCCTTTTCATACCCCACATTCAGCTCAAAGATAAATGAAAAGAGGTGGTGAGCACATGTGACCTGGAAAAGAGGGTCTCTGGCTTCTCAATGAAATTTAGATCCCCTGCTTTGGGGGACCATCTTAAATGACAATTCTGGCTTTTAAAAACCCATATATTCTGCAAGTATCCTCACTTCTGCATATTATACATTTTGAGACGGCCTAGGAAATGTACTGGAGATTTATTTATTGGCAGTGTTTGAGGTCAACCTCACCCATACCAGCTACCCACAGTGGTACAGTGGAACATACTGAGCTACATTCTCAGCTGCACTGGTAGAGTGAAAGGCATAAAGAGCAGTTCAACAGTTGGACAAGGCTCTCTTGGTTCTGTTGCATCCTGAGATCTCAACACCAAAGAGCAGTTCTAAAGCCCTTTCCAAAATTGTTTCATCAGTTGTACAGTAGAGATTCACTTCATGGAGTCCTGGTAAGGGAAAAATTACACTTAACACACAGTTTTCTGTGTGTGTTGGTAAAGTGTGACAGGAAAACATAACATGTTTGTTTAGTCCAATTTTTTAGTACATGTTCCCTTCAAATAAGCTACAATTTCTAATTCCAAGTCAGTTTCCAGGACTCTCTAAGCATAACATGGAATTCTGTACTACCAATAAATGCTGAAAGACTTGTGTTTCAAACTGAAATTCATTGCAAATACTACCCAACCCACCAAGAATGAGTCTCTTTTGAATTGCTTAGGAAGGCTAAGATCAAGAACAGAATGAATTTCTAGTATCACAATAAGGAGAATAACACAATTAAATACAATTCTATTAATTATTAAACTTTGTGCCATTTCACATTAGTTTGATGCCTAAAAAATTTGCATGAATATTTAACTGATGAAAAGCATGTGCAAGACTGAGTTAGTTGACGAGAGGAAGTTCAATGAAACATGTTCTTTCCTTCATGGAGCCACAGTGCATAGGGGCATGTGATACCTCACAGTGAATTCTAACATAAGTCAAGGAAAGGAAATTTGCCATTACAAACTTGAAAAGTTTTGCAGAGCCTTAGTAAATGGGAGAGTTTCAACTGATAAAGATGGAGAGAAAACAATTATTATAGAAAAGGGAGCCCTGTGGGTCCCAGAGTGTGTTTTGTGCAGGGTCCCCTCAATGAACAGTGGTCAGGGCTACAGCATTAGATGCATTGCAGCTGGTGGCTAGGGGGAGAAAAGGCTTGAAATAAGGCTGGGGAGTCCTGTCTTAAGGGACTTGAATACCCCCATAAAGTCTTCTTCTGGAGGCAGTAGGGAGCCATGATCATTTGGGCAGGGCAGGCATGATTTGTTTGTGTTTGATATTCTGAGTTCTGTTTGTGTTTGGTATTCTGGATTCTAGGGACAGTCTACATAATGGTTGAATTTAAAGGAGAGGTTGAAGACCTTTTTCATTTTTTAAGTTTTCTTTTTAACACCTTACTGCTTAAATTTTGTATCATGCTGCATAATAATATGTACAAACTGTTTATCCATGTTTTTCTTCTTCTCTCAGAAGACAGGTTTCCTGAAGTCTCAGTGAAATTATTTCTAGTCCCTCTCATTAGGAAGATAATTCCTATAATTATAGTACATGTGCCTTCTTGTATGCAGCTGACTTGAGTTTTTTGCCCCTTCTAATAAAGATTAAGCATGCACTGTAAAATATTTACTTATTTGCTTTAAAATTGATATGTGAGGTTTAATTTTAAAATACGTGAACTCTTTGATATGCAATTCTATGAATGGAAACTTAAGAAAATAATGAGAATGATCACAAAGATTTATTTGTAAGGGCATTCATTCATTTCTGTTGCATGTAATCACTGGCAGCAATCTAAGCAGCAAATCAGAGGTTGGATAAATAATTTATGCAACCAATGAAATACTTTTTGAAGAATATCTAATAATATGGGTAAATGATGTAATGTTGAATTTAAGAGGCACATAACTAAACAGTAAGATTCTATTTTTAAATGATATATTTATCTATATCTATCTATAATTTTTGGAGAAAGATTGGAAAGGTGTTGACTAAGTTTATAGCAATGACTATCTTTTGTCGATGGATATTGGGGGTGATTTTTATTTTATTTTTTGATCCTTTCACATTAGAAAGTAGAGTTCAGAATTCTTAGCTGCTTTGCATCTCTTAAATAAGTCTAGCTTCAGAGTTTCTATTTAAATGAGAGAATTGGTTCAGATAGACTCTAAGATCCTTTACAGCTCTATGATGTCTCATCACGTGACCTATGCTTCTCTGTGTTTACACAGTAGCAGACAAATACCTTGTCTTGCTACCCATCACAGGAGAATGAATTTTCAGTCATGTGTCTGCCTCTGCCCAAAGGACTGGAGCATCTTAGGGTAAGGAATAATCTTGTATCTCCTCTATTCTGACATTCTGGTTTCAGGTGACAAAGATATTGCTCAAACTGTCTTAAGGAGAGAGGGAAGGAGAGGGGAGGGGAGGGCATAAAATAAAATTAATACTAGTTCTATAGCTAAAAAGCCCAGGGTTATATTTATTTCAGGTGTTGTTGATGCTAATATCTAAATGATGGCACCTAAATTATGTCCCTCTCAGCTCTACTTTGATTTCTGTTGTCCTCCTTGTCTGACTCTACTGGCAGCCTTAAACTCACATTCTCATAGCCTCAGCCTCCCTTGTAAGGAGATCTTTATCTTCTTGATAGTTGTACAGAAGTCCCTGATTGCTTTTATTTGAGTCCTACATTTAGCACTGTAGTCAGGGGCTTATACTATGGCAACTATCGCTCCTGTACCTGTGGTTGGTGGTGGTCATGTGGGGGAACAGAACGCAAGGCAAATCTCTCCAGAACCAACCACAAAAACCAAAGCTCGGGAGTGAGTGGTTTCCCAAAGAAAAATCAAGATGATTTCACCAGGAAATGGACTTGGGCCAGTGAACATAACAGCTCTTGGTGCCTCCATGGTCCTTCCATTTCAGTACCTTACCCTGTATTTGACATCAACTTGGGAAGGACACAGTAAAGCTTGTAGATGAATGGATGATCGATGGAAACTCACTTTTTTCTTACAGATAAACTTAAATCTCACCCAATTGTGGTCACCTGGGTACACTCCTAATGTTTTGCAAATACAGTTTTGCAAATAATTGGCTTGATTTCAGTGTTTATTGGCTTCTTGTAACGCCATGGTTACTGTTTGTGACATGTGTGGGAAGTTCGATGCTTTTACTTCTTTAAATAAGTTTTCTGCTCCTTTTCCCTCTTCTCTTCTTCCAGGATACCTATTTTCCTTATATGTGTTCTTTTCATAGTATCTGATTTTCTCATAGTTTTCTTTATTTTTCCTCAATCTTGTTTCTCCTCTTCTGTGAGGGTTACCTCTTTTCTTTTCAATTCTGAGATTTGTTTCTCTCCAAGACTGAGTCTGTTTATGGAGCTTTCCATGTTTACCTTCAATTTATTGACTGTATTTTTCATCTCTAGAATTTCTAGGACTTCCTTCATATCTCAATCTCCTTGATTAAGTACTCCTTTTGATCTGTCACTTCTCTGAGGTCTTCCAAATGTCTCTGAGTAGTTATGCCTCCTGCATCTTGTTCAACTTTTTAAAAATAACTGTATTTTAAGCTCTTTGTCTGTTAGGATAAAGTCAGTGACAATGGATTTCTTCCTTGGAGAGCTCCTGGCATCTTCCTCTTTTTGTGCCATTCATGTTTTATTTTGGAGGGGTTTTTAGATTTTAGCATGACTTTATTCTCAGTTTTGTATTGCGAACTATGGTTTTATTTTAATTCCTATTTCTTCCCAGACAGTGGTTGCAGTGCTTCCCTTACAGCATCCTATGAGGGTCTGTGGGCTGTTGGAGTTTGCCAGGGTGGATGATGGGGCTGAGGCTTGGTCCTCCCTCCCCCTTACTCAATGAGTTGCTGAGGCTTTAATCTTAATTACCAATAGAATGTGAAACATGAAGTCATTGTTCTCTTCAGTTTTTATTACACATTTATTTTCATAGTGTCAAGTACAAATACCTATTGGATTAATATAGAATTAATGTAGTATGACCATTGTAACTTAATTTTCAATGCAGACACTATTATTTATATGATTTATGCTTTATCTTTGTAAGAAAGTTGAACAATTACTTTCAACTATATGTTGGAAATAGTCCAACTCAAATATGAACTGCTTTACTGAATGAACATAAAACTCCTTTGCCAGAAATGGTGAAAAAATATGAATTTTGTTACCACTCTGCTTTAATACAGGTGATATGTAGGTTTTGTTTTTAAAACTAGCTATTGGACTTCATATTATTTTTTAAGTTTAATACAAGCAAATGTTTTTTTTAAAAAAAAGAAAGAAAGAAAACCTAAACAGGAAAGAGTCAAGATAACGACCTAGGAGGAGTCAGTCTCAGGGCCTCCCCACAGAGCAATTAGGAATCACCTATTTTGTAGACACAAATGCTTAGGAAAAGCAGGTCCAGAGGCTACAGAGAGTGTGGCATCAAAAACCACCAAAAAGGGTGGGTGAAAACTTCAGGGTTCAGAGCTACACCGTGGAATAGAGATTGAGGACTGCAGGGGAGGAGTGGAGCCATGGGAAGGACCTGCTCTCCCAAAGAGTCACTCCCATAGCAGGGAGCCTTCACAGTGGGAGCTGACAGAGCTAGGAGAGGGCCTTGGTGCAGGTCAGAAGAAGGACCAGTTCCCTGATGGAACTGAGTGGGAACCTCTGCAGAGAAATTGCACAGGGTGCTGCCATACCAGAAGTCAACTAAGGAAATCAGCTCCCAAGCTCCCACCAATTGCGCCAAACCACAGGACCTGCACCACCAAAAATCAGGCCCCTAGGATTAAAGGAAGAAAAGAGTCTCCCAGGAGGGAGGAGCCTTCAATGCTACCCACTAGCACCACCCTATAGGTAGAGGAGGAACTGATGCCTGATTGCCAATTGTAGGCCAATACCAGGTTGGTCATTACCATTCAGACCTGGGACACTGGGGGAAGACTCTGAATCCTACACACAAACTCCAACCCCATAGGCTAAAGTTTTAGGCCCCAACAAGTGTCCATTTAAGAACCTCAACAAATCCAAACAGTAGTGATTCTACCAAACTCAAGAAATCCAAGTGTTCAAACCAAGATCAAGGCTTATTTGGTGCAAGTTGATACCCTATGCAAGGCCATCACTGCAAGGAAGCTTATCAGGCAGAAACAAACAGAATGCCAAACAGAGCAAAGACACAGAGTAATATATGTAAAATGATGGCTCCATTAAAACTCCAGGGAAAAATCCAAATACAATAGACATGTGCAAACCACCTGAGAATGA
This sequence comes from Solenodon paradoxus, assembly GCA_004363575.1. Taxonomy (NCBI): domain Eukaryota; kingdom Metazoa; phylum Chordata; class Mammalia; order Eulipotyphla; family Solenodontidae; genus Solenodon; species Solenodon paradoxus. The sequence goes on from RJWH01000144.1 coordinate 385,927, forward strand.
ATTTAGGGTAAAAGTGATAGATATACTCATGGAAATCAAGAAAACACTAGAGGGAGAAAAAGAGAACAACAATAAAAGAGAGAGACGAAAATAAGCAAAATAGCAAAGAAATGAATAACACAATAACTGCACTAACGAAACCACAGAGAGACTCTAGAGTAGAATGGATGAAGCCTCCAATCAAATAGTGAGCAAGAAGATAGGGCAGAACAATGCACTCAAGCAACCAACAAAGAAAAGAAGAATGAAAAGAAATGAAGCCAGTGTTCAAGACCCATGGATAAAATCAAAAGGAACAACATTCTCATAATAAGGGTCCAGAAGAAGAGAGAAAAGGGAGCAGAAAGTGTATTTGAAGAAATAGTAACAGAGTTTACCTGACCTGAAAAATGAAGCAAGCCTCCAGACCCAGGAAGCTCAAACAGTTCCTAATAAAAGAAACCCAAAGAGATCAACACCTAGACACTTTATCATCGAAATGTCAAAAATACAAGACAAAGAATCTTAAAAGCAGCTAGAGAAAAATAAGTCACATACAAAGAGATCCCCATATGATTGTCAATGGATTTCTCAACTGCAGCTTTATAAGCCAGAAGGAAATGGCATGATATATTCAAAGTACTTAAAGAAAAGGATTTTCAACCTAGGATACCATACCTTGTAAGATTATCATTCAAACTGAAGGAATAATAAAAAAAATAACTTTTCAGATAAGCAAAAGTTAAAGGAATTCATCACCACAAAATCAGCTCTACAAAAAATACTAAGATGCTCTATAAAGTGTAAAAAAAAATCCACTTAAAAATAGTAAGACCCCTATGTTCTTTGCTGGAGTGGGTGGGGGTAGGGAATTTCCCTAGCTGACTCGTTATGTCAGCACCCAATATAGTTTCCCTGTAGGGGTTTCTGCTCCAACCACTGGGTCTTTCTTCTGCCCTGCACCAAGACCCTCTCCCCAGGCTCTGTGTCTTAGCCCTCTCTGAGTGACCTCTCTGCTACTTTTGGATCTACTCTTGAAAGGCCTGATTCTTTCCACAGCTATATTTCCTCTGCCATGACCTGAATCCTGAATCTGTGGTTTAACTCTTAACCTGATGTTTTCACCTACCCTTTGTGTTTGTGGTTGCTGCTGGCAGCCTCTGGACCCACTCCTCAATGTTTATATATGGAAAAATTGGTGAATTCATAGTTGCTCTGTGGGAGGACATGGGGCTCACTTTTACCAGGATGTCATCTTGACCAAAACCCCAATAGTTTTTTAATGTATATTATGTTTCCTGATACTGCAATATAAATACAACTGTCTAAACTTATTTCCATAACTCCTCTTCCCTATTTTACAAATAGTAGAATCAATGTACTAGTTATTCTCTTTGTCAAAGAAACGGAAAAACACTTAATAGGTCTGTGAGAGAGTTCTGGATTTGAACATAACTCTGCCTTCTTTTTAATAATGGTATAGTATTTTGGTTGGGTTTTTTTTTTTTTTTTTTTTTTTTTAATAAATGGTATCGGCAGTAATGAAGGCAGGCAGGAAGAGAGGAGGAGGAAGCATTTATTTATTTTTATTTAGCTGTTTATTTTGATTGTTCCCCCACTCCCATCCCCAGGTCATGAATTCCAGTCCTTGTGACATATCTGAACTATACCTGGCAGACTTACCCACTAAACCATCAGGGCATGCCAAGGGGAGAGTATTCTATTAGGATATGCCACAATTTTCTTAACCACTGCTCTTCTTATGAGTATTGGCTTCCTCATCAATAAATTATTTTTGCTTCAGTTAACATAAAATTTCTAACTTTTACTGAAAGATATAACCGGGGAACATTCCAAAAATAAATAATTTTTTTTTTTAATCTAAAATTGTGCCATTGACAAGGTACCACTTTGTAAAACCAGGTAAATTTCTGAATACCTTAGTTTTCCAGGCAACTGGTACCTCTATTTTTCTACTCTATTCCTACTTCCTCATGTTGGGTAGTAAGCAAAGGAATATTATATTCTTGCCATAGACCGTTACCAACCTCAAGTTCTGGAACATTGCTACTCTCCAGAGTAGATCTTAAAACTCTAGATCCAACCATATTGAACTGAGCTGTTCTCCTGGGCACCCAAGTGATGTCTGGCATGCTATTTGTGATTTGTATCTGAAACAGTAGGCTAGATAGGGCAGACCTGGCCAGACTTTCAGAGCTATGGAAGTCATCCAAATGGAATCACTTCCAGAGTTGTCAGTGGACTCTGGACTCTCTATATACTACTCCTGTATCTAGAGGGGAAACTCGAGAGTGGCCACCTCAATCATAAAAATATTTGGAAGGCTTTAACTTCTTGGACATGTCTGAAGGCTTTTCTACTGAAGGCTTAGTTAACACTCCACTGAGTGATTTATATTTTTCACAGTGGAGTCACATTATACCATATTTTACTTGCAAGAATTCTACCATGTGTCTACAGCAAAAAGGGAAGAGAACTCAAATATTGTGGGGAAAGGACCTGCTAGTCTACCTGGTGAGCATGTTCCTAGAAGTGGTAAGAGTTGTACCTGAAATCAGCAAAATTTATTGACTGAAACTTTGGAAAGACAATGAGACTGACTGGAGGGGTTTGATACAAAAAGTGAACCTATTGCTCCTGTTAGTAGATAAGAGTGGTGCAGGATACAGTGAGGACTTTGCTGAGGACATTTAATGAAGAGAATCTGGTAGAATTCTCTTCCATACTGGTCACATTGAAAAAAAAAAATGTTTCAGAACTGTACTTGGTTTTGTACTTGAAAATTGTTTAAGGTTGCTATTGACTAGATATGAATTATATCCTTAGAAGTTTTGACTTTTGACCTTAAACCTTGTTAGATATGACCCCACCATATCTAATCTCAACTTCCCTGGGGCTTGCAGAGGTAAAGTTACATGCCAAAATTCACAAAGTCTTTAATAAGTCAGAGGGGCCAGAATTCAAATCCTTGCTACTAACAAGACCCAAAATCATAGCCACTGTGATTTACTGTTTACTATTATTATTATTATTATTATTATTATTATATCACTTATGTAACTGGGAAAATGAGAATGATCTCAAGGCTAACCAACTGGGCTTATCCAGGGCTAAAGGATTTCCTGGAGCCTTCTGTTTTAAAGTTAGGACAGCATAGGCAAATTGGTCTTTGGATTTTGAAAGACTCTGAATCACATGATATGATGATCCTATTTCATTGGTTTTTCTATTCTGAGTGTTTCCTCTGATATTCTGTCATTGGACCTTGTTCTGAGTGATAAGCTCAGGAACAAGGCCCTGAAGTTAAAAAAGAGGCTTTGGACAAGGTAAGTTTATTAGACTGAGGGACCAAAGTTCATTTGTAATGGACTTTGAACAGTTTTATTGAAGTCTTGGACTCTCTGAAAATCAATACTTTGATAATGCAAATAATCATTAACTGATCTCTATGTTCTATAAACTTGTTTTCATGATTTGCAAGAGGATGTGTATTATATCAAGGTGAACAATGCCAGTGATGAAGTATTGTGTTATTAATACCTTTCCCCATGGGAGGTGAAACCAAAACAGATCAAGAATAAGTGACGGATTGGAAGTTTTCCAAAAAGTTACATAAATACCCGTAAGTCCATAAAAATGTTCTATATCATTAACCATAAAGAAAATGCAAAACAAAACCACAGTGAAATACATTTGAAGATATTACTTTATACCCAGTAGGATGACTACCATTAAAAGAAATGAATAATAATAAGAGTAGGCAGGATGTAGAGAAACTGGAACACTCATATACTCTAGTGGGAATGTAAAACAAGCAGCCACTTCAGAAAAGAGTCTGGTGGTTATACAAATCACTAAACAAAGTTGGCATCTGACTCAGCAATTAACTTCTTATATACATACATCCAAAAGAAGCAGGAACGTATGTCCACACAAAAACTTGAAAATGAGTGTTCAGTATTATTCACAATAGCCGAAACATGGAAACAACTTAAATTTTCATCAATAATGGATAAAGAAAATGCATACACACACACACACACACACACACACACACACACAGAGGAATATTATCAGCCATGAAACAAAATAAAGTTCAATTGCATGACACAGTATGAATTAGCCTTGAAATATAGTGCTCACTAAAAGAATCCAGACACAAAAAGCTACAGATTGTATGATTCCATTTGTATGAATGTCCAGGGGAGGCAAATCCTGAGAGACAGAAAGTAGATTAGTGATTGCCAAGGACTGGAGAATGAAGAAATGGTGGGTGATGGCCAGGGAGTATAGGGTTTCTTTTTAGAGTAATCAAAATATTCTGTGTTTGGTTTTGGTGATGTATGTACAGTACAACTCTGTAAATATACAAGAGCCATTTAATTATACACTTTAAATGTGGGTGAATTTATGGTATATTACATGGAATTACATTTTTAGAAAGAAGAAATTGTTTTAAATCATGTTTCTGTCTCACAACACAGCCAAGATCACTGTGTAAACCTCCAGATTCCATGAAGTTTTATCCAACACATTTATCAGCACATCTCCTCAGCCACCCTCTCTCCCACATCGGACAGGAAAGTTCCAGAGGCTTTAGACCCTTTTTACTACAGAGGAAAAGAAAATGACCTGATCACCTACTCTCTTACCACATGTAATGTCAAGTCTAAAAAGGACTCAAATATTTACTTAGCTTTTATCATTTTCCTGAGTTTTGGTTGATCTCTAGTAATCTATTTAAAGAAATCTGATAATACTAGCCAATAGGAGGGAGAATTTGTTAATGATTTTAAAAATAACGTTGGTCTATTTCTTATATCTTTGAAGCTAACCGAGAAAGAAATCCGGTCAATAAAGTGCCCCGATGCCTCTTTTTTATTTTTTTTTCTTGTTTTTTTTCTTTTTCTTTTAAATAGAAGTCTCATTGGATTTGGTGGGAAACTTCTGATTATTCATCCTGGGTGAGACTCAAGATATAATTAAAAAATATTATCACCAATAAACTGTTTGCTAGGCAAATTGATATTATGAACACATTTTCAAGGGTTCATTAAACTTACTTAGAACAAGTTGTGTTTTTTCTTCTTCTTTTTCTTTTTTTATAGAGAAACTTGTTTTTAAAGTTCACCAGATGAACATATGTGAGCAATTCAATGCTAGTTAAATACAAACCCCATTTTTCTAGCATGCTTTCTGTCTGAAAACTGTTGGAGGCTTTGAAAAAAATAAACAAATAATTTCTCTTAAAACATTAAAATAACAAAATATTTAGTCTCTAAGACCATTTGAGCTCGTTTTTTCACTTATGAAGAATGATTTCTGTACTAAGAACTCCAAGTTTATGAACATTAATCTGTTTAATGAATTTTTAGAATATTGCATGCACAGGCACAAGGAGGTATTGCATGTATAATTGTTACAAGTGTGGTCTATGGCCTCTGGGTTTCAGTTCTGGATCTGCCATTTGTTTAGGTATTTGACCTCTTTCTGCCTCTCTTCTGAAAAATGATAATAACAATATCTCTTGCTTCATAGGTTGTTGTGAAGTTTAAGTAAGTTAATATATCAAAGCACTGAACGCTTGTTAATGTCAAGTGCTGTGTGTATTAATGTCATTTATCATAACTTTATCATCTGGGTACTGGGCTGAAAACAACAAATTAATCTTACCTCTTAACTTCACTTTGTTGTACCATCTTGGAAATTTATATTTGTATCAGTCATTAGACTATGGGTTAAACTAATGTTTTCTCAGCAGAATATTTTTTGTAAGGAAAAGTGAAGGCAGGAATAAAGGAGTAGGCAGGAAGGAAGGAAAAGAGAGGAGGAATAGAAGCATTTTTATTTAGTTGTACAACTTGTTTGTTCTCCCCAATGTGGAACACAAACCAGGGTTCTTGGGATGTGTTTGAACTGTGTTGGTCAGAAGCTGTAGACTTAACTGCTAAACCACCAGAGCACACCACAAGGGAATTCTTGCATGAAGAAAGGTATCCATGACCAAATTGATTAAGGAGTGGATAGATAACTAAGATTGAGTGTGAGAATTCTGTAGGCAGGGAAAAGTTTGTGTAATCTCAGAGATGATTTTTTTCCCCCTAAAACTTATTTGAGAAGAGCCTATATTGGTTTGAGAAACTGTCTTCTATATCTCCATAATTTTTTGGAATGATTGTATCTTATGTGATTCTACTACCTAATTGGCATCACTGAGACTGTAATATGACAAATGAGTTAAAATAATTCTTTCCTAAAATAGATTTGTAAGGTTTAGATATAATAATTTCACATCTCATTAGACACAAGTGCTTTTCTTATGATTCAAGTACATACATGTTCAAATGATTAGCATTTTTTTCTCAGTTCTATTCAAAAGACACTCCCAACTTATCTGACTCATTTTAATTGAGACAAAAATTTCATATACCAAGGTAAACAGTAGTGAGTAGTGAGTATGCAGAGAAAGTATTTAATAATTGATTTAGGTAGGACTACAGATTCTTGTTTTGTTAAGAGGGTTTTACTCTTTGCATGTCATAATACAGTAATATTTCAGGATGGAGTGAATATTGTTGGCATAACAACTCTTACTCTTCTGTTTATTCCATAAGTTTTACTCACCAAATATACAGTGAGACAGGTATTTATGCTACACATTTGAAATAATGCCACTTATTTCAACAGCTTAAAAATATAAAAATGTCTTTATTCATAACTCAAATGTATTTTTTCAGGAAAGAAAAAATTCAGCATTCTAATCCCCACCTTTGAAAAAACTGATCTTTCTTCTCAAAGGACCATGCAAATAAAATGACAAGGAATGCAAGTCTAGATATAACTGAATTAAAAACTGATCCAAGAGGCAAAGAGGAATAGGTTTCATGGATGCAGGTAAGATATATGCTTCACTTCAAGGTATATAATCTGATGCACTGATAACCAATAGAAAAATGTCCTGAGGGGAGGAGAGAGGGCCATATCAGGGGTCTAATTAGAACTGAAATGTGTTATTGTTTCAGGTCACTCAGGAATGGTACGAGGAGTGAAGAAGGGAGCATAGACCTGGACTGAAATCTCAACTGAAAACTGTGGGTATATTTGATTACAGGAATTGGCAAACACTACAAATCAGGGCTTACTGTGTTCTATGGATTGTCCAGAGAAGAAGCCAGGAATCTTTCTGTAAAGCTCCAGAGAATAAATATTTTAGGCTTTGCTGGCCATACTGACCATATAGTTTCTGTTGAAACTGTTTAGCTCTTCCACGGTAGTCAAAAGTAGTTCTAGATGAAATGAATGAGCAGGACTGTGTTCCAGTAAAATTTATGTACACCAAATTAACTCTCACATAGATTTCCCATATTGTGAAATATTATTTTTCTTTTGGTATTTTCAATCATTTAAAAATATAAAAACTCTCTTTAGCTTGGACCATACAAAACTAAGCAGGTTATATTTTTCTGAACTCTGGTCTACATTTAAATTAGTAATACTGAACATGTTAGCATTTCAGATTAAACTTAAAAATGAATCATGTCTGTGGCAGTTACATTGTGAATAGCAGAAAAAACTGAGGAAATATTCTTGCATTATTCAAAAGCAATTACTCAGCAAAGAGATCACTCATGTTGTTGATAAGTTCCAGCATATGAGGTGCTGAGGCTGAAAGATACTTGACTTTAATGAACATAATTTGTATGAGGGTAAGAAATAGTTAATAGTAGATTACATATCAGATCTAATGATAATACCTTTGTTTGGAAAAGAGTTAACAGATTAAAATATAATCCTGTTTGGAAAATCATGCTGGAAATACACCCACAGGTCGGTATGAATGAAAGAATTTGACAAAAATCAAGAAAATATTTGTGAGAATCAATTGGCTTTATGGAATTTATAATAAACAGTGTAGGTATTTGATATTACTTGTTATTTTGTGACCTCCTGATTAAAGGCATAGGCCCTGTTCATTCTCAAGTTATCACAAGGCGTGGCAGGAGCTAAAGGGAGCAATAATTGGTGAAAACTCTTAAGCACTGTTGAGGAAATTTCTAAAATTTTAGTGGTACTGAAAAATGTGGGTAGAGAGACTGGGGCACTTGATCCACTGACAAGTACCAGCTCTTGGAGAGTAAAATTATTACATAGACTCCCTCACATGCCTTCAAGAGCACCTGGATGAGTTCCATAGTCAAAGGAGTATTTCAGAAGCCATTCCAGTTTCAAGCCTAAGGAATGCCTGAATCAAGCCAAATTTTCTGGTGTGGTGTTGCAGAAGCTACCATGACACTTCAGGGCAGATGACTTCCCAAGAGGTGTGGAGCCCATGTCTGTAAAGAACTGACTGGTATCTGTGGGGTAGATGTGAAAGGACTTTTTGCTGGCACACCAAAGCTTCTGCTTGGGGAGGTTCAGTGTGGCAAAGTTTACTTTGATCGCTCTGCCATGCATGCTGGCCAGGCTCCAGCCCCAGAGTTCTTCTAGTGCAGTGCCCAGTACGTGTCTGTTGCTCTCTGTTCCAAGGCATCAATATTTTTGAGAAACAATTTTTCTAAGTCTCTGTTTCCATGTTTCTATGCTTCTCCTGCTTACTTCAAGCTCTGCTTATTCATGGCTTCCATTGTCTTAGGGCATGGTGGTTTGTCATCTTTCAACTTCTGCCCGCACTGACTTCCTCTCTATGTCACAGTTAAATTTCTGACTTCTCCAAATAGAAAGAAGTCTGTGGAAAGATCTATTTCTGGGTGTGCAGGTCTGTCAGACCTAAATCTTCCATGTGTTTTTGCCTCTGTACTCAAGGTGACTGTGAACAAAGCTTTGGGTGGGAGGGTGGGTGCTTATGCTGTCACCACTCACAGCACCGTTCATTCAGACTTACCATTCGTTAAAAAAGGACGTATGTTTTTTAATCATTCATTTTTTCCTCTTTTGTCTCCTTCTACCTCAGATATTTATAAAATATATGCATTTTTACATAAATTTATATATTATTTTTACCAAGACTATAACAGCAACAAATATTGCTAGTGACACACTTGTACTAATTTTTTGTTTTGAAATAAATTTAGACTTACAGAAAAAATGCAGTTTACATATAGTACACTCCTTACTCACCTTCCCAAAATTTCATTATCATACAAAACTTAATGCAATGAGCTGTTGGTTAGGAAATTAACATTGGTACAAAACTATTGACTATTATTTCTTTATTAGTTTTTAGATTAATGTATATTTTATGTTTTATGATCCAGTTAAGGATCCTACATTGAGTTGTAGCTTCTGCATTAGTTTTCTATGCTGTTTAACACAGCTTAAAAAGCACATATTTTATTATCTCACAGGAATCTCTTAGGTGGCATGGCATAGCTGTCTGGGTCTCCTCCTTAGAGTCTCACAAGAATGCAGTTAAGTTATCCACAAGAATCTTGATGGTCAAATAGGAAAGGATCTTCAGACTTCCTCAGATTGCTAGAATAATTTATCTTCTAATGGTTGTAAGATTCTTGGCACTTTGCTTCTTCAAGCCAGAATAGGAGAGAGTCTATGGCTAATCACAAGGGCATAATCAGAATGACAGACCTCCCATCACTTTTTATTTTTATTTTTAAAGGAAGGAAAAGAAAGGATGAAGAAGTACTTTTATTTATTTTTCATTTTTTAAGTACTTTCTACTTTCTGGCACCACAAGATGCTCTATCATCATTTAATGTTCTTCCTGTCTCTGTCCTGATCTCAACCACTTTTCCAAAGAGCTCTGCTTCCTTTCACTGGGGAATGATATTCAGCAACCAAGATTTGGGCCCTGGGGATGCTCATTACTACTATAATGTCATTTCTTTTAAACCCTGTGAGTGGACAGAGCTGGGACATACGAGCTTATATAAAACACATTCATACATACACATCTCTATCTCTTTATCTACCTATAGGTATGTACAGTGAAAAGCTCATGAGTTCACATTGACATTTCTGTTTCCAATCTATCACCACCAGTTTCATTGTAGCTCCTCTCAGCTCATTTGTAATTTTTGCCACTGACAATGAGAAAGCTGGCTTGCTCTCATTGCCTACAATATTCTTACCTATTTGTTCAAACCTAAGACATATGAAATGTTTTCAGAATTCTAATATATATCGCTGTGAGAAAAAAAAATACTCACTAGAATGCAGTATTTGAATACAGTTCCTTTTCTGGTTTTATAGTATGCAGACAAAATTCCATTTTCTTATGTGACTTAGGTTCATTCTTTTCCTTACAGTCTCTTCAGTGTGGTCTGTTACAGTACCGTCTATGCTAATTTTTGTATATTCGTATTTTGTTTTGGATTTTGCACACACATAAGCTTCTTTTTATAAAGTTCATATTCAGTAAAATTTACTTCTTGTAGAGCACAGTTCTATAGGTTTGTCAAATGCCCAGTCAGGTTTTCTACAACCACTGTTTTGCTCTAGAAAAGTCAGAGCAATTCCATTATCCTCCAAGTCCTCGTATGATGGCCATTAGACATCCAAACCTCCTCCCAGTCTCAGTTCCTATAGTTTTGCCTTGTGCAATGTAAGGGGAATTATACAAAATTGGCCTTCTGGGTCATTTTTCAGTTAGGAAATGTTTTTGAGATTCTCTTATGTTGTGTGAATCAGTATTTCTTTCTTTTTGTTTCTGAGTACTATCCCATTATATGAATATGCTACTAAAACGTGGAAATTTCCATTGACCAGTTTATCTATTTATCAGCTGAAATATATCTAGAGTGTTTCCAGTTCTATGTGATTATGAATAAAGCTACTGCAAACATTCGTGTATAATTTTTTGTGTGAACCTGTTTTAATTTCTCTCATGTAAAGCTTAAGGAATGAGACCGCTGGGGTATATGGTAAGTATGGTGATACCACTTTTTTTACATATAACAGCTTTGTGTATAATTTACAGACCACCACATGGACAAGTAAGTGTTGATATATAATTTCACTATAAATACATATATCACATTATTGTTGTACATCTTAACATACTGTTATTTGTCAATTATATCTCAATTAAAAGCAAAGTAAAGAAAATCCAACCGATTGAATTAAACGTTAAAAAAGGAACATTAGTAGTACAACCAAAGAGTTGTGCAACTATCATCACAATGTAATTTTAGGACATTTTCATTGCCACATAATGAAATTCCATACCCATCAGCAGTCACTCCCACTTCCCACTCCCCCCAGCACCTAGTAACAATTGTTCTACTTTCTGTCCCTCTGGATTTGTCTATTTGGGACACTATATACATGAAATCCTACTAGATGTCATCTTTGTTATTTGCTTTCACTTAGTATTATGTTTTAAGGTTTATTCATATTGTAGCAGGTGTCATTATTTCATTCTTTCTATGGTCAAATAATATTTCTTTATATGGATAGACAATATTTTATCCCCTTATCTGCTGATGGACATTTAGATTATTTCCAATTTGTGGCTATCAATGAGCAATGTTGCTGTGAACACTTGTGTAGATGTTTTTGTGTGGTCATTTCTCTCCATTTCTCCTGGAAATATACCTAGGAGAAGAATTGCTGGATCATATACTAACCATTTGAGGAAATGCCAGGCTCTTTTCTAAAGTGACTACACCATTTACAATTATACCATCAATAAGTGAGGGTTATAATCACCTATCTCCTTGACAATTGTTAATGTGTCTTTTTAAAAATACAACCATCTTAATATGAAGTTGTATCTTACTGGGGCTTGGTGATACACTTCTGATTTAAAAAAGAAAAAGTGGAATTATAGTAGAGTCATCAACTGAGAAGATCTTTCAAAATGCACAAAAACTTCTCAGACTTGTTAGAACTTAGACTTGTTAGAACTACTTCATCTCCTGTAATTAAACCTTTTGTCCTCAAACCTCAGCATTCAAATTAAGAAAAAAGAGTGATTTATTAATTGAAGGTTTCAAAATGCATTGTTTAAAAATATTTTCTTCTGTTTTAAATTGTATATGTACCAAATTTTGTATTTTTCTTGATGAAATGGGAAAACAAACCTTAGAGGATTAATCTTAAAAGTGTCAAAGCCCCCATATTTTTCCCTATAAAAACCAAGAATTACTTAGCTGATATCATACTTTGAGTCCCCTACTTCACCATTTATCTTATTTTTATGGCACACTGAGAGAACCAGTCTTTGACTTTCTATTAGGCTCCATTCTAACTGTTCTTAACTACAGAGTCAGACTAGTGGTTATCAGAAGAAAAAGGAAGAGAAGGCAAATTGGTTTAGAGGGGTCAACTATATGGTGAAAGACAGAATTGGACTCTTAGTGGTAAAATTAATTTATTATCTACAGATGTTGATTTAAAATGGCACAAACCTTAAACAAATATACTGTTATAATGGAATGTTCCTTCAATAAAATTTTCATAAATTAAAAAAATAAGCTATAGACTCAGAGTTTGAGACTGAAGGAGGCATACGCTTTCAGAGTAGAGTTTCTCATAATCAGTCCTACATTAACTTTAGAATCATGGCTATAGATTAAATGAATATGATTTCCCTGCTAACCAGATAATTTATTTTGTCCTTAGTAGTTAATGTGATTGACTGAAGGAATAAATTTTAGTTATTACAAATAACCAAGAACTCTGTGTCCATTGTTCCTGGAAGATAATGGAACTATGTTCATTTTTAAAGTTAAAAAGCAAAATAACCTAACATATTTGCTTTATTTTTGCAGAACAGAGCAAACAACACAATAGATATCATCACTGGCAATCTAGATGACAACATAATTAAATAATTGGATACCAATTATTGTGATGCCAGATGGATGAAGCACAGGCAGAAGAAATAGATATTTGTAACAAAATACAATGAGCAGAACTGAAGCAAAGTTAGAAGAAACATTTTATATAGAATATTGTTAAAACTACAAATCAAAGGAAACAGATTTATGTTCTACAAAAAACTATTGTTTAATATAAAATTCAGTAATATATAGGTTATAGTGTATGTGTATATATATATGGAGAGAGAGAGAGAGAGAGAGAGAGAGAGAGAGAAACATGTAGGCTAAGTATAGGCTACAGTAAGAGGCAACTCTAAAGCTAGCTGAAAGCTACTTGAATGACAACCTGAAATTTTTACCAATTTTCCATTTGAGGCAACATCTTCAAATTTGGGGGGTGTCCCCTCTGTGGCTCAGGTGGTCAAAGTGCAGGCTATGAAAGTCGTGAGTCTAGGTTTAATACCTGGGTTTAGGGGTGGGAAAAAACAAATAAATTTTGGGGTGAATTTAAATCATTTCTATTTTGTAATTTTAGAAAGGTAAAACAAACCTAGAAGTTATAATAAAATTTTCCATCACTCTTGAAACTGAGTTGTCACAAATGCAAATTGCCACTTTTGATCCAATTCCATTTGTAAGACTTTTGGAGCATTGCTCAGTGCCATGCTGAGAATTCTATACTCTCTCTTCATGAATTTTTGACACGTGTCCAAAAGTATGGTTTTAAAATAATTCAGTCCTATGTTATTTCTAAGGGAGACTACCCAACTCAAATGATCTTAGTCACAAGAAGCAGGTGGAAGACATTTGGGTAACTCCCAGGATCTTTCTTAGGAAACAGGGTAGTTCAGGAAAACTACAGGCAGTGACTAAAAACTTAACACCAAAGTCTACTCCCCAATGTTTTGCCTAGGACTTCTTCACATAGGAAGAGATACGGTTGCTGGTCTCTCTGGGTTTATCATGGTGGTGACATTTCTAGATTCTTTCCATTCTGGACTCCTTCCGTGGCTCCAACAGAAAAATACTGGAAAGGTTCTAAGATAGGTTTGTGCCATTTTAAATCAACATGTGTATAATACACTCTAGGGGGCGTGCCCAGCAGGGTTCCCTTGGGGTACAGAGGAAGGGAACTGCTAAACAAACAAAAGTCAGTGAACCCAGATCTTTTGACTGTAAACCTGGGATTCTTTTGATTCTTTGGTCCTCTGCACAACTGTTCAGGGACTGTACCATAACTCAGGGAGCTGGTGAAAGATCAATTGAAGGCAAAGAACCCTGACAAGTCTTGCAAGTAACTCATCTCTTCCCCTCACCCACCCAGAAGGACCCATCAAATGGCTTCTGGTTCCATTCTTGGAGTCACTGGTTCTCAAAGTGTAGTCTGAATTGCTTTTAGAAGGGGAAGAAGTGAATGTAGTTCTTTTTTTTTAAGTAAATAGTAAAGTTTGTAAAGTCAAACAAATATAATAACCCATAACATTCCTCCAAAACAAGAATGATAGAACAGGAGTAAGATGGAAAACTTCATAGGAAACATGATTTTCAAGAAACATGAACAGATAGAGGTACATCATGTGCAAGAAACTTGACCATTAATCAAATTGATAACAATCTAATAGAAGCCTGTATATTGTTTTAGGGGTCATGGAGGGAGCTTAACAAAATAATTCAGTAATTGGTCTGAAAAGATAAATGGAAAAAATGTCCAAGTTATAATTTCTCATTGAGTATCTTCTCACAGGGTTTCATGGTGGAAAGTCACACATTTATTACTCAACAATTGCTGGCTAACATTATGTCTCACAGAAGAAGCACCATGAACCAATAGAAGAATGTAAAATTATCCAGTAATAGAGTTTTTTAAAAGTGTGTGTGACAATATTTTTAAAGAATTAGCTAATTTTTACTCCTAATATTTCTCCACTCAGGCCCTCCACCATACAAGCAAGACCACTAAATCCTTAAGTCCCTAGAGAAAAAGAAGAACTCTGAATAATTAAAATATCTGGAATTCAACAAAGCCCAACTAGAAACCTTCAACAAGAGCTAGGCTCCCTGATCTTGAAGAGGAATTCTGAGGGTCTGATGTAAGAATGTGTTTTTACAAGAGGATCTCTAGAGGATTTTTGTGCTGGCTCCAGCAGGCTCACACTAAAAAACAGGGCCAGATTAGAGGTTCCTCACCTGGCTGCAAAGTTTTATCACCCCAGGGTTTAACATATCCTTCTGCTGTCTTTTCCTGACATGTAGATTGAGAGGAAGGGAGGTAAACCTAGGTAGCCTGATTTTGTCTGTGGAAGCTTCCAAGATGATTTTCATGATTAGTCAGAGCAGGGAACTCCGGTAAAGTTTATTGCCTTTCCTGTTAATCTTGTTCATTAGATATCTTAATCCCTTTAGTGGGATGATTATTAAGAATAATACCTGTCTCCCTAACACAGCTATTTCTTCCCTTTTTACTTCACTTGTTTTCTAAATTTCCTATTAAAAAATCAAAGCATAGGGGAGAGTTAGAAGACCTGTGTCTAAGACAACCAGTAGAACATGCTCACTGCACCAGCTGCATCAGCATCGCCTGGGTACTTGTTAGAAATGCAACCTCTGTGTTTTATCTTAGACTTCCTGCGGGAGAAACCCAGGTGTGGGGGAGGGACAGCAACAATTTAAAAAGTCTTCAGATAGTTTGGATGTACCTTCAACATTTAAAAAGTGTATTGAAGTGAATTTGTTTATAAAATTATATATATTTCAAGGTGTACAGCATTTTAATTCAACATTTATGCTACATTTTGCTCACCACCAAAAAATGTCTAGTTTCTACTCACCCAATTTGCCTACCCAATACCCCAGATCCACTCTAGTCATCATCATACTGTTGCCAGAATCTAAAAGACTGTTTTTGTTTGCTTTGTTTACTTCCATGTAAAGTGAGATTGTACGGTGTTTGTCTTTCTCCATCTGTCTTATTTCACTAAGCATAATACCCTTAAGGGTCATTGATGTCATAAATGGCGACGTTTCGTCATTTTTGATAGCTGAGTAGTGTTTCAGTGTGTTTCTATAGACCATATCTTTGTCCACTGATTTGTGAAGGGGTGTTTAGTTTTCTCCCAAATATTGGCATATTGTGAATAACACTGCAGTGAACAGAGTGCTTATGATGTGGGCGACTGAGACTGAATGAACGTGGAGCTCATCCTGGAAAGAATTTGAGGAGAGACGCCTTGTTCCAGCAACATTTGGCAAGTTTGTTGGAAACCAACTAGACAAAAATGATGCATACAGCTCAGGGGTTACAGGGTCAAGAAAGCAAGAGCACTTGCTGTTAAAATGATGTCTCTTATATACACAGAAGAAAAGATGCCCCCTTTGGGCCTACCCACAGGCTGCCGCTCCTGTGAGAGTTAGAGTTTCATGAGCGTTGCCTGGAGTTCTCTGGTGGGAGTAACTAGAGGGTGTGTCTCTGGACACAGGTTGTTAGGGAGGGGTCCTAGGTTTTGCCAGTCAGTCAACTCTCTCACCCATACATCTGCATGCTGCCCTGTAGATTTTGAACTGTACTGTTCCTGCGTCACTCACACATTTTCAAATTAGTGTTTTTGTATTTTTTTGAGTAAATATCTAGAAGCTGGATTATACGAATTTCTGTTCTGAATTGTTTAAGAAATCTCTACACTACTTTCTGTAATGGCTGCACCAGTTTATGTTCCCATCAGCAGTTGACAAGTGTTTTTTCTCTACGCCCTTGTCAACACAAGGTTGTTTCTTATCCTTTTTATATTATACACTCTAACTGATATAAGGTGATATCTGATTGTGGTTTTGATTTGCATTTCTGTAATGATAAGTGATGATAAATACTTTTTCATGTTTTTTGTTGGCCATCTGAATGTCTTCTTTGGAGAAATGTCTATTTAGATCCTCTGCCCTTTTTGTTTTATTGTTGCTGTTGTTAAGTTGTACTAGCTGTTTAAATATTTTCCATATTAATACCTTGTCAGGTATATGCTTTGCAAATATCTTCTCCCATTCAGTAGCTTATCGTTTAAATTTTGTGACCATTTCTTTCACTGTGCAGAAGCTGTTTAGCTTGGTAACTTGATATGATCCCATTTATTAATTTTCACTTTCATTTTCCTTGTCGTTGGACAGTCCATAAAGGCATTTCTAAGGCTGATGTCAAAGAGCATACTTCCTGCTTTCTTGAATATATTTTATGTTTTCAGGTCTTATACTTAAGTCTTTAATTTGCTTTGAATTAATTCCTTTATATGATATAAGATAATGACCTAGTCTCGTTTTTTTGAATGTGGTTGTCTAGTTTTACCAACACCATTTATTGACAAGATTTCCCTTCTCTATTCTATGTTCTCAGATGTACCTTCACTTTTTAGATTCTCTTAAGAATAAACTTTGAAAACTATTTAATTAGTCACAAATGTGATTCCCCAGATGGTTATAATATACAATGAAGATTGAGAACTTCTGGATCTTCAAAAGAACTACCTGTCCAGAACTAAATTGTCTTTCTAGAACTAAGAATAAGAACATGTGTATGTGTGGAGTTCATTCAATGACAAGGCAGACTTTTAAGATAAGGGGGATTTCTGTGAGCCCTGGTGGAGTATTGAGTGCAGCCCACATACATCTCAAGGTCCTGGGTTGCACCCTGGGAATAGCAGGAACAACCAAAATAAAATTTAAAAAAAATGCTTCTTCCTCCTCTCTCTTACTGCCCATCTGCCTCTGTTCACCTTCATTCTTGTCTGCACTTTCCTTAAAAAAAAAAAAATTAGTGGGATTTCAAGACTTGTGCATAGTGCAAATAACAATATTAGCCAATATTTATGATTTTATTACAATAGAGCTATTGTTCCATTTATTTTTAGGAGAGTAAGTATACTCTCATGATTATGTTTCTATTTTTAGTGTTTTATGATTGAAAATATTATATGAAGATCAGGAAATAAATTTGATAAAATTTAAATGAATATACATTTTTTCTTTATTGTGGCACCTAAATGCCTTTAAAAATGATATATTTGTAGAATTACTACTTTTTCAGAAAATGCTTAGTATTCATATAAACTTTTACAATATTTTCAGGAGAACTTAGGTCTATAAATTGGGGACTATTATAAGTTCATTGTTTTGCATCTAACAAACTATAGAAAGAGATATTACATCAAATTCTTTTTTTTTTTTTTTTTGCCTACCTTTCCATGATGTGACTGCCCAAATTTATAAAACTCTTCCAGAAAGTTTAGGACCTAGTAATAAATTAAGTTATACTTAACATGCTGTACTCTAAGTCTTGGCAAATTAACCATCCATTTATGGTCTTTATACTATTCCCTAATAATTATAATTTTAGATTTATTATATGACCTGATAGATATATTAATATAGTTATGTTGGAAATTAGAGCACTTAATATGTAATCCCCTATAAATTATTTCTTAATGGAATGTTTATGCCTTTCCACAATTAAAGACAAATTTCTCTAATTATAACTCTGATTTCTCTGAATATGTTAATTTTTATAATATTCGCTCAATTTTTAGCCAAATTTCAGAATTTTTATTTCTTTTGTTCCTTCCTTTTGTCCTCTTTTCTTTCTTTTCTTCTCCCGTTCCTTTAAATTACACCTTAAAATTTAACTGAATTTGTGTGCCCCAATGGCTTAGTGGTTTAGTCCACTGGATGTAGTTTGCTTACATCCCAAGGTCCTGGGTTCAAGACCCAGGACTAGGGGGAAACAATGAAGATGAATAACTAAATAAAATAAATAAATGTTTCCTCTTCCTCTTTCTTCTTGCCTACCAACTTGCCTTCATTCTTGCCTGTACCTTTCCTTAAAAAAAATTAACTAAATTGAGTTGACTATTTTTTTAATAATTTAAAGATTAAGTTAAATAATTTTTGACTGTTCCCCACCAGCTGTAGGTCACTTGAACCCAGTCTACCTCTTTTATAACCTGCACCTAGGCATCTGAGTCACAGGGAGTTACTAAGTTAGATAATTATTGTATAGTTTATAGTAAAATCATTTCAACTTAATTATTTTCTAATAATTTAAAATTTCTGTGACAGATTAAAATATCTTCCACCTTCGTAAACATTTTTAAAAGAATTCATTGACTGAAAATTTAGCCAATTAATTGTATTAATTGATTTGTTGACATTAAGTAAATTAACTTGCTTTCACTGAGATTTGTTGAACTTTCTAAAATACTCCAATTGTTTCTATTTTGAATAACGTGTATACTAATAAACACACTTTAAAAATGATATTGAAGTAACAATTGGGTGTATGTCATGGCATTATAGTTTTGTTGCTTTTTTGTTTTATTTTTAAAGGAAAGGTACAGGCAGAAATGAAAGTGAATAGCCAGGTAGGTAGGCAGAAATACAGAGGAGGAAGAAAAAATTATTTATTTTTGTTTAGTTGCTAACCTTATTTGTTCCTCTCAGGTCATGAACCCAGGTCCTTGTGATGTATGTGGACTGCACCAGATGGTGTCATAGACTCAACCACTAAGCTACCAGGGCAGACCGACATTACAGTTTGGCATCTGTATATGGTATATTATGATCTCCATCAAGTTCAGTTTCCATTTAACCACCAGAGATTGACCACCCCCCACAAAGTGTATTTTTTTAAAACTAATATAGGTGTTATTACTAATGAACACATAGAAGGCCAACCACATGACTAAGCACTCTGATGAGCGTGAAGAAAAAAACATGCAAAATCACATTGCTCCCTAATTGTACCCAGCATGTTGGCAATTACAATATTCTCTGATGCTTCTACTATATCTCTTGAACTCAGCAATATAATACTTATAATTTTCTGTTATTTCAAGTGGTTCTCTGCCTTGAAGTCTTCTTTTAAGTCTCAGTTCATCTATCCTCTTCCCTGAAACCTGACATCTATTTTCATTCTCCCTCCTCCCAAGTGGAACAGGATGTCCACCATTTTTCTCTCACAATATTCTCTTTTTTAATTGACTACTCAGTTTAATCCATGCTCTTCATTTCTTTCAGAGAAAATAACCAATATCCACAGTAAAATGAATGTTCTTTAACAATAGAACTCACTGGAATGCCCATACACTCCTGCACCTTCACTCCCTTAGCTATTTGCTTACTGAGCTCCATTGGGTTCATTCCCTGACTCCTTAAGCTAGTTGCATATGTTAATGCAATTAAGTTATTGGATGTGACTTAAGCGACTAGCATATGAGTGCAAAAAAAGAATTGTATTTTCTATGAAAACAGATGGCTATTGGGAAAGATAATTGCTATGAATTGTACTATTTTACTAGGTGTAGACAAGAGAACAAATTGGGGGAGGGACATGCAGCAATCTTGAAAGAATCTCCTCTCAGATGATTTAGCTGTCGATAATTTTTAATTTTTTTTTTGTTTAAGGAAAGGCAGGAATGAAGGCGAGTAGGCAGGCAGGCAGGAAGAGAGAGGAGGAAGAAACAGTTGATTTTATTCAGTTGTTCATTGTTGGTTATTTCCCTGGCCCACCGGGGACCATGGGTTGTATGTGACTGTGCCCTATATAAATCGTTAGGACACCAGGACATGCCAAGTGTGCTTAATTTTTAACTCCACTTGGTAAAATCGCAAACTAGAAATGTCGAAAATACTTTATGAAAGTGATTTCTGGAACTCCTTTTAGCATATTCATACCACAATAGAAGTCCTTAGCTGCACATCAAAGACTAAGGAAGTGTATACGTTTTAAGTCAAAATAAAATGTTTCAAGCATGCATGCATAATTTTTACCCCTCCATGTCATGTATTGAAATCATTGGGGGTCAGGTAAGGGAGCAGAGCCTGTTTCTCCACTAGATTGAGTCTTGAAGACAGGGACCACATCTTGCTCATCTTGGTAATTTTTGTGACTGGAAAAGTGTTTGGATCCTAGAAGACTGTCACTAAGGGCTTCTTGACCCAGGGAACAGTTGCACACAGGGGTTTAAAAATGAGGTCTCCTTTATGGAATACAGTCACCAGGGGGCACTGCAGCTGCATTCCTTTGAAAGAATCACTCACAGGAGGATGCCTTCAAGCTAGATCCCTAAAAAGCAGTGAGTATGAGACCCCCAAAATTTTGTTAGAAAGCCTGTGAAATAAACATCTCACCAATATAAGCATTCTTTGTATATTCGTTTCCTTTGTTTATTTGAGGGAGATGATGGACCATCTTTTCTAAGCAATAGGACCTAGTAGTAATCACCAACTTTTTAAGTTAACTGCACAGCTAGTTAATGGAAAGAAGAAAAGAATAAAAAAATAAATAAATAAATAAAAAAGGCTTCATGCAAATGTTATCAATAATAATAAGGATTACAAATTGGTACACCATAGGCCGCAGTGTTTTCCAGGGGATTCTTGGAAGGAACACTGATGAGAAAGTTATAGAGAGAGTGTTCCTAGGAATGGACAGACCTCAATGCTTCCTCCTTTTTCTGAATAAGTCTTCTTCCACTTCTGATATGGTAGAATCACAGACTTCCAAAATTAAGCTGCTAGTTGCTCATATCTTTTCAGAAGAAAAGTTTTCTTTAAGAGCAAGAGCGTAGTGAGATAAAAAAGAATTTAAAATATTGCCTCTCAAAGAAAAACCCTGGTAAAATAAAAAAGAATGATTCTCTTACTTTTCCTTCAGCTGCCATGTGGAATTGCAACTATGCTGATGAAGAGTGATGTTAAAGGATCTCAAACAAGGAAGCTTGGGTTCAAGGAAGCTAGCAAGGCCTCCCATTTCACCAGTCTTTGAAAGTAGGAAAAGAATATCTGTTCCAAGGTCCTTTGTGAGAATGAATTAAATCTAAAACAAGAGAAACAGTCCCATTCACAATTCTCATGTGGTCTTGACTTGAGGCTGAGTGATTTAGTGGACAGAAGCATCTGGGGAGTTGGCTGACCTGGCTTTCAGTCTCAACTCAGCCCGTAATTAATGACTAGTATTTGGTACCTCCCTGCCTTCTCTCATCATAAATTTGACATTGCTGGTGTATAAAACACAGGGATAGGGAAATTGGACAAATAACCTCACAACCTCCCCAGATCTAAATTGTCATTAATTTATTTTCCAGAAAGTAGTCTCTAGGAATTTTCCTGTAACTTCCTTTTCTCAAAAACACAGGTTTTTTGAACCACTATGAAAAAAAAAACCCAGCGATAATTATGAAAACTGCTATTTCTCCATCCACACTTAATTTACATTCTGTTTTGGGCAGGACCTAGAAGGGTCCAAGATATGACCTGGCAGAGTCCAAGATATGGTTGGAACTGATGCAAAAGGAATTTTGCAATAAAATTAGAGCAGGATGTTACTGTTGAAACTTAACATAAATTCCAAATGCTAGTCTGTGCACAAACCAGAAACAAAAGCAATATTTGCCCTCTAGCTGCTCAAGGGAATAGTGACAACTTACTCAAAATGAGTAAGAAAATAAATATGCCAAATTTCAAGACTATACAAACATGCAGTCTGTCTTTTAAAGTTTTTTGACTTGATTTATTTTTCTTTTCTACCTTTCTGGTGAGAAGTCAATGTTTAATCAGATCTTCAGGTGTGTCTGAAAATATAGTTAAACGTAAAAGAAAGTTTCCATTGCTCACCTCCTAAGAGTATAACTTCCCCAGCTCTTTCACAGAAGAAAGACCAAAGTTGGAATGAGCAGTGTGGCTCTTGGGTACCTTGTGGGTCCTTGTGCTGGCACTGTCCTATTGCTCTGTGTCATTATACAAAGAGGGTACAAAGGGATGTGAAGTCCAGAAACTGCACTTATATACTTGTCACTAACCACTGCCATCCTTGCCTCTGCTTGTCCTATACTTTTGGGTTCTTGAAGAGATGTCTGATAACTCTTCTCTGATAAATCCTTAGAGCCCTAAGAGCTAGGCCAAAAGCCTCCTCAACTTGGGCCTCCTTTTCCTCTTTCCCCTCAGGGCCCATCCTGGTGGCTGAAAACCCAATATCGAGTACCATTGGCCATTTTCTGGCGCTGGCCTTGCTGACTTGACCTTGTAAGGGGAAACTGTGTCTCAGCTGGCTCATCTGTAACCTGAGGAAAATACACTAGCTCCAAAGGGATGAACATATGTAAACCTTCCAGTCATACTTGAATCATAGTGCCCTGGCAAGCAATGTGCCTGGTGATGATGACCTGGTGTAGAAAGCCCGGCCAAGGGCCAAGAGACTGACAGACTGAATCCTGCCACTTGAAAAATAACCTTGAGAAAGTTTGAAAGCCTCACTTGCTTCATTTGTATAATGGAGAGAAAGTAGGACTCTCTGGGGTGGAGGTGCATGAGGCTTAAGGCAAAGCTTAGAAAACATAGTGATGATCCATAAATGCTAACCATCACTGTTTCTGCTGCAAATGACAGGCTGGGCATCCATGCAAGTCGAACACCAAGCCAACAAGTCTGGCGGTTTCAAGCATCCTTGCCCTTAATCAAATAAGCCCTTTGGTCCTAGAGACTGGGCGGCTTCTTTGGAGAGGTGAGATGGGGTGGGGTGGAAGGTGAGGACTTTCGGGGACTCGCTGGGAATACGCAGACCAAGGGCGAATTTGACAAGGGGGTGCCTTCTGGACTGCCCTTGGGACCGCGAGGATCTGCCTTGAACCTGAGCTGGCGGAACAGCTCCCCTGGGTAGGGAGCCGGGCGGAGGACCCCGCCCAGGCGGCGGCCGGGTCCCCAGGGTTGGGCGCTGTTGGCAGAGCCGACTGGGCGGAGTAGAGTGCGGCGGGAGGAGGAGTAGGGGGAGGGGGCTGGTCAAGGGAAGTGCGACGTGTCTGCGGAGCCTTTTAAAACCTCCTTCCCCGGAGTCTCGGAGCAGCCGCCGCAGCCAGTACCTCTCCTCCCAGGAGCCAAGCTCTGAGTTCCAGCGCGCCGGGCCGCCGCAGCCAGCATGTCGGGGGTTAAGAAGCAGAAGACGGTAGGTTTTCCCCTTTACGGGGTGGCCCCCTCCGGGGACACTTGGATCCTACTCTCCGTGGGAGGAGGCGAGCGGTCGCGGCGCCCGAGGAGGAACGCAGGGAACTGGAGGAAGAGAGGGAGAAGGAGGAGGAGGGAGCGGAGCCAGGCTCCGCAGCGCGGCGAGGCGGGTTCCCCGGCCGCTCGCCGGCGGCCCAATCCGCCCCGCGCTCGGGAGAACCCGCGCTCCCCAGGGTGTCACGTCCAGGATAGACGCCCGGAGCGTGCGGAGTGAATCCTGATAAAGAGAAAAGACCAAAGAGAGAATTTTTCCTTTCTTCCCCCAGAGCTTTTCCAGACCCGCTTTCCTACTGTTTGCCCACGGATCGAGCGGGTGTGGGCAGAGTTGATTCAAATTCGGTCAGATCGGGTCACTGACCACTCGTCAGCGACAGCCGTGGGGGTTTTGTCCATGGAACGTCCTTTGAGTGGACTCTAATGACAGTCTCCTACGGAGACGACGAGTTCTCTATCCTTTCCTCCTGGAAGAAATTGCTCTTCTGCGCTAACAGAGTAGACTGTAGTGTAGGTGGCACCTTTAGTTCTTTAATGAGGAGAAGGCCTTGGCCTGGTGGAGTAAGGTGAGGCCACTGTCAGGAGTTTGGGTTTTACCCTGCATTAATCAGGGCCATGCCTTTTAGGAAAAACAGAGCACCTATCAAAAAGAAAAGTTGTTTTTCCACTTACTAATAGAGGCTCCTATACATTTTGAATCCTTAATTAAAAATAGTAGCCTTTGTCTAAGAGACCAACTCTTAGAGTTTGAAGGAGACATGTAGAGTGTTTGACATATAGTCGGGGCTGGATAAACATGTATTACCATTATTATAGAATACTTATTACAATAATATCTTTGAGCTGTTTGTAATTGGCAGAGGAGGAGATGTAAAAACCAAGATTTGGGGAAGGACAAGAGGGGCCCTGTAGGGGTTAGAAATGTGGGCTTGAGCAGAGAAGGAAAGGCCCTGGGCTTCAAGTGACCACCCTGGACCAGCAGGCGACTTCTGAGGAAGGTGGCACCAATTTGAGAAGGGTAAGTGGTCAAAGTCCAGCAACTTCTGTAGGAGTGATTTTAAAGTAGGGAGACTCTTAGTATTGTAAAATATTTTAAAGTATTGTCAAGTGAAAATCACTTAGTTTTATTTCTACTTGATTTGATTTAATTTCTATAAAGTTCTAAATGGTATCTTCTAAATGGCCACTCAAGCTACTGGAAAGTGAGAGGTTTTAGAAGATGACTTTTACACACTGATGGTGGGAACTGCAGTCAGAAGAACAAGAAATGTGAGGTTTGATTTTTGTACTTTCACATTTGGAACCCTCTATTATTTGTCTAGGGTGTGTGCATGTTCTGTATAGGATTAAAATAACACCTGACTAACAATACTTCTGAACTTCTATTTAGCCAACAAAATTATAATCCAAGCACCAGCACAGGTTACCATGATCCTGCTGGGGAATGCAAGTCAACTGTAAGTGCATTTGCAAGCACTCAAACTTTAAATGTTAACCCAGAATCTATTTTGAAAGCCTTGCAGTCAAATAAAATCCATCCACATGTGTGACCTCTGAATTAATAAATTATTTGAGACGCGAGTCTTGCTGATGATCTAAGAAATTGTCCTAGAGATGAAGCTAGGCTGATCTTTTCAGGGACTGGCAGGAATTGTTACATTATTTTCTACATGTCACTAGAAGACCGTAATTCACACACCACAACCTGCAGTGTAGTAGCTTCAAATATTTATTGATTCCCCTGCTGTATGTTAGGTGCTCCTCTGGAGTAGATGGATACATTTCTCCCAGAATCTTTTGCCATGCTTTCTGGATGAATATAACTTTTCAGCTCAGAATGCTCTAGAAAAAGTGAACAATTTTGGTTTAAATGAGCAAATGTATATAATTTTCTCACAAGTTTGAGAAAAATAATGAAGCATGCTTTTTTAAAGGGGTGGTAGCTCAGTGAGTGACCTTGCACATCCCTTCCTGCTACCCTTGACTTATCTCCCATCCTGGCCATAATATGTCCCATCTACCACAGAGACCCAGAGGAGGACAGAGGCAGCCTGCCTCTAGAGAATCGGCAGCAAAGGCAAAGCCTGGTCCTCTTATCACATCACTTTCTGGATTAGTATTTCTCAAGTCCCACAGTGTTATTATGCCTGGAAATACCAAAAGCAAAAAAAGTCAGCTGAGAGATTAAAATATTTCTAAAGTCTCAAATAAGCCAATGGATGTAAGGGAGTGAAGAGGTATTGAAAACAAATGCATGTAAGAGATTATCTACCTTGTTATTTTCAGAATAATATGTGATTTTCCTGGTATTTTCAAATTATTTGAAGACACTGCCTAAGGTAGTGATGAGTAGCCATTGGAAGGAAGGAGAAACAAGCACTTCCAGTGCTTCTAGCCATTTGGACAAACTATTTTATTTCATTCTCTCCAGAAACAACAGCCTTCACTCCAGAAAACTGAAGCCTTAATTCTAGGGGAGGAGAAGTGCCAAGGGCAGGAAAAAATTTGAACTAAACTCTGTCCCATTCTAAACTCATGCTCCTGCTCCCTTTGTGTCTCTGCTTTAGGATGTACCATTTCTGGCCCATAGTTTACTCATCCATAAAATAGAGACAATAACACCTTACCTTGTACCATTGTTGTAAGGAGTGAATACCTCCTAAGAAGTGTCTCGAACAGTTCTAGGCCCTCTGTGTACCCTCTATGTGTTGTCACTGTCGCTGTCACACTGACTATGGTGGTTTAGCAAGAAGAGCTTGTAAGTCATACGATTCTAAAGGCCTAATGAATGACAGCTTCCAGAATATTTACCAAGAGCAAACAAATGCAGAAATATGGAGCTGACAATTTGATTCTTACTGTGAAAGACTCATTGAAGACAACAGTTGATC
This sequence comes from Solenodon paradoxus, assembly GCA_004363575.1. NCBI lineage: Eukaryota > Metazoa > Chordata > Mammalia > Eulipotyphla > Solenodontidae > Solenodon > Solenodon paradoxus. The sequence goes on from RJWH01000144.1 coordinate 412,625, forward strand.
ACTGGTATGGATATACCAGGACAAACCAAATAACAAGATTTCTTTTCCAAGAAATTTGGCCAAGAAAGGCAACCTATGAATAAGTAAATATTGAGCTAACTGATCTCCACCTTTCCTGTGCCTTCAACTACTTCCAGAGGTACCTTAAATGAATGTTGTCTAGTTTATACTGTTAATCCAAAATCATCTCTTGGGACATGTACAGTTAAAGATAAATATATGAGTTTTATGTTTCTGAAATAGTTATCTTTGTCTTTCATCACTTTTCTGTTAGTGCGTATAGCTTTGTGGTTTGCTCAGGATAATTAGGTTTAGCTCAAACATGGAAACTTCAGGGAACGAGAGAGTAGGAAAGGAATCAGTGATGTCAATCTTAGTCCTAGGAGATTACTGTTTAGTTCCAAATCTATCACTAAGTAGCAGTGGGCACTCATTAGTCTTTGTGCTTGGAAGTCTTAGGAAAAGGTAAATAAATGTAAATATAATGACAGTTCAGTCAACCTTTCATCTTCTGGATTTGTTCATATGACAGCTGATATATATGCCCAGCAGCCTGGCATCCAACCTGGCACAGAGTGGGTGCTCAGTAAATATTTGTTGCATAAATGACTTCAGAATTCATTAGAGAATGAATTCGTTTTTAGGATCTATATCTTTCTCAGAATCCTTCTCCTCTCCTCTTACCTGAGTGTCCTGTGCTTACTTATTTTTGCCTTAGCGATAAACTGAAACATTACCTGTAGAGATTCTTTCAGGCTTAGGATGAATCATCTTTTTTTTCCAGAGAGGATTTGCTTTTGTTTCTATGAGGTACCTGGGAGACACTTCTAGTCTGGGATCACTTTAACCTAAATTTATCACTTCAAGTTTTTTAGACCACCCAGGTGATGTGAATTTGAGTTGTAGTTTTGCACACAAGGGACAACATGTGAATACAGCTTCTCAGGGACTCCTATACTTTCATTGCCAAGATAATTCTGCAGTTTTTCAGGCTGAAAGGTGTGTTTATTCTGATTCACCTTGATTTTAGGGTTTGACTCTCGGCTTAATTGAGAAAGGCCTTTCTATGGGTGGATTATGAGCTCTGATTTATGTTTTACCTTCCCCATGAGGCTGTCAAAATAAAAAAATTGTTCCATTAGCAAATCTGCCCTTAAGATAACTGCCTCTCTGCTTGATTACCTCTTGAGTTGTTGCTTTCCCATAGATTTTTTGACCTGGTAGTTTCTATTTGGTCAGCTATTTGATGTTACTAATTAGATTGTCCTATAACCAGGATTTTAATTTATTTTCATGAAAGAATTGGTCTATATAACCCGGGCCATCATTGCTGGAAACAAAAATCTCTACTTTTTCTAGATTCCTATCTATCATTAATATTTCATATACTACCTTTACCTTGTTTTACCTGTGTCCTTCTTATAAAATGAATACTTTAAAAACAAGTAAACAAGTCAAATTTCTAGTCAGAAAGATGTAGTTTAGTCCTTTTTTTCCTACAGAACGCTAAGGCCTGGGTGTGGATTGCTCACTTTGTCTTGGTGACAGGCATCCTTAGATATGTGCACTGTCCTGTCTCATACTTAGTGCTGGTTTGGTTTTTTTTGTTGTTGTTTTTGTTTCTTTTAAGGAAAGGTGCAGACAGGAGTGAAGGCAAGGAGGCAGGAAGGCAGGAAGAGAAAAGAGAAAGAAGCACTTTCATTTTATTTCCATTTCCTTTCTCTAAGCTCCCTTTGCTTCTCTCCTACTAGAGGTTAAATAAGTCTTTTTAGGAAGGTTAGCTGATTAATTGTAAACATGAATTTGTTACAAATGTGACCTTCTTGCTTGTTTTGCTTGCCTTTCAGAACAGCAAATAATTTTTTTTATTTAGAAGAAATTGGTGCCCAAGATGGAAGTATTTTTTCTCTCTGCAAAAGAGCTACTGTATTAAACTTGGAATGTAAAATGCCTGTTGATAACACATTGTGTGCAAAATGACTTCTAACAGTTGGCTCTTGTGACTTCCTTTAAAATCTTATCAGCACCTCTTTCTGCTTTCAAATTTACTCCTGAAGCTGATTTTGCTCTAACTGGTATTTGGAAACATGACTGTAACATAAACATTTTTATCTCAATCTGTTATGCATAAATATTTATGTGTATAGCCTGTGAACTGTTACTAAGGTTTTCTAAAACGGTTGCACAAATATATCAATAGCTACATCATTCAAGATGATCATTTCTATTCTAGGTTAATATCTGCCTTGTACAAGTATTGACTTTTATCCATTGGCCATCTATGTCCAGTCTAATAAATACCACAGTTACTATTTTTTTCTTTTTAATTTGTGCTGAGTACGTGCTTTAAAAACCGTAGCAGACTTGACTTAGTGACTTAAACCACCTACAGTACACAGTTGGCGATTTATGGCCATTGACTCACCTGTACCCGTCCCCAATCATAATTTATAAATAATTCATGTCTTCCCAGTTTCCAGCAAAATTGTCAACACAGGACATTGGTGATGATTTTTTTTCATTTTTCTTTTTTAAAGAAGAAAAGGTTCAGACAGGAATGGAAGTGAGCAGGCAGGCAGGCACAAAGAGAGAGGAGGAGGAAGCATTTTAATTTTTATTTTTATTTAGCAGTTCATTTTGATTGTCTTCCTTGCCCCAGGACTTGAACCTGGGTCCTTGGGAGGTATGTGAACTTCGTTCAACCAGAGGTAGTTGACCAAACCTCTACCCCACCAAGGCACACCTGTTTCCATATTTTTCTTACTATCAGAAACCTAAATTAAACTTTTGGTCCTCTGCCATTATATATCCTTTTGTTTTTCGTAAGATTACTACACTTCTTCCCCTTGTTAGTGTCTATCAAATCCTCGTTCACTGAACAAATATTTATTGAATGACCCAACCAGGAACTATACGACACATAATTAACTATAGCTACTAAAGCCTTATATTCTTTAATTATAGTTTTTTAGTCCATCCAAACTCTATCTTTAAGTCTCTTCTAAACACAGCATCTGCTTTTTCCACTTGTAATGCCCCACCCACAACCTTTATATTCTTTTAACTTTGTGCCCAGTAAGACTTACAGTGACCTTTGGCCGAAGGCAATGAAATTCCCAAATGACTTTTCATATATTTTAAAAATTCTATTTCCTCTAAGTTGAAATGATAAATTATTTACCTTTTTTTTAGGCTGCCCCTACTTAAGAGATGTATCTTTAAAAGAATCCTCCCATTTTACTTCTGGAAGGAAAATTAAGAGCTCTTCAGCAAGCCCTTTGTATCAGTTTGTACGTAGTCCTGTTCACAGCTCTGTTAAGGTCTACAGCAGCCTCCTGACCAGATGGCTGTAATGCTGCCACTAACTATATTCTGATTACCTAACTGCACACCTAGCACTTTCTTTTTATTAGATGCCCTTTGAAAGGGCCCTACCCATTTTCTACAGCTATGTTCCAGCTTTTATTTACTGAGAAATATTTTCCATAAATTAAACAAAAACAAGAACTCTTGTCCTCGGTTATCAGTGAGTCACAGTTACACCCTGATTTCAGTTTAGCATTTTGTTTTGACATTCCAGAGATACAAACTACAGACCAAAGAACAATGCTTGAAAAATGTAACTTTACCATTTTGAAATATTTTTGATTGGCCAGCCTATTTCTCTTTAAAAAATTTAAGCCATTCCCCCAACCTTACTCACTCCTCCTTAAGCCTTCCCAAAGAGTTTAATCATTTTATCAGCAAAAACAAACAAAAAGGTGCTAAGGATTACATAGTGTAAAGTACCTATTAAGCTGTATTAGGTGAGAGTTGGGCCATTTTCAGTTATACACCAAAGCCTCAGTTCTTACTGTAGATCTGTTTTTTTCCTAAAACCATCCCTTTCTGTTATTTCCTAAGTTCATATGGTACCATGAAGTTGATAATTGTGTAGTCCTTCAAGGTAAATTTGCTTAAATTGCTGAATCCCAATAGAGAGTCTTTTCCTAAATTATGTGAGTAATTATAGTTCTGGGCCATTGGGTCAAAAATACAGCATTTTGAGTAGTTACTAAAAAAGAGAATAAATTTATATTTATTCACTGTGTTTAATTTAGCCATATGAATAAGAAGAGATCTAATGAAGCATAAACATTAATTTTCTAACTGTGGAACCTGCATATTTATTGGGAGTTTTGCTTTTTAGATCTTGTTTTGCTAGACAATTCCTCCTCTGCTGTTACCTACTTATCACTCATCAAATGGTTATTGTGGGGCAGACACTATTCAAGGGTTTCCTGTGTATTATTCTCTAGTTATCATCATCTCATAAAACATTTGGGAACAAACAGTAAGGGAACTCATTTAACTGAAATAAATCTTTAGAGAGTTACCCACAGGAGAAGCTGATCTTTTTAGTTCCTTTGTGGTTAATACGTTGTTTATGTCATAGAGGGAATGTGTAAAGTAGCAAACACAACTGGGTTAGGTAACCAGTAATATATTACTGCTTCATTTGTAAAATATTTTGGCAGCCACCTACTGCTAATATCTCAAGATAATAATGAATTCTATTTAGAGACAGTCCCCAGCATTTAAAAAAAAAAGTAAATGGTATGCACTAACAAAATTTTGTTTACCCTAAATTAAATTTTACCCTTGCCATTACATATAGTTCTTTCTCATGGTGAGATAAAATGAACAAACAGAAAATAAATTTTCTTTGTTTTCAAGCTCAACAAGTATCACTAATGGTTTGTTTTCTTTTTTTTTTTATTACCACTATGTCAATACTAAGCGATATGAATGGAATGATTTGTTTCCACTAAAGCTAATGGTTGAGCCAAGTTGTAACTGTGATTTGCAGATGATAAAAGGAAACCAGACCACCAAGTACATTTTTCACACAATAAAAATTCGATCCAATTGGAAGTTAAGGCTTAAAGATGCTGGCAACTAGATAATGCTTCCTTTTCATTAGGGACTAGTGAGGAGTGCCTAGAAGTTGTAAAATTATAAAAGGTACCTTCCGTGATGTTTGGGAGAGATGTTTTGGGGAGTTATTTCATTCGATCACCATAGGTCAGAAAAATCCAGTTTTTGGCAATCCTGGGCCATCCTCTCAGTGATAGGCATTAGGAAAGTCTGAGTTCTGGTTCTGAGAGACCATTGTGTTAGAGGACATGTAGTCTACCCTTATGAGGAGAAGAGTAGCACTGGCTGGGTGTAAATGTTGATTGAACTCCTTTACTGGAGAGGGGTTACACTATGTATGTGCAGAAAGTAGTGATGACAGTATAGAAATTAAATCACAAACTCCCTTGTCTTCACAGTTTGAGACATCTTGGACACAAAATTCTGTCAAAAAGGGTGTTTCTCTGCACAGTTGGTCTGATTTAGTGGGTGGGAAAATCTGAGTCATCATTAAGTATCTGGTTTCTTTCATTTTGTTCTGTGTTGAGGCTGTGATTTTAATAAGACATTTAAACATCACACAGTGATACTTATTCTTGTTGGAATGATAAGTCTCCCTCATGGTTTAGGAAAATACCTTGTAGATCCAAGTGGGTTCCTAAACAGGAGAGAGGAGCAATTCAGGGGTTTTCCCCACAGCATTTCGTTTCATTCTCACATTAACTATGAAGCAGTTGATGTTCTTATCTCTATTTTATCACTGAGAAATGTAAATCTTATTAAGGTTAAATAACTATCCTTAGAATGCCTTATTAATGGCATATTTTTAATCATTCTTTTTTGTCCATTAATATAGACAATATAATGAATACCACAACTATCAGAATTAAGGGTATTACTCTGATCATTTAAACATACATTTTTACTTTGTAGATGCAGAGGAATATAGTGAAAGATCTAATAGGTTGATGTGATCGCTTTGAAAGTGGTTTTCTACAGGGACTTTTGGAATGTTGTCTAAGCCTTAGAAGATGTGGATTTTAGCAAATGCCATTTAAAGGCAATAAATGTTAGTTTGGATGAGACTCTGTGGCCAGTTTTAGGAACAGTAGTGTTTGGAATTGAACCCAACATTTCACCTCAGTAATACAAAGCTTCAGTGTTCTAGTGGGTGAATGCAGACACTCAAGAATAAGTGCCCTTGGAAATAATTGCAGTGACTTACATGTAACTCTAGACCTTGCGTTGTTCATTATGCAAGCACTACACAGTCACGCATTCATGACTTACACGTTCCAGGAGCTCCACACGCTACAGGCCTGTTTTCTGAATGTGCTAAAGGTTTCATTGGCATTTCTACAGCTCAGCACAGAATTTTAATCTTTCATGGGTCAAGGAAACCATGTCGTGTACACAGCCTCATTGACAGAACCAATTGAGAAAGTATATCAAGAAAATATACAGAGGTAACAAAACACAGCCCACAGTGAAACACATAGAGGATTCATGTTGAGAAGAGTGGTTAAGACTTTTGTTGAACATTGTAATTGTGGGTGTTGAGTATCTCGTCTTCTCAATGCACTCATGCATTTCTAGGAGATTCGATGTGATGGGGTAATTATAGCCTGATTTTTATGGATCTGCCAAATATCTTACTTTTATTTTGCTCATCAAAGCTTGCTCATAAATTCTTATTAATTATCCTGGCAGCTCTCTCTCCCTAATGGAGATTACAAATATAAGACTTACAAATCACAGATGAGGATACTAAAAGAGATAAGCCAAATCCCCTAGGACCTCCTTGTGAGTTAATATAGTAGTAGAGACAAGTTTGCCAAGTTCAGTTGTCTATTACTTTGTTTTGTTTTTGAACAGACAGAAGCTCGGGGATATCTGAATGATGTTTAGAATGAAGGATTTCTTTCTGGGTTTGTACCAAATTAATTGTGTGCTGTGAAACACGATATGACCTCATTTTTAGTGGGATATCTACTAAAATTCTGTAAATGCTGCAACACATGAATTAAGTGATTCAGCTAATTATACTTATTTTATATGCTTCTAAAACATTAACACGTGACCCTTGAAATAGAAAAACTTGTACATTCAAATTTCTCTACCCTTTTCTTGTGTGTGTCTGTTTTAATGAAGAGATTGGAAACTAAACCATTTCTTTGCTGCTAATTTTCATCTTTCATTACTTTCTTATTTTCAGGGAACAAAAAAATTCTGGTCATGACTATGTACATTATATCATCTGGTTGGATTTGTGTGTGGTTGTATATAAAATATAGAAGCGTTATTACCTAAAACTTGATACAGGTAAAGACTTGAGCAAAGATCACAAATAAGGGTCAAGCTATATCTGAGAGAAACTTAATCCCATAGACCAAGGACCAAGTCCTATGGCTAAATCCAGTTCCAACCTGTTTTAATTTGACCAATAAGTTAAGAATATTTTTCACAAATTTAAAGTAGTTGAGTAAAAACATCAAGAGTTATATTTTATGACATGTGAAAATATATGAAATTCACATTTCCATGTCTATAAATAAAGCTTATTGGAGGATAGAGACACCCATTCACTTACCTGTACTCTCTGGCTGTTTTCACAGCAACAATTAGTATGTGCAATCAACTATATGACCTGTAAAGGTGACAATATCTACTATCTGACCCTTAAGGAAAAGTTTGTTGTCTCCTGATGTTGACAGGGGTATGGACAGTGTTCAGTTCTGACTAATTTTGGGCAATGGTTTGTTAGTAAGTCATATCTGAATTCAGATAACTGAGTGCTTGATTTGTTGCAAAAGTTCCATTGAATTGTTTGTATATTGCCATGTTTTGTTTTTTTAAATAATTATTTAAGATGTTCTATGGAACTGATTGCTATGTCTCTTGTACATGCTATTATTGAGGTCTTTTGTTAATTACAACGTATACTAGTCTCTTCATAAGGATTCATAGGAGAAATTTCTGTCTGATCTTAGTACTGGAGTATATTTCTATGATTTTTGTTCTTGTTTTTGTTTTTTGGTATAATCCATTGTGTATTTGATGACTGTCCAGGTTTTCCCCTTTAAGAAACCTGTCAGAAAGCTGAGAAGTGAATTTGTGGTTTACTCCCCAGTCTTTGTACCAGCTTTGTGCTTGGTTCCTTTTCATTTTATGCCTTTGTGTTGTTTTCCCTTTTATTTTTTCATCCACTCAGAAGTGAGCTTATGCTATGTTTATGTATCTTGTCATTGTACACTTTTTAAGAACTATGTAGAAGATTAAAAAATATTGTTTTAAGATGTTATTTGTATTTTTGCTCCAAAATTGACAGGACTTTCCATATGGTCCCACCACAGACAAAACCCTTCACCTCCTCCCTATTATTTTGTGTATGTCTGGTCTTCCGGTATAAAGGACCTTATGGAAATTAATCTACGAGATATGGTCTAACATCCTCCTTTTCCTGGAAGCTGATCAACAAACCTCATCAGAATGAATAAAAGCATAGGCCAGAGGTTCTTCATCTAGAGTCCAGAGAACTCAAGTGTTGTGAACTTGGATGGGGAAAATATTTCTAATAACCTATAATAGAAATGTATCACTGCCTTCAATGATGAACATACACCAAAAACCTATAGTACTTGTAATTGCATCGCTAGTAGAAATCACAGATATTTTCATATCACATATTGTTTCTGATATCACAAAAATATCTGTGCTTATTACTACTACATTCAAGTAATTATCATAATATCGTTGTCTATCCAAATAGCAAGATCTTACTTAATATGTTGTTAAGAAAACATTTATTACTGTGCTGTAATTTTTAAAAGCCAAACTGCATTTGATAATAAAGTGTAATTTTTTTCTTTGCAATCCTTTGTGTTTTATTATATACATTTAAAAGCATTAGAGGGCGTTCATAAGCTACCAAAGGAGCTCATAACTCAAAAGATGAAGCGACTCTGCATGAATTCACCCCTTCAGGCATGCACACAGAACTTTTACAGGCAGCTTCAGGGGATACATAACCCTTCCCACAAGATCCACTTCTGGTTTTTGTAGTTTAAGAACCCGTGCCCTCCTGGCTAAAATTTAAGATATCAGGCTACATGAGAGAGGATTTTTTATTTTTTAAGGTCTTCAAATGAATCGCTTCTAAAAATCAACCTACCATGGCCTCTTAATCATGGTGTTGATTCTGGCTGTCATTTGTACTATTTCTTCCACAAAACAAGGTGTGTATCTGATAGCATAATTATCTTGGCTTTTGCCATATAAATTGAATGTTTTTCAGTGAGAAAACACCTACCACTTTCACTTTCCTTCATTTGTAGTTTTTTGTTAAAGAGACTTGAGTCTGAAATTTTGGAGCCTGATACGTATATATTTTGTACATTTGGAATTGGATGAAGGTACAAATGCCACCTGATATCGATGACATAAAACTTTTCACATTGTTCTGTGTATTGGATGGTTTAATGGTTGTTGGTTTTACTAATCAAGCCTGTTTTTTGTTCATAAAGTCCACGTTTAAATGAAAATCTCCTTCCCTGATAGTCCTTATGTGCTGTACGCCCCCGGTTAAGTTCACTTTAAATCTGCATGGGTTTTATGCTTTCTTGTATTCTGTTCATTATGTTTCTTCTGAACTCATCCCTTAATTTTTTTGAGATCTCTTGATTTATTCTTATCAACAATTTATAGAGATCCGAGTGGAACCTTAAGTATTACTTAAGAGATGGTATAATCTAGTGTTTCTCAACCCTGCTAAACTTTACAAAATAATGATGCCTGAACACCACTCCCAGATTAGCTTCTGTTTGAAGTTTTACAAACTGGCCAGAAGTTTTCTTGGTTCAGACAGGACTGAACTACAGCCTAGCCTAATTTCTTCACTGCACAATTGTAGAACATGGTGACATGAGGACCACTAGCTAGTCAATAAAAGACAGATTTTTCTCTACTTCATAATGCTATTTGCCCGCTTCAGACTTCTTCTTTTTTTTTTTTTTTTCAAAATGTTAGGCAAAAAAGAAAAAAGTTAGGCCATTTACTGACTAATGTAGATTTCTGTGATTATGTGTTCCTCATGGAATATTTAAAATGAAATATTCTGGCTGGAATCTGTAAAAGCTTAGCATCCTTGTCCAGTTACCATTACCTAATGAACAGACAGCTTTCTGGAAACACTTGGAAACCTTTTTTTTGGTTGTTGTTTTCAGTTGTTCTTGACTGTGGTTACTATTGATCTCTGGAAAGCTGCCCCATTCCCATTTCACAATTAAGGGGAGATCCTTTTTGAAAGTTGCTTGTGATTCTTGATTATGTAAGTTTCCAGAGCTCACTGGTGAACTGCTGTGTTCCAAATGGTAGTAAAACTAAAAGAATTCTCTTGTCACTTTTAATGAACTTGAGTATTAACAACTCATCTTGGAAGAAACCTCCAAAAATGAGCCTTTCTTTTGCGAGTTGTCAGTGTAATTCAAGCATTTCTGAGAAAATTATATAAGAACCTCCTGGGTGGAAATGCTGTCCATTTATGTAATTCAGAGTTATCTAAAACTACTCAGAATGAATCAAGTTAATTTAAAACCATTGTGCTTTTTGCACCCAAGCTAATTGAGACTTCTCGTCTTGGTTTATCTGATTGTGAATTTTGATCAACCTTATTTATCTCCTTATATTTAAACATTAATAATATGTTACCATATATAGCATATATATTTACAGAAATTATTCATTATTAATGCAGTAAAAGAAAGAAAAGACACATTTACAGCAGGTATTTAAGTTTAAAAGATTAGATGACTCAACCTATGACAAGTGTCTGTTGAGTTTTCTAATTTTTACTTGATATCTTTAAGACAGCAGCTTTCTTTTACTTTTATTTTCTTCTGTCTTTTTCTTTCTTCTTTTTTTTTAACCCTCTGACTCCAGGGCCCAAACCTGTGCTGTAGGTTCTGCATGGCTTGCACCTTACCTGCCTGAGCTATTTTGAAGTTAATTTGATTAATGTGGTTTTGAAAACTGTGTGCCCAAATGTATTAAACGTAAAAGAAATTGAAATATTTTCTTTTCCTAGAATTATCTTCTACAACTATAAGGTGAAAAATAAATTTCACCCACAGCAGCTCAGGATACCTTGAAATGAAAAATGACAGAGCAAATGGCTTGATGTCTAGTAACCAGGGTCTATAAAAAGAGGAAATTTTAAGCCAGGTCTTTCCATCAGCCCATCTAAAACCAGATGGAGAACTATCTCCATGTTTGTAGGCAATATAACTTTGCATTTCTGTAGAGTAGAATCACTTTATCAAGTTACTCTCTCTTTGTAGGTCAACATTAACTCTGTAGTGTTTCATGTGCAGGCATGTGGATTGTCCTTTGAATGACTCTATATCTAAAACCAATCCTAGACTCTGCCTGCCAAAGAGTGGAGATGAAAAATGTCATCACGGACTTGAGAAATGATCTTTCTTTAGCTATGTTTAGCCTCATAAATAAACTTTTTACTGTATATTTAAAAAATTGACTTTGAGCACATCCTTGTGACTTAGGCTGCTAAGGTGGCTAAGTTTCAGGCCATTGAAAACCTACGGGCCTGAGTTCAATACCCGGAGTTAGAGATCTGAAAAAAATTGATTTTGAAAGAAAAGATTTGATGGAGCAAGATGTAAGCATAAAAAAAAGACATCAAACCCATAAAACTACAAGAAGGTAAAATGAAGTTTTTATAATCTCAGTATATGGAAGTATATGGAAGACCTTTCTAACTATGACACAAACTCAGATATTACACACACACACACACAAATATAGGTGAATATAAAAGCATATTTAAAAATTATATGTCAAAATTATCTTGCGTTAAAGTCATGAGGGGAAATTTTAACGCAGAGAATATATAGAGACTTTGTCACAGTAGATTTCACTCTTACAAAAAATAACAGCAGTCCAACAAAAAATAAGAAAAAAACATGAAAGTTCACAGAAAAGAAAATCCAAATTCTCTTAAACATATGAAAAGATGTTCAATCTCACTCAATTTAAGAAATACAAATTAAAACTATGAGTTTTAATTTTTAACTCATCAGATTGCATAGGTACAAACTTAAGCCCAACATGTCATATTTATTGGCAAGGGTGTGCAGAACCAACACTCTCCATAGAGATGTTTGAAAATATCAAAATTTAAATTGAATGTATTCTTTGCAAGTGGGTAAGGTGATGTATGTGCAAGGATGTTTTGGGCAGCATTTTGTAACAAATTGGAAACAACCTAATATCAATCAGTATGACAACTGTGTAAGTACATACTCTTAACTATTTTAGTATAGACTTCCCTAGTGGCTTAGGGATTTAAGTCTGCCACTTCTGACTTGCAAACCCTTGTACATCCCAAAAATCTGAGTTTGTGTCCCAGGGCCAGCAGGGTGGGGGTTTGGAACAACAAAGATGAGCAACTAAATGCAATAGATAAAAAATATATAAATAAGTAAAATGCTTCATCCTCCTCTCCCTTCCTGCTGACTTGCCTTCTTTCCTGCCTGTACCTTTATTTTTTAAAAAGGTGTGTATAAATATGTATATACAATATATACATGTATACATAGTATAAATTAATTTGTAACTTAAAAAATGAAGTGTTTCCTAAATACATGTGGAACTATCTCCAAGCAGCAGAATAGCAACTCATTGGAGCAGAGTACAGAGTTTCGGTTTCTTGTTATCTCTGAAGTTGAATGGTGCCATCCTCAACTAACATTTACTTTAGAGAGATCCAGACATCCTGAAGAAGTAACCTAAGCTCTTGGGGTTTTGATCTCCAAGCCTGAAAAAGGAGGAGAGTGGCAATATATTCGCCCTATCATTCAAACCCAGAAACTGAGTTATCCTCAGCTCCAATTCCTGTCATGAGGCCTTTTGGATTCTGCCTCCAAATAGATGTCCTAGACCTAATTGCTTCTTTACGTGACTTTAATCACCATGCTGTCTCTAACCATCATCATCTCTTACCTGGAATATGACAACAACTGAATGCCTCGCTCCAACTTTTGCTCTTCTCCCTCCAATCCATTCTCCATAACACAACCAGAATAATGTTTTCAGTATAAATCTGATGCTTCACTAATCTTATAATTTCACTTCAAACCCTGCAAGACTTCCCCATGCACTCAGAAAAAACAAATGTCCCTGACCCTGTGTAATCTGATCCATCTCCAATCTCAACTAGCAACAGTCTTCCCACTGTTTCTTGCTATACAGTTTTAGGCCTGTGCTTTGCAAGCCTGAATTGAAAATGGATGGGATGTGTGTGTGTGTTGTGGGTGGGGTGTTGCTCTTTTAACTTTGGCACCTGGGTAGCAAAGTACTCCAGGAACAAGCTGTCATTCATTAGCAGAACACACTGAATTTCTGTCTTAAAGTCAGGGTGGGCCAGGAGTCTTGGGGAGTGCGTGCAGGGATGAATTAGCATCCTGTTAAAAAAGGGCTGAGCCCCTTTCTCATAGGAGTTATCTTGAATGCTCCTTTTTATGCAGCAGCAGAAATGACCCACTTATATATTTAGACTCTCTCTAATTATATATTATATATTTATTATATAATTACATAATATATTTTTAGTATATTTATACATTATATAAATATATATGTGTGTGTATGTATGTATGCATGTGTATGTATATACATATGTAATCTCTATATATACATATATGACATTATTATTTCTTTTATTTACACTACTGTATGCAATTTAGGATCTTGAATTTGCACCTCAATCTGTATGAGTATTTCACAACACATCTGCCATCAGTGTTCTAGTCCCCTTTTCCACCAGCTTGTTCCTGCCTTCTTTCCCTCCCCACTCCCTCACTCTAGGTAGCCACAGTCTTACATCCTGTGAATTTTATTGAGATTATTTCTGTTCAATTGTTTTGTTTTTTATACTATATATGTATGTTTACATACAGTTTAAGTTCAAGAAACAGTCATTTGTTGACAGACATTTAGATTGTTTCTGTGTCTTGCTCCTGTGAATTGTGCTGCTAGGAACATAGGAGTGCAAATATTTTTCCCGATTCATGTTTTTGTATTCTCTGGGTATATGCTAGAAGTGGGGTTGCTATATTTAATGGTAGATTTGTCTTTATTTTTTTGAGAAAATACTTTACAAAAAGTTTGCACTAATCTACATCCCCACCAACAGTGAAGGAGATTCTTTTTCTCCAGTCTCTTGCTGTTTCTAGTCTTTTTAATAAAGAAATTCCCTGTGTTTTTAAGTTTAAAATGTTTTGTTGAAATAACATTGGTGTATAACTTAGGTTTTAAACTTTTTAAGTATAATATGCATGGAGAAAATACATAAATCATAAGTATATTACTGTGAAATGATTTTCATTAAGTTAATACTCCTGTGTAACCAGAACGTAGATTAAGAAACAGAATCCCAGAAACCCCTTTCAGTCACTAACTCTTTATCCCAAGCGAACTATCTGAATAGTTTTGCCAGGATTTGAATTTTATATAAATGGAATTGTGTATTATATACTTTTCTGTGTCTGGCTGTTTTGACCTCAAGTTTTATTTATCAGAGTCGGCCATGTTGTCCATTGTTCGTGTGTATTTGGAATTTGTTCATTCTCTTGCTGCACAGAATTGATTCTCAACCAGTGGTAATTTGCCCCTCAGAGGACATTTGATAACATCTTCAGACATTTTCTGGTTGTTTTACAATATGGATGGGCTGCTGTTAGCCATCCTAAAATGTACAGGACAACCTCCACAAGTAGGCCCCCAAATATTAATTATTCCAAGGTTGAGTATTCCATCATGTGAATATACCAGAATTTATTTACCCTTTATTTTGTAGATCCTCAACTTTCATATCTATGACAAATACACAACTCAGCCTTGATTTTGAGAAGTTTTCCTATTTTGGATAAGATGAGTATAAATGAATTATTATATCTTGTTGATCATAGGCAAAATTTGCCTATTTTGTATGTTTACAAGAACCTAAGAGATTCTGAATGAGAGAATTAAACAGATTGATTAAAGGTTTTTATCAGGAACAAGGATGTGAAGGACTGTTCTTAAAAACATCTTTATTGAAGTATAATTCACATTTTATAAAATTCATCCAATTCAATGCTAAAACGATGTGCAATTCAATGATTCCTGGTAAATTTACAGGTGTGCAACCATTGCCACCATCCGATTTTTACATCTTCATCACCAAAAAGATCCCTGCTGCTCATTTGCAGTCAGTCTTATTCCTCCTGTGAGTCCCAAGAAACCAAGTCTACTTTCTGTCTCCAAATACTTTCCTTTTCTGAATGTTTAATATTGTCCAAAACTGAGATTAGAAGATACAAAGAACACTTAAGTTGGTGTGGCTGCACTGTGCTGTGCTGTTTTAGCCTCCTTGGTAGAGAGCAATGGAGGGGACTGAGTAGTCAGAAGGAGGAGGAGCACGGAGATCCAGAGGTTGAAAGGTGGAACCGAGGCAATTGGTGGCCTAGTAAATAAGGCCACCATAGTCTACACATAACTGAAGGACCCAGGTTTGAGACATGAGGGCATGGCGGAACAACCAAGATGAACAACTAAATAACATAAAGTGTTCCTCCTCGCTCTTCCTGCCTGCTTACTCACCTTCATTCCTGACTGTACCTTTCCATTAAACAAATAAATAAATAAAACAAAAAAAGAAACCAGACGCTAATCACTATGTAGGCTTTTTCCACTTACTCACATGAAATATTTACATAGTTTTTGCTACATGCATATAGCAAAATACTTGCATGCATTTTGCTACATAGTAACAAAAAGTCAAGATTGCTACAGATTGCACAGCCATCTCTAATCAACTGACAGTCACATTGTATCAATACATGTTATCTATAACAAAATAAAGAGTTGCATGGTGATTTTTAAAGCATAACCAATGGAGATTAATGTCAGTCATAGGTTAATCCTGTTTAAAAACAAAAACAAAGCCCTTGCCTTTCTTCTCAGCACCTAGTTTGTTGTTGTTGTTATTTGCAGTTTATGTAGACCTTTTATTAATTTATTTAAGATAATAATTTTATAATTTTTTGTTTAAAATGCCTCATTCACTTTATGATACTGAATTTGCATCTCAGTCTATGAGTATTACACATCTCACAAGAGTTCTAATGTCCATTATTATTCTTTTTCTCTTAGGTGGGTTGGGTGTAGTTATGCTTTGATTGGTTTCCCTTCTTGTTTTCTTCTTTGCTTTTTTCCTAGAGATGTATTTTGAGATTACCCTCAGGTTAGCATTAAGAATTCTATGGTTATTTCCTATTTTTATTTGAAAGATTAGTCTTACACTCGTAACCATCCACATTTTTATACCCCTCTCCGACTTCCACTTTTCATTTTTGCTGTCTTACTGTTTTTAAATGGGATTCTTTTATACTTTATGCTAAAGCATCCTTTAGTATTTTTTGTCGAGCTGGTTTTGTGGTGATGAAGCCCTTTAATTTTTGCTTATCAGAAAAGCTCTTTAGCATTCCTTTAGTTCTGAATGATAATCTCACAGGGTATAGTATCATAGGTTGAAAATCCCTGCCTTTCAGCACTGCGAATATATCATTCTCTTCCCTTTTGGCTTGTAGAGTTTCAGTTGAGAAATCCACTGACAAACATATGGGGACTCCTTCATATATGACTTGCTATTTTCTAGCTGCTTTTAAGATTCTTTATCTTGTATTTTTGACATTTTGATGACAATGTGTCTAGGTGTAGGTCTGCTTGGATTTTCTTTTACTAGAAACCGTTTGAGCTTCCTGGGTCTGGAGGCTTGTTCCATTCCTCAGGTTAGGGTGATTCTCAACTATTATTTCTTCAAATACAGTTTCTGGTCCTTTTTCTCCCTCTTCTCTTTCTGGACCCCTATGATACGATTGTTATTCCTTTTAATATTATCCAATAGTTCAAATATGCTTTCTTCATTTCTTTTCATTCTTTTCTTTTTTTGCGGGTCTGCCTGAGTGCAATCCCCTGTCCTATTGTCTAGTTCACTGATTCTGTTGGAGTGTTCATCCATCCTACTCTCAGGTTCCTCTATTGAGTGCTTTCATGTTCTTCATTCTTTAATATCTTGCTTCATTTCATCTCTCTCTTTTTTGGGGTCGTTCTCTCTTCCTCTTTTGTTTTCTTGATTTCCATAAGCATGCTTATCACTGTTGCCCTAAATTCACCCTCAGATAGTTTGCACATGTCTGCTGTGTTAAGATTTTTCCCTTAAAGTTTTAATCGAATCTATCATTTCATGTATTTTTCTCCGTGTCTTTGTTCTGTTTGACATTCTCTTTATGTTTCTGTGGGTTAGGTTTCCCTGCAGTGATGGTGTTGTGTAGAGTATCGACTTGCACCAGAGAAGCCAAGATCTTGATTTAAACACTGGTTATTCTTGAGTTATGTGGTGTCAACATTGGTTGGATTTTTTGACATTCTTAGGTGGATCCTGCGTTGGGACCTGAGAGTTCAGCCTATGGAGTTGGAGTTTGTATGGGGGATGCAGAGTCTTGGCCCAGTGTCCCTGCTCTGAATGATAGCAATCACCTTATCCTTGGCCCACAATTAGCAATCGGGCTGCCATTTCACCTCCATCCACAGGGTGGCACTGTGGGTAGCGTTGAAGTTTTCCTCCTTCTGGGACTCTCTCCTTCCTTTAAATCTGGGGGCTGGATTCCGGTGCAGGTCCTGAGGCTTTGGAGCAATAAGGTGGGAGGGAGTAGGGGATTCTCCTAGCTGCCTTCCAGATATGGAGTCACCCTATGTAATTTTCCTTCAGGGGCCTATCACTCAGACCACTAGGGCACTGGTCCTCCTTCTGCCTTGAGCCAAGACCCTCTCCCCTTGCTCCATGTCCTGGGCCTATTTGGTGGGTTTCCTACTGCCCTCAGAGCAATTCCTGGGAGGCCAGGTTCTTCCAGCAGTTCCACGCCTTCTGCCACTTTCCCCCCCAAGTCTGGGCATCCTGACTCTACTATACAGCTCTGAACCCCAACATCTTGGCCTACCCTTGTGGTAGGCCACTGTGTCTGCAGCCCCCAGACCAACCCTTCCACACTGTGTGCGTCTAAAGAAGAGATGATTTCTAGTTATTCTGTGGAGAGGGGATCTGACACATCCTACCAGCTCATCATCTTGATTGCCTTGCCAGGACCCAGGTTTTTGATTTGAATAACTGGCTAATTTTTGTAGGAGTCTCTTTCCATCTGCCCTTGTACAAACATAGGATGTGTTGGCCATTTTGTCATTCCAGCTGTAGTTGTTAAGGTAAAACCATGTTTCCCAGACTCTTCTCCCAGCTTAACTAATGCTTTGTGTAAGTCTTCAGGAAACCACCCACAGCTTCACAGTGTGACATGTCAAATGCATGCTCAACTCTCACAGTGTGTTTGCCTTATCTTTGATCATTTGTTTTGCATATTTTTAAGCTTCAGATAAATGGAATCATACAGTATGTACTTCTTGCATGTCTGGCTTCTTTCAACATAGTTTTAGTAAGACCCATTCTTATTGTTGTGTGTCATTAGGACTGGCTCATTCTCATTCCATTGTGTAAAGACACCATGAAAGATTTATTCACCAGCCTACTGTTGAGTGGCAGTTGGGTGTCTTTGAATATTTATAATAACTCTGTTAGGGGATGCTTTTATTCCACCCATTTTGCAGACAAAAACAAAAACAAAACAAAACAAAACAAAAACTAAGGCTTTGAGCAGTTTTAAACTCTATTTCACTATCTAACGAGGCCTTGCAGGTAGCCTGACTTAAAGAGCCTATGCTCTCCACTTCACTTTGTATTGCTTTCATTCCTGAATGAAGCAGTTCATTGACCTGTTTCTGTCTTCTGTCTCTTTATGGATTCAATTGTGAGGTTGTAGGAACTGGACCAAGAGAGAAATCTCTGTCACAGACTACACAGGGACTTATGTTTCCCCATAGGACTAAAGTTTTGTTCTTAGGTCAGTGTACTATGCTTAAAGTAAATGCTTTCCCAGGTGGTCTCCTCAGTTTACCTGATGTATCTGACATAAATCCTATGTAGGTGCAGCTGCCCTCAGCACCATTTCAAAAATATGCTATAAGTTGAAGTGACTCTTGGGAGTTTAACATGTATATTTTGTTTGACTTTGATTGTTTAGCATCTACTTTTGTCACTTGGTATATGAAGAAGCCTGAGGTCTGTTTGGGGATTTTGTTTGTTTTTCCTGTATTGAGGAATTTATTTTCCTGTAATGAGACTTCTCCAGTTGTTTGTAGGGGGAAAATGTCAATCCATGATTGATGTTTTTAGAAAATTTTCATGAATGCATTTTCTTCCTATTGCATCTTGAGAAACATTCAAATAGACACTACAGATGAACGTTGACATGAAAGAGCCATTTCTTAGTCTTGTGCCAGGAACCCAGTAGTAAGAAATTTCAAGGAGGCCAATTCTTGGCCTCTCCCTAGATAGAAATGCAGGGGATGGGGGTTACATAGAGCTACCCACTCCCAAATTCCAGTGTCAATAGGAAATGAGATGCTCCACTGCTGCCTCCTTCCCTGATCTTCAAACAGTACAGAAGTTTGTTGGATCTTTGGTGTGATGACGAGAGGGTGTGGAGGTGGCCTGCATCTCCTCTCAGAGACCAGGTTTGTCCTACCCAGGGACACAGAACAGACATTCTGTTTCCTGCTCTGAAAAATAAGAAGGTGTTTTGACACCTTTCAAATACAGTGAGGGGTTTTTTTTGTTTGTTTTCAGTGACAAGGTGGATTGTTTGTATGGTTAGGTTAAAAGCAATTTTAAACACTTTATAAAATTCATGCTGTCCTTTGTAGAACTTCATACTTTTCTTTCAGACACTCCTTTCCACTGTGGAATTTGTGAACCAAAAGAGTAGAACTCTCCTTACACCCACAAAAGAGGTCATTTTATTCACTGGTTGATAGAACAGGAGGGTACAGCTGTTTATGAATGTCTAGATTCCCTCTTTTTCTATTCTGGAATTGCCGTCTCCCTCCACCCCCATGTCTTCATATAGTACTACTCATGCCCACCACATTCCCCACTCCTAGAATTTTGTATTCCATCTCCGCTACTCTCTACCTAATGAATCTACTCCTCACTAATTTCAAGGTAATATGTGAAATGCATATTCTTAATATAGGGTTTTAGGTCTGGAAAAAAACAAACAATACACACACACACACACACACACACACACACAAATTTTCAAAAAAGGCTTACACAAGAGTCTGGCTTCCACATTGTCCTGTATATTCCCTGTCTTTACCCTTCCTACTTCTGAAATAGGTTCTGCTTTTGTTAGTTTCTTTTATATCCTTTCAATTTTTTTATGCAGTTTGAAGTAAATGTTAAAATATGTATTTGTTTAATCATCCTTTCCACATCTTTCCTTTTCTGATTTATCTTGGTAAATCTTTCCACATCATTACAGAGTTTTCTTACGCATTTTACCTCTGTATAGAGTTCCTGCAACATATGGTTATACTACGTTTAACTAGTTCCCTTTGACAGACATTTGGGTAGTTCACAGTCTTTCACTATTGCAAACAATACAGCAATGCATTGGACTTGAGTTGTCATACATGTATTTGTCACACATGTACTGGTCACACAATGTATTGGACTTGAATTGTCACCCATGAAAGTATGTAATGGGATTAATTGTTAGAAGTGAGATTATTAGGTCAATCAGAATATCCATTTGTAACATTTTATCAAACAGCCCAGGAATGGATCTGAGGCATAAATGCCCAAATAATTTCTAGGAGCCAAACTTAAGTAGATAGGAGTCAGGGTCAGGAATAAATGCTATGAGATAAGCAAGATATTCATTTCCTAAGGGAGAGGGACTCTTTTAAATAAGCATTTGTGCTCTCTTGCACTTTTCAGTCAACTCCAAACACATCTTAAGGAAACTATGGTAATTTCTGACAATTTATATGCCCTTATTTGATCTTATTTTCTTTTTGCTACCCCAGCCCTAGGTCTGAAACCCAGGTTCACAACTTTCATTATCTGAACCTTAACCTCCTGAGCCACAGAGATGGGCATATGATCTTATTCCTAAACTGAGCTTTTAAAATCTGCAAAGATCACATAATTGGAATAAGAACCCTTGGATTTGAGACCCTGAGTGGCCAAACACTTGGATAAAACACTGAATATCTCTGAACCTCAATTTTACCATCTGTGAAATGGGCAGGAAAAGACCTGCTATATTCTACTAGAAAGTAAAGTAGAATTCTTAGAAGTTCTGAGAGAAATTGGATTTCTTTCCATACTGTGTATTCCATGACAGGAGAAGCCTGGGCAGAGGGAAGAATTAGGGCTGTCTTAATTTTAATTACGTTCTAATGTGATGCTATTCCAATAAAATTAAGAAATAAATGAAACAACTTGTTTAAGACACTGTAAAAAGGGAGGAAGAAAGAAAAAAGTGAAAGTTAAAAATACTTTTAACTATTATCATTCACTTAATTATTATTATAATTATTTTATTAGTAATTTAGTGATCTTAATTATCCCTAATAGCTATTTTTCTTATTCTAACTAGCATGTAGTGAGATATTAACTGTGTTGTGTACATTCTCTCATGTAATACTCATCAGAGTTCACTAAAACAGCAATTGCTATGAAAACCGTTCCTTAATGAAGGAACTGAGAGCTAAGTAATTTGCTCAAGGGCATGCAGCTGGCATTCGGGAGAACTGGGATCCACACCCATTCTTTCTGATCTTACTACTAACTTTTTTATGATTTTACTTCTTCAGGGGAACAAACATCAAATAGAAGGAGGTGGGTGGGAGGGAGAAGAATTTGTCTTCCTGCATGGTGATTACTAATTAATATTGTTGAATTCGTTAGATAGCACTAACAGGTATGGCTACTCCCAAATCTGTAACTTGGCCTCTCTCATCACCCAATCCTAACATCTGAACCATGTTCTTCCAAAACTCTCTCAGGGCCAGTCCTTTTAACTTTGCCCATAATTGACATTTAAATAATTAAAATTAATCAAATTTTATGAGCCATCATGGGAATGACAAATTACATTTTCAATTCGAAATATTCTAAGCACATGGATTCCAAGACCTATCTGAATCTTACAATTAAGTCAGATGGAAATTAACTATGATTAGAAACAGGATATTGTGTGGTCAGTGGAAGAAGCTAGGTCTGTGGGTGGGAAGATTAGCCAAAGCCTCACAGTGATGTTTAAGCCACATCTTCATGAGTAAGTAAGCAGACAAGCAGAACATTCCAAGCCAGGAAAATGTGAAAGTCTCAGAAGCAGGAAAAAGAATTTCTGTTCTGGATTGTGTGTGTCATTTATGTGCTGGTTCATGATATTAAAGGTCAATTGGAGCAGTAAGCAAGACTGGAAAAGGACTTCATGGGCCCACTGGAGGCCTGTGAACTTTACCCTACCAGGCACAAGGATTTTTAGAAGTCAAGAGAATTTTACTCTGGTGCAAAGGGAGGAATGACCTAGTTGGGAGAGAGACCAGTTTGCAGGCTGTCAGGAAGTTTCTTGGGAGTCATTAATTAACAACAGTGGGATGGTCTGAGAAGTATTTCTTAGCTAAAATCGACAGAATTGGTGATAGATTGATTTTTTTTTTTTTTTTTTTTTTTTTTTTTTACTAAGACAGTAGGAATAGGATCTCTCCTAACTAAGATAATGGAGAGAAGTGTGGTGAAGGAAAAAGATCAAGGGGTGATGACAGAAACAAGAAATCCACCTTGATCATACTGAGTTCCAGTGATTCTGGGGAACCATACCTCCTAGGAATTTGAACATCTGAAGATAGAGATTTGGCAGCTCACAGCTTATCAACGACAGCTAAAGATTTAGGAACAAGTGAGAATCCCAAAGACGTGTACAGGGGAAGTGCAGAAGGGTGATGAAGGCAAAATGAGGAGAACCTGAACATCTGATGAGGTAGGGGAGGAGTGTGTGAAGACAGGAAAACACTGGGAAAGGACAATATTCTGGAAGCCAAGAAAAAAGAGAGTTTTCCAGAAAAGTGTGGTCAATGGAATAAAATGGTAGCAAGAGATTATTGACTGCTCAGAATTTCTGCTCCAATGCCTTGCTTTGCTCACTAGTCCAGGATTTACATGAATCTCCATTTCAAAGGTTTAGCATATAACTGATTGGAGGTCTGGTTTACACAGTTAAAATTCTTAAGAGAATCTAATCAATTCAGCCTGTGCGTTGATTCCGCTTGGTTCTATCCAGTACAATTAGCTATAATGGGGGAGAGTCGCTGGTGACGTGGAGTCTATAGTTGTGGTTGGGCAGCCTTACTAAGTAGAGTGTGCAGGGGAAAGAGATAAAATAAACACTGAAGATCTCATCTAGGATGATTATTATAATGAACGAATGCTGACTAGACTTTACATGCAATCACTTATTTAGTATCTTCAGACTACTGGTGGACATAGAAGTCATATTGCAGTGGATTTAGAGTCCTGCTACTCCCAATAGTAATGGAATGAGTTTTGAGAAAAGCAATAAGATGGTTCCTTCATAAATTCTCTTTGTTTTGCTCTTTGTATCAGAGGCAAAAGTCTTCTCTGGGTCCATGCTTGATGATTGAATGGGAAACTATGCTTGCTGATGTTATTTTCTTTTCCTAAATTCTTTTAATTGAATCCTTAAAATATTATACATAAAGGATGTCTTTGAACTGAGCAGAAATGACCACACTAAAGTTCTGTGATTCCGTTTATCTCAGAGCATTGTAGGTTCAGGGACCTGTCTTATCCTTAGAAACTAGCTCAGAGTATCGGCATTGTAACATGAATTTTAATTTAGTTGTTCTTGAATACAGAGTAAATTATGTTTACATGTGCCAGTTATTTTAGGTAAACTTTTCAGAAAAGTGATTTCATATCATTTCAAGCTGAAGGCCTCTTCATTCACAAAAATATATACTTTAGATTATATTTGTGAAGGAAAAGGCAGTGGATGTATCCATGTGAGGATATGCTTACAAAATATGTAGTTCATTTAACTTATTCAAATAATGTGTTAAAAAGGTGTCCAGTTCAATATTTTATTTGGTTTAGGCGATGGCTTGGGTTTCAGTATTAACTGAAATGTATTGAGTCACATGAGCTTAATTGATTCTCAAAGAATATGAGGAAATTCACCAGACCTACAGCCACAAATTATTATATCTGGCTCCTTGCTACAGATTTAAAAGAATGTTTTGCCAATTCATTTTTGAATGGGAGTTGTTTATTTTTAATATTTGGACTGCTTTGACTGTGTCCATTAGTAATGTATGTGAGATGTCTGGCTCACTTTAGCATATAGCAAAAAGGGAGCTGTTACCAAAGTTGGAAATCTGAATCTGAAATTTTACTGGATACTGATACTAAAGCATATGTTTTGATGTGGACCAGAGTATGTTTGAGCATATCCACATCTGTCATCCAGCAGACGAACATTTATATTAAACTTCTATTATACAATCAGAAAATATTTACTGAACACTTAATAAAGTCTAATTATGCTACTCCACAGTCATTGTCTCTTTTTAATACTTGCAATAGTTAGCAAGAATTAAAATTCCACAATTTTTCAAGACTTAGGTTAGGTTTAATTCACTCAAGGCTACAGTGGAACCAGAATTTAAACTGATTCTATAATGTCCAACCTTACAATACCCTACCACAGCAGGTTGACAACGAAGCCTAAAACATAAGACTTAAATCTAAAAGTCTATAAAACATTAGACATAATTTGAAAACATCAAGTAAGAGCCACAAGATCTAATAGCTACAGGAGTTTAGGAGCAAGAAGACATAAAGGAGGGTGACCTGTAGGGTTTGTGCTGCTTGAAGAATGGGCAATATATAGATAGGTGGAGGACATATAAAGATTCTTCAAGGTAGGATGAGATAAATGAGAAAAAGTTATGCTCAGAAAACCTTGAGTTTTTTGCTTGAAACGGAAGGTATGCAGCTGAGTAGAAAATGTGGTTTAAAAGGTCAGTGGAGCCAGTTAATGGAAGATCTTAAATTCCAAGTCAAGAATTAGAACTTTCTTCTGTGATAAAATGGAAGCCTTTGAAGTTTTAAATGTAAAGATAACATGATTAAAGGGTGTTTTGGAAAAATTGTCTTTTTGAAGAGGAATTAATCCATCGGAAGAGGAACTGGAAACCATGAAAGAGACTCTGAGTCAAGGAATGGATGCAGTGGATTCTGTAAAACCTAGAAGAGACCCAGAAGGGGCAGAGCATATGGGGGGCTATGCCCAAGAATAAGGTCCAAATGTTAGCCCAGGCCAAAGGGGATATTCTTTCACAACAGTGGAGGAAAATGCAGCTAGGAAATGCTATATCATGGTCAAGAAGACAAGCAAAGGGGAGAGCAGGAGAAGCAGTTCAACAGCATCAGGAGGATCTAAAGAGTAAACTTGACTATGAATGAAAAATGATCCAGGAGAACCCAGGACGAGTTCTGTCAGAGAGCATAACACTGATAACGCTGCTGGGTTGCCTTCACTCTTCAAGACTGGAGATGGGAGGATCGCTCACCACATCATGTGGAGCTGCTCCTGAACTCTAGAGTGGAAATCTTAGGAGTAAGCCAGGGTGTTAACAGCAGGAACTGGAGAAAAGATCCTCATATGAGAGTTATTATGAAGAAAAACAGGACGTGTAGGTCAAAGAAATATAGAGAAGAATGAGAGCTATGGATTCTGTAAGCCCTCAGTCAGTTTTAGAACAAGTGTTGCTCCAAAGGTTAATTTGGAAATTAGTGCTTGGGCCTTGGGAAAGTTTCATCATTAAAATGTGTTTTTTCTAGAAAAAAATTATTTTGAAATATCTAGCATGCCAGGACTAATGCTACTTCCACTCAAATAATGGAGTCTCCTTTTCTTGTCTTTTACTACCTTTCCACTGCATGCTGTGGGAATGTTAGCTGCCCTTGTCCAAATCACTGAAGGAGGTTTTGGGTCCAGGTGCGTAAACCTCTCTCCAGAAGGTTCTGAGAAGTGACTCCACACACATACACTCTCAATTTCCAGTCATGTAATTTTCCAATGTGAAAGTATGTCACTTCAGCCTTATTTGATCCAAAAATATTTACTCTTTTACCCTATAATAAACTTATTCTAATAGCTTCTCTTTCCCTTTCCTGTTTCTGAAGCCAAGTATTGTCCTTTTGAATTGTGTGGGTGTTTTTATCCACTAAGGAGTTTTAAATTTCATTTTTTCACCCCCTTTTTTCTTTTTTCAATTCAGGTACCCTATGTAGACAATTAGGGTTACTTATGTCATAATAGGAGGTTTGGGAACAAAAGGGGGATGGGAAGAGAATCCATCTCTATTTTGGAGGGACAAAGGGACTCAAAGGAGGGCACTTCTAGGTCTCATTACTTTCTTCTCAAATCAGAAGTCTCACTTGTAATCTTAAATGTAGTCCATAAGCAATGTGGACATGTCTACACTGTTATCTGTATATTTAATTGCTCTCAGTGTCTTGTCCATTTATGTTTGTGTCCTGGAAAATTAATTCCATGGCGTGCTCATAAAAAGATTTCTCAAATAATTCTAAGTAATTTTAATTCTTAAATTATAGTAAAACAATGAAGACAAGTATTTTAAGAAATATGATCAGGTAGAATA
The DNA here is from genome assembly GCA_004363575.1 of Solenodon paradoxus. NCBI lineage: Eukaryota > Metazoa > Chordata > Mammalia > Eulipotyphla > Solenodontidae > Solenodon > Solenodon paradoxus. The sequence continues at coordinate 439,226 of RJWH01000144.1, forward strand.
AAGAATCCAGCTGTGTAGAGGCTAAGGTGATTATGACATTTTTATGTTTTCATGATATTTTTATTGCCAAATCTTAGCAAAATGTATTCCTTTAAAAAAAAAAAAAAAGACTTTTGGGCATGGCTTTATTGGCTCAGGCAACTGAGATGGCTGGGGTATGGACTACGTAAAACCGGGGGACCCAGGTTCAAGACCTGAGGCTGGGGGAAAAACCAAAATAACAAACTGAATAAAGCTTTTTCTCCATTTCCCCACCCCTTCCTCCTTTCCCTCCCTCCATCTCTCTGTCCCTCCATCCTTTTTAAACAGGAAGAAAGGGAGGGAGGGAGAGAGGGAGGAAGGAAAGAGGGAAGGAATTGATTTTATGTTTTTGAAAGGTAAATTGTACCCAGTCACTCAGTTACTTCCTTCCTTCCTTCTTTCCTTCCTTCTTGTTAAAAAAAAAAAAGATTTTACTTTAGAGCAGTTTTAGATTTACAGAAAAACTGAGAAGCTAGCAGAGTATTCCCATAGACACTGCACCTAGTTTGTGCTATTATTATTATATTAATGTGACTGCAGCTAAAGGAAAATTAGGCAGACTCCAGGGTGTATGAGCAGAAGCAAGACCTAAAGCATAGAAAATATTTTGTGCTTATAGTCACTGATGTATTAGAAGAGTGGGAAGATTCTGTGTCTATAGAAAGGAAGAAAGAATGACTCAAAGTAGAAGATGGAATCATTGTTCTCCAGTGTTATAGACCTGTTTCTGAAGAGAATCTGGAAAACTAAAGCTGTGTTTTTCTTCTACCACTGGGAACTCCATAGTCTCTTCTTTTCCCATCCAGCCGATGCGGTTTGTAACTGACCCACAGACTCTGAGTTACCATCTAGCCTTAGAAGCACCATGTATTTCATGAAGAGAGAGGCTTCTGTTTTCCTTGGCAAGCATCTGGATGATGCTTGCAAACTGTCTGAACAAGTCATCTAAGGTTTTCCAAAAATTTGCATGTTTTTCGGATGCTTTGAAAAACACTTTTGTAATGTTTTAATAAGCAAAGCTATTAGACTTTTTTTAAAAAAGGATATTTCAACTATGTCCTCCCCTTGTACTTTTCTGAAGGTAATTTTTCAAAGCATTATTCAAGGGTCAACTGTACATAAATTATAAATTATAATTTTATAAGAATTATAAAAATAGATTCAAAATATTATATATTTTTAAAGTAAAGGGAAATGAATTATAATAAAACATATTTTTAAATCACTAGGTGCAAAAATGGGAAAAATATTAACCATATAAGCACATTACACATCATAAAAATATCAGATGCCAAAATGTGAATTCTATTTAATCACATATCAAAACAGATAGATGTCTCAAAATCATATTGGACCTATTAATAATAAATTTTCAAATAGAAGACATTAAAGGTGGCAGGCATATTTTATATATTCTTAAAACAACTTTAAAATGGGACATATTTTATATTTCTAATAAAATACTTTATGAGATATACATTAAAGTACATATCAAAAGGAAAACAAGTAACTAAATACTGTATATTATAATTGATAAAAATTTGCTATATAAAATACAGGAAAAAGAACCAAAATATCTTTTTAAAAAGTAGATCTGGTCATTTCCCAGATTTTAGTTAATTAATATAAAAAGAGACAAGCACACAAGTATCATAAGTAACTATATGAAAAACGCTTATTCTTACAAGTAGTTAAATAAGTCCAAATAATCTAGGGAAATAAAACAGTAAAACTATAAACACATTACTTAGAAAATTTAGAAACATATTATTTGGTAACTTGGCTTTGTCTTTCTAGAAATTTATATGATAATACATAATGAAATCTATGAAATAGTTTGTAAAACTCAATCCTTTTACTTTGGGTTATATATCCTGAGGAAATACCCTGAAGAAACAAGAAATATAATTGATACTTACAACTGTAGGACACTTGAAAATACTTATGTTGAGTAATGAAAATGAAATAAAAATGATTTTTAATTATTTACCTTTTACATAGTATCAAAAGCCTTAATAGTCTCTCCCTTACAACGGTTTGACTTAACGACTTCTCAACTTTAAGATGGTGTGAGAACTATAAGAATTCAGTAAAAACTGTACTCCAAATTTTGAATTTTTATCCTTTTCCTGGGCTAGTGATCAGGTACAATATTCTCTCCCAGTCAACACAACCCTGAGATCAAGATAGTAGACAGCCTTCTACCAGCTCTCCTGGAGTCATCACAAGAGAGAAATGGATGACCCTGCCTCTGCAGCATCCCCATCATCCAGCAATTAATTTTAGCTTAATCCTTCAAACATGCTTTCAGCTGTGTACATTCATGGTGAGAACCCACACAGCCATTCTGTTTTTACTTTTAGTAGAGTGTTCAATAAACTATAGGAGATATTCAGTGCTTTATTGTAAATAGGTTTTCTGGTCAATGATTTTGCCCAATTGTAGGCTAATGTAAGTGTTCCGAACATGTTTAAGCTGGGTGAAGTGATGAAGTTCAGTATGTTGGTGTATTAAATGCATTTTAAAATGATAATATTTTAAGCTATTTTGGTTGATTGGGAAATAATCCCATCAGAAGTCAGGGAAGATCTGGATCTTATCTCCGTTAGTCCTTAGTGAAGAGACTGTGACACAGGTCACACGGCAGGAGCAGAAACGAGGAGTTGTATCCAGGCAGGACTAAGACAGGGACTTAGGACAGGAAACCTGGCTCTATATCCTGAGTCTTCTAGGTGTGGGATAGTTTCTGATGTTTAAATGTGTCACAATAGCCAGCCTCCTTAACTCCCAGGTTTTAAGCAATATGTGAGGTAATGCTCAGTATGAACATCTGATGAGAGGCCAATTACTGAGGCTGCTGCTTTCTGAAAATGAATCTTTTATTGAATCTTCAAACCAAAGCCAAAGAGGTTTGGAACACTTATTCAGCTGGAGAGCTGTGAAACCATAGTCCCAAAGCAGTGATAGCCAAGTTCAAAGGGGACAGGGTGGAGTTGTAATTAGAGAGGTAAAGTGGATTTGTTTTCTGCTGTGTGGGAGGCAAGAGAGTGGATAGATGAAATTCAAATCCACTTGCTCGTTCTTTCATTATGCACATGTCAGAAAAACCATTGAGCTTTGGGAAGCTCATAAACTGATATGTCTCCTCTCTTTCATTAACATTACTCACTCTGACAAACAATCAGATTTGGCTCCAGGAATGTCCCGCCCCTCTATGAAACTACCCAAAGTTCTTTTTTCCTGTAGCTTCTTTCCTTCTAGTTATGCAAAATCAAGGCTGAGGCTGTCTGCTGTAACCTAGCCTGTACCACCCAGCGTCCCAGAAGCTTCTCTGGCACTTCCTTTTCTACATCACCAATGGGAGTGCGGGGCGGAACTGGCAGAGACACACTGCAATCATGGGCTGTGTGACAAGGTCCTGACTCTAATAGTTCATGAGACTGACCTGCAGCAAAGACCATCCTCAACTGGTTGCTAAAGTTTATGCCTGAGACAGCTCACACTACAGCAATAAATTTGGGGTAGAATGAGAAGCTTTCAACCTGGTGTACCTTATGTTGCTCTTTGGCCAAAGATAATGGGTGCAACAATGCTCATGCGTGTGTGTGTGTGTGTGTGTGTGTGTGTGTGTGTGTGTGTGTGTGTGTGTGTGTGTGTTTGGTTCTTCACTCCATACTGTCCTGTCCATTGTCTGATTTGATCTTGACTTCTCCTTACCTCCCCAGATTTGCCTTACAGTGAATTCAAATCCCTTGAACTCTTCTAAATCTGCGTTATTTAGTACTTAAGCTAACATAATTTCTCCATACTAGATGCTGGGTCTCATCAGATTCACACCCTTACTGTGGGTTTAGAACTTTCTTTGATGTTTTATATAGAAAATAATTTTATTTAATCATTTAAGCAGCCCTGTAAGGAAATTATTCTTAGTCCCTTTTCAGAGCAGGAAGTGGAGGTTTAGCAATAATGATAACTTGCCCAGAGTCACAGAGCACGTTGACTGCAAAGCAAGTCTCGTACCCAGACTTGCCTGACTCTCAAACGTGTAGTGCTACTCCTGTATACTCTGAAACGGGCTTTTCTGGGACAGTATCTGGAAGAAGTAGGGATTTTGTACAGTTTTTCTTAGGGATCCAGAATAGAATTATGCCGCCAACTTCTGGTTTCTAGGCCACTTCCTGCTAAGTGACAGTGTTAGACGAGGTGCCAGCAACGTCTGTGTGCTCTTTCTACACACGGGGAGACAAGCATTTTTCCTTTACTATGTGTTTTGTTTTCCATAGAGAGAAGCCTTTTTCTAACAGCAGCCAGTTTTCTTTCCAAAACCTAGAACAACTTATTTTCTTTAGAAGGGAGTAAAGTTTTCGGCAAGAAGAAAATTTTTGGCTTCCCTACCCGCTTTGCAGTTCAAATATTATTCATAACATCTGCTTCTATTTTATTTGTTTGCCTTTCGCAGAAAATCAAGCACAAAACTGAGATAAATAAGAAGCAAAATATATTTCTGAACCAAGAAGCTCAGTATCTGAAAACATTTTGTGTGTTTGAACATTCCTGGAGTGACAGAAAATCCATACAAACACTTAACAAACACTAAACATTCTGAGATTAACTTTTAAATTCTATATTAGAGTAGTTCCTTGGATGGATTCTGAATTGTTTTGAAAATCAAGCACATGTTTGGGAGGCAATTAACAAGATCATAACAAAGTTTTCACCGAAGAAGACTAACAAAGGCTGGAGTTTATTCTAGATATCTACCAGTAGGGAGGGAAAAAAACAGCCAAAAGAGAGAAAATAAACATCTCTATGGACAAATTAAACTCTGCTGGGTGTCCATGCACACAGCTGGGCAGCCCTGTAAGTCAAATATGTTGTGATTAGGATCAGAACCTTTTCCATAAATGATATCTGAATCTTTCTGATATTTTTTCATTTGCTTACTTTTTTGAAAGGCTTTTTTTTTTTTTGGCATGTGGCAGAACTTACATATAATGAAATATCTATCTTCAGTATCCATTGAGTGAGTGCCAACAAATGCAAACACACCTGTGCACTTCAAGGGCTTTTGAAGACATATAACATTGCATCACACCCAGAGATAGCTGGGATAAGTTAGTAAATCACTTTTCCCTATTTGGGAACTTTATATAAATGGAATATATGTGATATTTTTGTATAAGACTTCTTTGACTCAGCATAATGCTTTTATTAATTATCATGTGTTTTCATGTCCACAGTCTATTCCTTTTTATTGTAGAGTAGTATTCCCTAATATAAGTACAGTTTAGGGCTTTTGGATTTCTTTAGACTTTTTGTTATTTACTTTCCATGATGGACACCTGGGTATTGCTAAATTTTGTTCAAAAAAGTTGCAAAAATTTTTCTTGTACGAGTCTCTTTGTACACATTTTCATTCTCTTGAGTAATTGTTTAAAAATCAACTACTGAGTCATAGGGGAGGTAAATATTTAGTTTTATAAGAAACTGCCAGTTTTTTTTTTCATGATCATCTGACCTCTACTATCAATATATGAGAGCTCATCCTTATTTGCTTTAGATTTTTACAGCAGTGTCTCACTTGATTTTAATTTGTATTTCTCCTGTGACTAGTAACAGTGAACTTACTGGCCATTTGTCTGTCTTCCTTTGTGAAGTGATTATTCAAGTTCTTTGACCTTTTTTAAAAAAAATTGGGTTGTCTTTTTATTATTGAGTTGTTCTTTGCTTCTATGTCTTCATACCTTATCCCATATCTATGTGTCTGAGATGCTCTGTCTCTTGTGAGGAGTAGGGTCTCAGTTATTTGATCCTGTCTGCATTTCTCCCAGCCCAAAGCCAGGGCATCTGCTTTGTTTCATATCCTTCCTCAGTGGCTAGTATGCCCCAGCAAAAGTGTGAACTCATTTATGTAAACACTGAAAGATTCACTGAATAAACAGATAAACTGACTTCAGGCCCTGATATCCAGACACAATATTCTTGAATGTAATGACAGTGATTAACAAGAAATAGAGAAAATATACTTTTTGAATATTATCCTTGAGTTAAAAAGTATACTTTACAGGGGAATCATTTGCCCAGGAGAACTACTGCAAGACTATTTCATGAACTGGACTAATGTGCCTTGTGTATGAATCCTCTGGTGTAAGTCTCTGCTGATCTCTAACTTGCTGCATTCTGAGGCTCTCACCTGACCCCTTCTTTTTAAGTCTGGTGCTCTGACCAGGTTGGCTTGGAGGGTTTGAGGTGGCTTCAGCCAGCTGATCTAAGTTTTTAAGACCTCTTCTTGGTTCCCTCTGACTGAAAATTTGGTTCCCTCCCTTGATTAGACTCTTTGCTGGGCTCTATGCCTCACCACACCCCCTTTGTGTACACAACTTTCCTACAGCTTTTCTGAGCCCACAGGGGCCTGCAGGGGGCTCCTTCCCCCTTGGTATCAAAGCCATTTTCTAGGCCCTATTCCAGCTGGCTCCAGCCTTTCCTGTTGGGGGATACACTGGGTAATCATCCTCGGTGTTTGCATTGGTACAGAACTTTGCCATTTACAGAGTAAATGTGCATTCATTTTCTAGTATCAGGCCCCAACAGTCCTAGTTGTAGTCCCCTTTGTTTCTGCTTTTCCCACCAAAGAAGACATCATAAAGAGGTGATTTTACTTGCTCTTAATATAAAAGTTTCCCCCACATGATCCAGAGTTTGGTAAGATTCTCTGGGTCTTGCTGAAAGAACACTGGCGTTTTCTTAGTTCCTGTGGGTATACATGTGTGGTTTAAAAAGCTCCACAGGTTTTTACAGTTCAGCAACTTGAATTGTTACCACATCAAATATTTACATGGGCATTCTCAATCTCTCACTATTATGGATTCTCCCTACCCTACCCACCATGTTATTTAAAAAATATATATCCACCAAACACTGGCTCCAATGACATTTCTAATTCATCAGAAATGTACCTTCCCATCAGAATATCGGGTCAATTTCAGATCATCTGGGTTCTTACTGGGTTGATTTTATTACAGTCAAAATAAAAACATTCGAAATTTGAATCAGAGTTCAAGACTACAAAGTGGAACATTTCCAATTTAGCAGGGCTTTTGAAAGATTAAAAAGTTCATACACTGACTTTTGGGAACATGGCAGCAGAACTTAGTGCTTGTAAAAAGGTGGTTTTATGTACAGTGCCTCCTGATGTCTGTGACTAGAGAGGGAGAGGCTTGTTACTGACTTTAACCCTTTACTCGGATCTGCGACTCTCCCTGTCTGTTCAGATAGAGGGGCTGAGCCAGTGTCACTCTGGAATTTCTTCAGTGGCGGGAGTGTTTGGATTGCTTTTAGTTCACATCCATAAGATGCGAGGAGAACATACATTTACAAAAACCAAGACATACTCCTAACCAGTCTCGAAGTGAATTTTAAATGACTTTTAAAATGTCACTGAACCAGAACTTCTACAATGTAGCAATAATTGTCTCAATCAGATTATACTTTCTAACTGTCATAATGGGTATCCTAAAGGCACTGTCCATTTCTAAATTTGTGGAATTAATAAATGATACTCTGTATGCCAGTAATAGAAGAGGAGTTTAAAGAAGGCCATTAATGTCATCTGTTATTTTATTATGTTTTAAACATATTATGTTTATTATTTTATTAATCAAACACTGTGTCATCTTGTCTTATAGGAGAACCAGCAGAAATCTACCAATGTTGTCTATCAGGCCCACCATGTGAGCAGGAACAAGAGAGGGCAGGTGGTTGGCACAAGAGGTGGATTCCGAGGATGCACCGTGTGGCTGACAGGTGCGTCACAGCAATAGATATTGAATATATATTACTTGAAAATTGATTTATCACACACAAATTTAAGGAAATTAGTGTGACATATTACAGGTATTCCTTGTTTATTATTCACATTAGAGGGGGACTGAGAGCTGTGGTAGAAAGCCTGCATGTTAGTTCTAATTCTACTATCGTGAGAAATAGCATTGGGAAACAAGTCATGGAATGCCTCTAGCGCTGTTTTCTGCATTTTGGTAAGAGAAGATGGGACAAGTATATTATGACTTACACTTCCAGCTCTAAGGAATTCCATAAATTCTCTCTTTCATTCCTAAACACATTTACTGCTAATTATGAATGGGACTTTTCCAATTTGACAGCAAACATTTCACTGTCCTAAAAGTTTTGGATGTTTAGAGATGTTTTTTATTGATTTCTGATTCTTTAAAGGACTGTTTCATTTAGTGTTAAAAAATTAAAATCTGTGCAAGAAGGAAAACTGCTCATTTCTAATAGCTGAGCTTGTCACTGTGTATAGAATTAATTCACTCCCACTGGGATGATCATTAATCTCACTTTTCTTGTGTTTTAATGCCACAGAATGCCAAAGGTTAGGTTTAGTGACAGAACTGGAATCAGTCCTGGGCTCTTACCTTATGCTCTGACTACAAGGTAGACAAAATTAATTCTGGGAATAGAAGTCTGATATACCCTAGACTCGAGAAAAAAAAAAAATCACTTCATAAACATAGACACAATACCTCAAATGTGGATGAGCCTGGATGCAAAAATATGTTTATCTAGTTTATAAAATCAACTTATGTTTAATATCCACTCACACATTCTGGTTTAGTCTCACCTGAAGCTAATTCTAGAGATCATGGATGGCCTTGCCCCCTTTCTTACTGTTCTGAGTCTTTCTGTTCTAGGCTAAATCAGCCCCATTCTTCCTTTTCAAATTTCTCCCTAGTGCCTGTGACACTTGCTTTTCGTTTCTTGGTTTCTTCCGTGTATGGTGCAACAACATTTTTGGCTTCCAGGATGAGGGCAGGGAATCTACTATATTCCAAGGTACTATTCTCCTGTCATGATTCCTGAAATTACCCCCTCCCTCTGAGAGACATGATGTGTAATAATAGTAAACAAAACAGCCATTTTCCTGACATTTCTCTCTTATTTCATGTACGACTTCATGAAATGTTTACCTTCATGTATTTGCCCAACTTATTCTTACTAGCACTTATTCTTACTAGTAATTAAATAAGTCCAAATAATCTAGGGAAATAAAACAGTAAAACTATAAACACATTACTTAGAAAATTTAGAAACATATTATTTGGTAACTTGGCTTTGTCTTTCTAGAAATTTATATGATAATACATAATGAAATCTATGCAATAGTTTGTAAAACTCAATCCTTTTACTTTGGGTTATATATCCTGAGGAAATACCCTGAAGAAACAAGAAATATAATTTATACTTATAACTGTAAGACACTTGAAAATACTTATGTTGAGTAATGAAAATGAAATAAAAATGATTTTTAATTATTTACCTTTTGTATAGTATCAAAAGCCTTAATAGTCTCTCCCTTACAACAGTTTGACTTAATGACTTCTCAACTTTAAGATGGTGTGAGAACTATAAGAATTCAGTAAAAACTGTACTCCAAATTTTGAATTTTTATCCTTTTCCTGGGCTAGTGATCAGGTACAATATTCTCTCCCAGTCAACACAACCCTGAGATCAAGATAGTAGACAGCCTTCTACCAGCTCTCCTGGAGTCATCACAAGAGAGAAATGGATGACCCTGCCTCTGCAGCATCCCCATCATCCAGCAATTAATTTTAGCTTAATCCTTCAAACATGCTTTCAGCTGTGTACATTCATGGTGAGAACCCACACAGCCATTCTGTTTTTACTTTTAGTAGAGTGTTCAATAAACTATAGGAAGTATTCAGCACTTTATTGTAAATAGGCTTTCTGGTCAATGATTTTGCCCAATTGTAGGCTAATGTAAGTGTTCCGACCATGTTTAAGCTGGGTGAAGTGATGAAGTTCAGTATGTTAGGTGTATTAAATGCATTTTAAAATGATAATATTTTAAGCTATTTTGGTTGATTGGGAAATAATCCCATCAGAAGTCAGGGAAGATCTGGATCTTATCTCCGTTAGTCCTTAGTGAAGAGACTGTGACACAGGTCACACGGCAGGAGCAGAAACGAGGAGTTGGAATACACAGAGAGTTCATTTTTTCTAATGTGGAACACCCTGGAAAAGAAAAAAAGAACTGGTATTAGAGGGGAGAAAAATCTAAAGATTGTATTTCCCTTGTCTTTTCTTATATTAAAAAATCATCTTTTCCTGCTTTATTTTTAACTCTCTGATTTTAGAGTTTGGCCATTGACCAGGTAGACCTGAAGAAACCAAGTACTTCAAATCCAGAGTCTTGGATTTGAACCTGAGCTCCACCTATCTTAATTGTGACATTGGACAAGCTAATTCACCTCTATGAGACTCAGTTTCCATATCTGTAAGATAAGAATAAGCATAGAACCTGCCTTATAGAAGTGTAGGTAGAATTCAGTGAAATAAGGTATATATGCACTTAGCACAGTGCCTGACTCTTAGGAAGTATAATTAGTGTTATACCAATATATAAAATAAGTAAGCACTTTAACAATTTGGCTTAGTACAGTTACTTTGATTTAGGTCTTAGTTTCCTGAGAGTTGAAAACAAAATTGAAGGTAATTTTTATTATTTTTCTCATTTTCTAATGTGAGAGAATATATCAGAAGCTTGGGAGTTACATTTTTCCTAACCCAAAACCAGGCATCACCCAAGTCTTTATTCAGATGAAACTCAGTTACATAATAATGATTTTAAAACAGTGTCTTCACCAACACAATCATTATGTAGTCATATCTTCTACTGATCTCTGTCAATGTCATGACTTTAAAATATAACAAAAATTATGGAAAATATTTAACTTGTATGTCACCTTTCTTTTCAAGTTTGTTCTTTGTATCTGCTTTTCTCTTACTTTCTCCATCTTATTAAAAATTTTCCTCCTGCTGTCTTCTCTGTATTAATCTCTCGACTCTTTTGTCCCTGACATTTCCTCTTCCATGTCCAGGTGGTGTCTGACAATGGATTAGCAAGTTGGAACAGTCTTCTGGACAACTGAAATTGTAGAGTGCTACTTTTCCAGGGCAGTTCAACACTGAGCTTAAGTAATTTGGGAGCGTTGCATTTTTTCCCTTTCTCCTATGTTCTCCTTTAGGTAGAAATTATAAGATGTGTTTGGAATCATTGTGCCTTTAAAGTCCGGTAAAAGGCACACAGTTCTCAAACAGCTATGGCAACTGCACATACAGCATCACACAGATCCTCTCAGTGAAGGAACTATTGCAACAAAGTGTCTCATGGAGGTTTTTGGTTTCCCAGTGCATAAAGGAGTTATGTCTATTAAGTGTGTAATAGTATACTATCTAAAATAACAATGTACATACCTTAATTAAATGTGACACAGAGATACAAAGTAGGCATGTGTTGTTGGAAAAACATATACAACCTTAACCAACTTGTGGCAGGGTTGCCACAAAACTACAATTTGTAAAAAGAAAAAATGCAGTTTGTGTGTAGTGCACCGAAGAGAGGCACAATAAAATGAGATATGTCTGTGCATTTATAGCCTATCTCTAAATGGTTCTCTGTCTTCATTTCTGAGAGTCATTTTGGAAAAATCTTGAAAATAAAAGGACAGTCTGTGGACTCTGTTGTTAGATGGCTATTTGACAGCCTCCAAGAGGAAAGTGGGCCTCCCATCTCCAAGGGATGGCTGTCCTCTCCCCAACACCTGACTGAGCTCACAAGGGAATTTGAGAACACTGTCACCAGATGTTCTGATTTTTTCAAAAGAAGTCAGAATCTGAATTCGCATGCATAATTTTATCGTCTTTAAATCACTCTTCAGGCAGAACAGAAGACCCAGAACTTGTAACTCCTCAGGCCCCCTGCTTATGGACCCCACTTGCTTAGAAAGGCTATAATCCCAATAAGGGGAAAATAACTATTTCAAGATTTGAAATAAATGCAAGTACTGAATTTGTTGTAAACTGTGCTTTTTCTAGATTTTCATGGTTTTGATTTGTGATCAATCAAATGATTGTCATGGGAGTTTTAATTATATTTAAATTAGGCAAAAATTAGAATCCGGTCACAGTTTATCATCTTACTTAATGAGGCACAAGTGCTAGTCTTGTCTTGCCTGTTCTGAACAGGTCTCTCTGGTGCTGGAAAGACAACAATAAGTTTTGCTCTGGAAGAATACCTGGTCTCCCACGCCATACCTTGCTACTCTCTCGATGGGGACAACGTTCGTCATGGTCTTAACAAAAACCTGGGTTTCTCTCCTGGGGATAGAGAAGAAAATATCCGTCGAATTGCTGAGGTGGCCAGGTTGTTTGCTGATGCTGGTCTAGTGTGCATCACCAGTTTCATCTCTCCCTTCACAAAGGTAAAGGATTCAGCTGCACACTGCCTGTACTCTGACAATTCTAGAAACGGGTCAGGCGGAAGTGCACATGCAGAGGGATGCTCTTCTTTGGGTTTCACCTCCTCTCTCTTCCTTTATCTCACATAGGTCATAGGAAAAATATTCCTTCATTTCCAGATGCCAGGGCACCAGTTACATAAATCCATCCATATTTGCCATTGTCAAGTTTACTTGGCCAGAGTTAAAAGGAAGAAAAAGTTAAAAAAGAACACGAAAGTTTTGTAATGTGATGTCACCAAAAGTCAATGCACAGCTTATTAAAAAAAAATAGCAGTTCACTGCCAAGGCATCGAGTAATGCACGTTTAATATTGAAACTGCTGAGGTCACTCTTCTTGTTTTAAAACAGGAAATTTCTGCAAACTCCAAATAAGATGTGATGTGTTTTGAACACATCTTTTGATTGACATCCTCTTAGATAAGCCCTGATCTTTAGTCGAGATGCTTTTATGTAGTTTTCTCTGAATGTCCTTGAGATAGCTGTGTTTACCAGAGTAAAATTTCTGGACTTTCTTTAAAGAACTAGTTTCCTGTCTCCTTTGCAGAACATACAAACCCCAGAGTTATCTTAAGGTCAGGGCACAGCAAAGCACATGATGTTTTGTGCTAAAGAATTTCATTGTGAAATCTCCTCTTGACTTTCCTTTTTTTTTTTTTTTTTTTTTTTTTTAAGAGGAAGACAAGTATGCAGGAATGAAGGCAGTCAGACAGTGGGCAAAAAGGAATGGAGAGGAAGAAGAAACATTTTATTTCTTTATGCTTATTTCATTGTTTCCCCCAGTCCTGGGACCTCAAACCCAGGTCCTTGGATTGTATGTCGACTGTACCTCAGACACGGGCTTAACCCTTGAGCCTCTTCTTAACATTCTTCTTTCTTTTTTTTTTCAAAGGCAAGAATGAAGGCAAGTAGGCAAGCAAATAGGAAGAGAGAGAAGAAAGAAATACTTTATTTATTTAGTTACTCATCTGGTGGTTTTCTCCAGCCCAGGATGTAAGCCTGAGTCTTTAGGTTGTATCTGCACTGAGCTTGACCAGAAGCCGGGGGACCTAACTGGTAAGACAACTGGGTGTGCTTCATCTTAACATTCTTAAACACAGTTTTTATTTTCCCCAGGATCGTGAGAATGCTCGAAAAATCCACGAATCAGCAGGATTGCCATTCTTTGAAATATTTGTCGATGCGCCTCTCAACATTTGTGAAAGCCGCGATGTGAAGGGCCTCTACAAACGTGCCCGTGCTGGGGAGATTAAAGGTAGGAGAACAGCTTGACACCACCTTGCCAGTCCCTTAGGCTACGAAGCCTCCTTCATCTGTACCCAGAGCCCTGACTAAGGGTTCAAAAACTGTTTTGCAAAATAGCAGATAGTATAAAGCAGGTTTTTATCAAGCCATAATATATTCATGTTATCCCAGGGCTTATGAAAAGAGGGGCTTGTGTTCTCCAAGAACAATCACCTCTGCCATAAGCAATGAAGTTCAGAGCACTGCAGTGATACGAATATCATGTGGGTGTGTATGTAGGAGGGGTGTTTCAGAGTTTTTTCTTCTTTATGTCTTCTCAATTCTAATCAGCTGCAGCAGGCTTGAAGTTAGCTAGCCAGGTTTTGGTGCTAATTTGGGGCTTTCTTTATTAAAAACTCAGCTCTATGTTTAGAGGTCAACAATGGCTGTTTAGTCTTTTCTGTTACAATCTGAACTCTCAGGTTAAGACAGTCTTCCAGCAGGTGTTGTCCTTTGTTGATTAAAAAGATTGTTCTGTCTGTGGCAGATGTGATTTTTCATCCTTCTGCCTTGTAGGATTTACAGGTATTGATTCTGACTATGAGAAACCCGAAACTCCTGAACTTGTGCTTAAAACCAATTTGTCCTCAGTGAATGACTGTGTCCAGCAGGTGGTGGAGCTTTTGCAGGAGCAGGTGAGTCCACTTTTATTTATTTTTTAATAAAGTAATGAAAGGCCATCTATTTACTGAAGGCTTCACTTCAAATTGCTAACACTTGTGCTTCTTTTCAGAACATTGTACCCCATACTATAATCAAGGGCATCCATGAATTATTTGTGCCGGAAAACAAACTCAGCCAAGTTCGGGCTGAGGCTGAATCTCTCCCTTCACTATCAATTACAAAGGTGAGAGGGTGCAAACTGACCACAGGAGGACTAGGCTTAACACTAGTCATTATAATTCACTTACAACTATTCTTAATAACAGGAAAGGTCCAGAAAAGGTAAATGCAATGTCCATAGAGAAAGACACTATTTTTGGCCATTTTGCCCTCTTCTCCAAGTAAACTCACCAAGAATTGCCACAGGGCAACTGATCACTGCCATGTGCAGAGGTAAACCAGAAAGGAAACATGTATTTGCCTAATACAATTGTATATAACTGTCATTATATCATTGGTTATGACAAAGACCGGAACAGGCGGGAATTATTTATTGGCAGCTACTGAGAAAACAGTCTGTGGCCAGAATGCAAGCGCTTCTTGGGCAGTCAGGAAGGAATCTGAAGAAAACAAAGAAACAACCCTGATCTAAAGTAATAGGAAAACCTCAATCATTTTCTACTCTGCAAATTCCACTCTTCCCTCATCAGAGAGTCCAGCCTGAGGAGAAAGGGAGTAGTTTTGGTTGCATTGCATTGACTTTACTACCTGGGAGATCTAAACTGCAACTCCAGAAATCTGTCCTGCATCTGCTTCAGTCCTTTTATGAATTAGTGTTAACTGGTACAATACAAGGTAATCACCTCTTCATTGGGAAATTTCTATTATCCATTAAAACCTGGGACATTTTTTATGAAAGGCAGAGTAAGTTGGGAATCTGCTTCAATCCATGAAGATTCCAATCATTATTATGTCATGATAAAAGTATAAACAGAACTCCTTGACTCTGCAAAATAAATTCTGAGTGCTCAATGCTCCAGGCAAATGGGAAACATTTAGTTATAATTACAATGTGGGATGATAGTTCCAGTAACAGAATGGTCTGCCAAACTCAGAAGAACTCCAAAGAGGTTAATTATTTTGGTCCTAGGGATGACAGAAAAGGTTTCAGAGCAGTGGTCCATGAGCTGGGTTTTAAGGAATGAGTAGGAGTTTTCAGGTGGAGAAGAGGATAGGCCTGAAACCACGTGTGTTTAAAATAAAACTTATTGGGCCCTAGACCATGGGTCAACATGACATAAGGGAACACTTAAAACATAAAGGCTCTGCCTTCATTCTCCTATTAACTGAATTTAAAAAACTCCCTGTTGACAAACAGAGCTTATGGAAATGTTCACCTATTTTTCGTATTTTGCAGCTGGATCTTCAATGGGTTCAAGTTTTAAGTGAAGGCTGGGCCACTCCCCTCAAAGGTTTTATGCGAGAGAAGGAATACTTGCAGGTCATACACTTTGACACCCTGCTGGATGGTATGGTTATTTTTGTTTTCTTACTCTTTATGATTAAAGGAAAAAAAATCCATCTTTATCAGAGGTCTTCACAAGAACAAAAAGTGTTAATCTCTTGTTTATAATTCTTATTGTGAAAATATTTAGCTCATGGTGTGTCCATGTATATTAGCTTCCATTTTAAGGATTTTTTATTATCCTCAGAGAGTTATCAATTATTTAAAACTAAGAACTGAAAACTGAATTTTTAGTTGCACACAAAACCACAAAAAGGTCAAGTATTTTACTTTCCCTTTGCTGATCCTGATATTCAGAAGACAGTGGATGGTCAGGAGTGGCTTTGTGGTGTTCAGCCCGCACTGGGGTAGCCAGGACAAACTCTGCACATGCGGCTGAGCTGTGGGCCCCCCTCCCCCTACAGAGTGCCTTGTCAAAAGTTGCTGCAGCAGCTGCTTTCCTGGGTGGGTGCTCACGTATTGATACTCATGCCCAGAATGAAATAGCTTTGGGGACTTCAATCAACTCAACTCTTACAGGGTAGGCAGGTAAAGCGGGTTTCTGGCCACAGGCAGAATGGCTTTTAGAGAACTGATCTGATCAAGAGCAGAAGCATGTGTTATTCAGAAAACTTCTGGACACTTCAGTGATCAATTCCATCCTAGAACTGCCTGAGCTTATCAAATGAAACTTGTCTATTTCAAGACCTTGGAGAAAAAAAATGTCTGTGGTAGTGATTCGTGGTAGAGTCACAGTGAATCTGTAACACTGAGCAGGACTCCAAATCTTTTAGAAAGAAAAATCACATCAGATGTTCTCTTGAGGAAGATGCTCATGTTTCTGAGCATATCCTTTCTGAAGTTTTTGTGGGAGTTCTCAGTGGGGTGTTTCCTGTACTCCCAAAACACATGAGTCTGTGTGACCTGCTGCCTGCACAGAGAGCCAGAGGCTGCCTTCACTCCAGCCGTTGAAGTCCTGGAGCCTGTGGGTCTGTGTTATTCACCCACTCACTCTTCCTCAAGTGAGGAGAATGTTCCCTTCCTCTTGTTGGCCTCAGCGGAAGACTGTAGCAGGCCGCTGGAACCCTACAGTGTTAGAGAAGATTGAGGAGAGTGCTCTTGTAATCTATGTACATTCTTCTATTCTCCTGTGCTTGTCAGCACGACTCTTCAGGGGTGGGGGTAGGGCAAGACCAAATGCCATGCTGCTTCCATAACCACTATGCCTTTCCAACCTACACAGCCTGTTACTGGGACTCTGCAGGATGCTGTTTTCCCCTATGGGAAGTCTCTTCTATTTTCCCTTCTATTCCTGCAACCAGTGCCCACTGGACATGCCTACATAGCCCCAGTTGTAGCTAGCATTCATAGCACACCCTCCAGAAGTCTGATGTAAATTAATAAAAGTAGATACCAAGGATATAATATGCTGCCCATTTTACTGAAGTAGAAGCACGATATCCTAGTGAGAGCCATAGAGCTAAACCAGTAATTGTTATGAACCTGGGACAAATATCTAAAACTCTTTGGACCTCAGTTCCTTCATTTGTGAAATGGGGCTGCTAATACCAATATCTACCTCATTGGGATGTTAAAAGTTTAAAAGAATACCTGCTAAATTAGTAAATGTTTAATACATTAACAAACTTCCATTACATATAATTAAAAGAATTTGAAGTATTCAAAAAAATTTGAGATATAATTGACATATAGCATTATATTAGTTTCAGGTATATAACATCAAAATTTGATATTTGTATATATTGTGAAATGAGTACCACACAAGTCTGGTTAACATCCATCACTATATCTAATTATATTTTTACCTTGTAATAAAAACTTTTAAGATTTACTCCATGAGCAAATTTCAAATATCCAATAATATAGTGAATAGCAAATATACAGCATTATTAACTATAGTCCCCATGATGTCTATGACATTCCTATGACATCTTTGAATTGTTTAATAGCTGAGTGTATATGCTTTTTAACCCCCTTCACCTTTTTACCACCCCCCTGCCCTCCACCTCTGGTAACCACATGAACCTAAAGTCTCAAAGACCTTGTGGCTTATCCGCAGTCACCTCAGTGCAAAGTAGCACAGATAAGATGTTCATTGCTAGCCAATAAGTATTCATTGAGTACCCTCATTTGCCTGGGTTCATTCTAGCCTGCTGGAGGTGGAGTAGAAATGAAGACAGAGATGAGTTCCATAGAGTAGGTAGTGCAGCTCATTTTCTAGAACCCTATTCCAGTGGGTTCTTCCCACCAAATCAGTGGTTGTCAACTTTTTTTAAGCCAAGGAATTCTTCATTCTGGTGAAATTTGAGGCAATATATGCACAGATGAACTTGGAAGTGGCCTGTAGTAAGAGGTGGGCTCAGCCACTCTCCCGCCTGGACAGCAGTGCTGAGGGCCTCTGGAGGAGTTGGATGGAACACTTTATCCTCTATACACCATACAATCTCTTAATAGAGCTTGGCTTGATGACTTGGGAATTTGAGTCAGCAGAGTTAAATTCCAACAAAGGCTTTATTTCTATATCCAGGCAGGAGATCATTCAAATAAACATCATTTACTTTCAACCAGTTCATGAAATCTTGTGTCACCACCACTGAAAATTTGAAGTAATTTCTGTAGTCACAGACATGTGGCCACTTTCCTCTACCATCAAACTATTTCAGAGTTTTTGATCACCTACAATCTGCAGGTCATAGTGTTTGTACATTGCAGTAACATTGATTTCCAACACTATGTACGTTTTACATGTTCAGGGCCCCCTTTACTCCTATGGCCCCGCATTTTGCTCCTTGCTGGTGGCATCAATTATGTTCAGTGTCCAAGGGTTAGTTTTTGTTGTTTTCATAGTATTTTTTTTACTCTGACCGTGTCTCTCAAAAATATTTTGTTGGTTACAATTTTCTCAAATGTTTACATTTTCCCCTAATTTAAAAAAAAATTAGCTCAGTTAACTCAGTTCAAAAACAAAACAAAAAATCATTTTTTAGTGTTTCTGATTATTGTATGAGTTACTCCCTGTACTACTCAAGGATACACTTCCATGCTAATGTATTATACCACTTTCTTTCTCACTGGATATATAGTTTTGGTGTTATTGTCACAGGCCCTCTGATCATACATGTCACAGTAAATTTAAACATAGAATCTCAAACTTATCTTCTGGGCTGGTGGCCTCCATATCGGATCAAGACATGGCAGCCTGTGAGACTTAGCCATTTAGTAGCCAGTCTCTTGCTGTTCTGTCTTTCCAGACAGGACTTGAGGTATTTGCATATAACCCTGGCATTTGACATGGTATATAGCATTTAATCTGGATAACACCCATGTGAGGACATTTTGCCCATAGTGGGAGATTATTATTGGAAAAAATAAATAACTCATTTGAAGTCTGGATTCAAATTCAGGTTATCTCAGCTCTAGCATTTGTACATTTTTCTGGGCATACTTTCATGTCTTCCTAAGCAGCTGGGATTCTAGGATATTCCTGAGCAGTTTGCTTCTACACCTAGTCCCAAAGCTTAGTCTGACACCATTTGCAGTAACTATAACATCACATATTTGCAAGAGACAATTTTTTTTCTGATGCTGGAGAAGCTGTTGACATATGATTACTTCAAAATAGATAACTTCTAATAATTCTTTTAGACAATATTCAATAGTACTGAACAATATTGAACAATATTCAATACAAATTATAATTTTATCAACTTTGTGCTATCATAGATCCTCTGTTTTTAAAAATAGCAGTAGCCAAGAGCTCAGTTCATTTCTTGAATGTGTGAAGTTTCACAATAGGAATTTGTTCATTGTTATTATTGCTATAAGGTTATTTTGGTGGAAAGCTGAAAACATGTTTCTCAACTGTGTTTTTATTTCTCTAGGCATGGTCCTTCCTGGTATGTACTTTAACTTTCAAAGTAGTTAAATTACTATTACTAGATATGTTACATTAATTAGAATGGTTACAGACATAACTGAAAAATTCAAATGATCTAGTTGGAATGACTATCAGTTCATGATCCAACCAGTTAGAATAGAATAATACAGTAGTCCCCTCTTATCTGCGGAGGATGTGTCCCAAGACCTCTAGTGGATGCTTGAAGCCACAGTGGTACTGAACCCTATATACTACATTTTTTTCCTATACATATGTATACCTATACTAAAGTCTAATTCATCAATTAAGCACAGTTAGAAATTTGCAATAATAATAAAATGAAACATAAAACGATAATGAAAGTTATATGAGTATGTTCTCTCTCAAAGTATCTCATTGTCGTAATGTTTTTGGACCATGTTGACGCAAACCTTGGAAACAGCAACCACGGATAAGATGAAACTACTGTACTTCATTCTCCTGTTGACAGGAGTCTAAAAAGCAGGGAATTTCTGGATCAGAAGCAGTTGTTGTTTATTAATGTTGTATTTGACAAATGTCAACTGGTTTCTAAATTATCTTGCACATTTCCAGTATCTAAAAAATGTATGATCCTCTCTGCTAATTTTTTTCCACTGAGCATTGGGTCTCATTTAGTTTCACAAATCTGGAAGTTTTCTTCTATTCATTTATAAAGTATTTTAATTGATAAAGGTTAAATAATCTCTAGGTGCATTTTTTAAGTAGATACACCTGGTTGGATTGTGGATTATTATACTTCACTCATTTGTGATGTGTGATTATGCATGGATTTAATTTTTAGCTATGATGATGGATAGTTGTCAAACTGGGAATAAAAGCATATTTACTGTGACTATAAACTCCTGTTAAACCAGAATGAAAGGTAAAATTCTGAAGATGTCATTTTTTGCTACTGTTTTCTTCATTGTTGTTTTTCCTTTAAAAAGTCTAGTCACCAATAAAAAATTAAGTTAGTCTTTGTGTAGAAACTGCCCAAAAACAACTGATAAGCAGACATACAAGTTTAAAGCACAGGGCTTGAAAATTATTTAAAGCAAAAGATAAAGTTATTTAACTGAACATGAAGCTATATGTGGGACTAGCCATGAGTCAAAACACAGTACTCTTTTCCCAAACTGTAGTACTTCTTTCCATAGTGAGAGATATTGCAGTAAGTAGTCAAAGTGGTTCTCTGAGAGCTGAAGCATACTGTGAAAAGGCGAAAAGCCGGTCAGTGTCTAAAGCTGTGAGGATGTTTCAAAGGGAGTTAAATTGCTTATGAATGAAAAAAGTTAATAAAAATGATAGAGAAACCATGGTAAGTCTGCTTCTCCCCACGTGGCAATGTAGCTATATGTTTGGGTAGATAGTCGCGGCACTCTTTTCCTGACGATCCAAAGATTAGCTCTCTTATCATGAAGACCTGTTAGGGAGAACAGGTTCTTTGGTTCAGATTGTCACTCTAGGTTAAGATGAAGATGGACCTGAGGCTCTGTTTGGGTGGGAACCTAGTGGGCTGGTGGATTTCATTCTTGGATTTCACCCCAGAATAATCGATGGAAGGCAGCACCACAAGCATGCTGCAGGCAGAGCTAGGCTTCCTCCAACATCTCAGCTATTTTTACTCTACATTTTGTTCTTTATTCTGGTCAAATCATTCTATAAACAGGGTCAAAGATCACGGAATTCTTTCAGCAATGTTTTCAGTTAGCCACAATGTGCAGAAAGTGTGAGCATCTGTGTCCATAAACATTTTATTCTTCGTTAGTTTCTCTTTTTTCTCAGCCAGACAGTGTGGTAGGTTTAATTATCTTTCATCATAAACCTCCAATAATATAGTGCATTACAATCATCCCCTCCCAGAAACTCAGGAAATGGCATGTTTTTCAATTGAGGAAACTGAGTTTAGTGTTCCCTGCACAAAGCATTAACTGCTCTGGTTGATTATCCATGCACTTTGAAACGAAGGAGTTATTCCAATGATATTACTTACTGTGCACAGCTTCTTACTTATGGTTTATTAATGGTCCTAGAGCAGGTTGCAGAACTTTGTGATAGACAGGATTTCTTTTTTGCCAGAAGTCGCTGTCTCTAACCTGTGACATTCTTTAGGTCCTAATAACTTAGTATATTTAAAAGGTGTAGGCGCACTGCTATGACTCAGGCAGCTAAGCTGAAGGCCATGTAAAGCTCATGGACTTGAATTTGAGACCCTGCACTGGGGGTTAAAAAATAAAAAGATAAAAGGTGCAAAGTGGTATGCCTAGAAACTTTGATCTCATAGCTGCTGGAGGACTCTTCTGCTCCAAAAGAAAAGAAACTAGCAGATCTCAGATCTTTAAGTCCATCTGAGACCTATGTCTTGGCTTTTGAAAGTTAGGTTTAAAAGACTTCATCTGTGGTACATTTTCTTGAATCCGTAAATAACTACACATGTGTCCTCTGGAGTTGAATCCTTTATTTACCTTCCTTTCGTTCCCTTTTGAGACTTGAACTTGGGCTTATCCCGTTGCCAACCTCCATAATGCCATGGACCCACTTTTCTCGCCTGTAAGTACAGCTGAGAGCCTTACTAATTTGGTAGAATGTTAGGGCACCATAACAGAAGTGGGAACATAGTCATATGCTTTCTTTTACATTATATGGCTTCATGAAGAAATTAGATGTTCATGGGGATCCAATTTTTATCCTTTTAAGCTCTTGCCCCACAAAACGATACCTTTTAGCCATTTTATCTAGAAACATTTAAAAATTTTCTTCTTAAAAATAAAGCCAAAATGACTTCTTACTCACTTTTAAAAAATAATGTTAACCAGAAAGAAATTTTTTTAAATGACTCCATCACCGTTAGTTATACCAGTTATTAAGCTCTAATGTAATGATTCCCTAAGAATTGGGGGACTTGCGGGGTTATTGGCCCCATACTAAAGGACCCTATGACTATCTGTTAGTTAGTTCTGTATTAGTCAGAAATATCCATTCCAAGGAATTAGTTCATGCAATTGGGGAAACTTGGCAAGTCCAAAATCTGTAGGTTAGGTTGGCAGGCTAGAGACCCAGGGAAGAGTTGCAATCTGAAATAAAAATCTGCTGGCAGAATTCCCTCATCTTCCTCGGAGGTCCTTTTTGTATTCACACCCTCACCTGATTGAGTGGGGCTCACCATCTTATGGATGGCAATCTGCATTACTCAAAGTCTACTGATTTAAGTTTAATGTCATCTAAAAAATACCTTAGAGAAACTTGTAGAATAATGTTTGACCAAATCTCTAGGTACTATGTCCTAGACAAATTGACACATATTATTAACCATTGAACAATTTCTATGTGTGTTTTTAAGTTGTTTTCGGCTTCTTAATTTGCAGTCAAGTTGTCGTTTGTTATTTCTTGCAGTTGAAGATGTAAATTGTTTGAATACCACATCCCACACCTTCTAATTCATTTTGTTGTATCCTGAGAAATGAGAACACCTGGTTTATTCACATTCTTTTTAAAATAAGAGAGTGTAAAAGTGAGAGGTGCTAACGCCTCAGAGAAAGTGCATGGGCTTTCGTGAATAAATTTTTCATGCCTTCATTTTTTGATTTAGGTTTCTCAATTGTAGTTGAACTGGAAAGACTTGTGACTATCAGATAAGTCTTTTCAAAAATATTTAAATTTTAAAATACTCACTGTGCCTGGACCACAGTGAACAAACATCATGGAGGCTGCTTGTTTGGAGACCTTTTAGTTAATGATAATTGTCTGATTTTTTTTTTCCAATTCAGTATGTTGGTAGTTAGTGCCTAAACAGATAATAAAAAAACTTGCCAAGATTGGTACAAGGCTTATTTCTAAGAACTAGGGATTTTGTTTTTGTTTTGTCAACTTTCATTTTGTTCAGTTGAGTTTTTAGGGCTTTAATCTCCCTACTGCAGTGAGATCAAGACCAACTTTTCAACAGGCAACCCCAAGAGAGACAACTACCTACTGCTGGTTTTCCAAATTAGATCACTTCCTGAAATCACCTCTATCATTTGAAACTCAGCTCACTTTTCACAAATGCCCTGTCTCTTGCTTTGAGAAATTTCATCATAGACTCTAGAAAAAGTAGGGCAGTCAACACAGCCATGTTGGCTTTAGGTCTTAATGCCTTTTGCAGGAAATGTTTGGAAGGGACACTGTGTGCTTCCTTAAAGAGCAGCACATCTTATCTCCCATCTTCACACATCACATGGCTCTTTCCACAGATGGAGTGATTAACATGAGCATTCCCATTGTACTGCCGGTCTCTGCGGGTGATAAGACAAGATTGGAAGGTTGCAGCAAGTTTGTCCTGACACATGGTGGACAAAGAGTGGCTATCTTACAAGACCCTGAATTCTATGAACATAGGAAAGAAGAGCGTTGCTCCCGTGTATGGGGCACCGCATGTGCACAACACCCACATATCAAAGTAAGTTGCAAAACCTTTCAAGGGGCTTTCTTTGTCTATTTAAACTTACACTAAAAAATTGTTTTTAATTCCTTAATGAAGGACTTAGAAAAACTGGGTTCCATGGAAGACTGCACTTCCAAGGGACAAGTTTTGCAGACTTGTTTTAGGAGATCTTTTTAGAAAGGGGCAAACAAATGTTTCTCTATTTGAGAATTGGTCTAAATGATCTTTTACATCATTGGATGCTGTGATAACGGGCTCTTTCAGCTAAATGGGAAACTACTGAACCAGGTAGGTAACGCAGTCTAGCATCATGATTAGTGAAGTAAAATTAGAGCTGTATCCATGTATAAAATTACAGCCACAGCTGACAGTTCTGCTCATCTTGAAAATTTACAAGGGAAGTCCAGTTCTTCGTACAGAATGGGTTTAACTCACCACTGGTAAGTTCATGCTCTGTGGCCAGTGAGGGAGGTCAATGATATCCTTTCAAAAATCAGCACAGATCATGGCAGAGTTTCCAGAAGGGAAAAAGTCACATTTTCATTGGTGCGTATTTTAAAACCGAAAAGTATATTTACCTGATTAGGAACATCAGGTAAACATACTTTTGAGTCTCACCTGCCTAAGGGCAAAATAGACTAAGACCTCACCAATTACTTCACAACTTTTTTTTCCTTTTGCTTCTTGCCACAACTGGGATGGGGATAGCTTTTTTTTATTTTAAAAAATGGTTAGAAAAAAATTATAATGGTTGTTCCTTAGTTTAAAAAAAGCCCCAGCTATTTCCAGATTAAGCATAAGATAAAAATGAGTGTATATCTTTCTGAAAGCATGTTACAATACTTTACTCTCTTTTATTTAATACCACATGGTTCATACTAGTATTAAAGAAATGCAACTCAAGTGGAAAATGCTTTTCTGTGCTCGAAAAGGTACAGCACTATTTTTCCCCCCAGGCATGGTTTACACATTAACCTATCTTGCTTTCTCAGTATTAACCACATGCACTTTGCTCATGTATTTTCACTTTTTTGCTCTAATTGTGGGAAACCATGCTCATAACCTCTAAGTGTTGGTGATTGGGTGGAGGTGGAGAGTGTTATGAAATTGCTGGATACCCTTCATTTTCCACAAAGGAAAATATGTGAAATACAATGCAAAAACCACCCCTCATCCAAAATTAGAGAATAAGGGTTGAAATTTTTAGAGATGTTTATTACTAATTGGTTTATCAAATTCTCTAGCTGGAACTTTCATAAAGTTCACAGAAATAGAGCAATGTGAGGCCCAGGAGACACCCAAAGCCCTGTGATTAGACACGGTATGTCCTATATCGGGCCTATTTCTTCATTTATAAAAGGATGAAATCAGACTAGATAACTCTGGGGGTGCTCTGAGTCCTGTAATCTTGCAAAAAGTATGTTTGAATAATGCTCTGAACTCCTTTGGGCAAACTTTTTTTTTTTTTTTTTTGCTTTGTTTTTTTCAATGGTAAATGTTGCAAGGTAGGAAGGGTCTTTCCAAGGCCGCTGTTGGTAGCCTCTAAACAGAAGAGGTCAATGGCAAACAAAATGGCTTTTCATTTTTCGGATACAGCTCACTACTCTGAAGATAAACACATTTCTTTGTTTTCTTTTTTTTTTTTTTAAGGAAAGGTGCAGGCAGGAACGAAGGCAAGCAGGCAGGCAGGCAGGAAGAGAGGAGGAAGAAACACTTCACCAATTTAGTGCTTCATCCTCATTGCTTTCCCTAGCCCCCAACACCAGTCTAGATCCTTGGGATGTACGTGGACAGCACCTGGTGAACTTAACCACTAGGCCACCAGACATCTTTCATTTTAATACACATTTATCACAGAACCCTCCCAACAGCTTCTCCCTAAGAGGTTAGAAGTCTTTGAAATACACTGACTCAGAACTATTTGAGGAATTGTCTTCAGTTATGCCTTTTTCCATTCCTTTCCTGATCATAATCATATAGGTTTCTGATCTTAACGTCACAATGACCTAAAAAACAGTAGTCTTTCATTACGCCAGCCAGGACATTTCCACTCTTCGGATCTAACATCCACATATACATGATTATCATTAAAAGAAAAAAATCTAAGGGAACTTTTAAGCAATGATTTCCTTTTACCTTGCCACCTGTGTTGGCAGTTCAAATTCAGAATTTCCTAGAAGTCAGAGAGAGTGGTGACATGATTTCTGGCCTTGACAATATATTCAGTGACTGTACCATTAGATCACTAGAGTCTTTATAAACATTCCCAGTGAGCTAATGGTGAGAAATGGGCCATGGATAACCAGAAAAAGCCACTCACCCTGTATACATTACATTTGCAGTGTTGAAGGTATTTTACCTGACACACAATACATGAGCTTTATTGGGAAAATAATTCTTTCCATGGCACTTTTTTTAAGCAACCTGGAACAGTATTTTTTAAACATTTTTTAAAGAATTCCAAACCTTCCAAAATAAATTTATTTCTAAATGAATTAAGGGTGTTCTTTATTTCCATGTGGAGTCATATCTGCTTGGAAAATGGTCAGTTACCACAGAAGTGGGGTGACTCCTTGAGCAGAGCTCCTCATTGAAGTCACCCTGACCTTCCATTTAGTCTTCCCAATTCTCTCAGTGCTTCTCTTAAGTTACTCATATGGAGCCATGTGACATGACTGCAGATGCAATCACAAGGAGGATCAGGTGAAATCTGTAAAAAAGTGAATCATGGAGGAGCCCTGTGGTCTTTCACTCAAGAGTTTCAGAGCTTTTCCAGTGATTACTTTTCTCAGTGCTCTTGTGAAACACCCAGGAATCATCGCTCCCATTTTACAGATGTCGACAGGACAGTATGACTTCCCAGCAAAGCTAGAAATGTGAGGTGTGTATAACATTAGCTCTGAAACAAAGTGTTTGAATTCATTCTCTCCTTTTTTATTGCTGTTATCTGTGATTCTGAGCCCAATCTCCCTTTCACAACTTCGCCAGGCTTCCTTAAGGTGTGGTTCCTCTGTGTTTCCAGGTCTGCAAACTCTCTCACTGTGGTTCCTCTGGTAAGGGCTAGAGGAACAGTAGGGACTTTAAATCATAAAGCCTTAGGAATTAGGTTGAGTCATGGGACTTGCCTTCCTAATATCCAGATCACAGTCCTGGGGAGAGTTGGACCACCTTGGGGAGAGAGATTGCCTTTGTTCTGCCTTCTCCAGAAATGCCAAAAGCATACTTGCAGTATTGCTACTCAGACACTTTGAAGCTGGGTAGTGAACGACTTCAATTCCATGTTTGACTTCACCAATAAAATTAGATAGGGAGACCCCTCGTGACCAGAATGAGTTACTGCACTCCCAGGGAACGTCCTGTGCTTTTGGTGTCATATCCAAGAAATCATGGCCAAGTCCAATGTCATGAAGCTTTTCCTTTTTTTTTTTTTTTTTTTTTCCTATAAGTTTTATAGTTTTAGGCCTTAAATTTGTGTCTTTAATCCTTTTGGATTTAATTTTTTCATGTGGTGTAAAATATGTCTCTCGTGTTATTCATTTGCATTTAGATAACCAGTTTTCTCAAAACTACTTGTTTGAAGTGACTCTTCTTTACCCAATGAGTGGTCTTGGGACCCTTGTTGAAGACTGAGGAATATGGGATTTAGCTAATAATTAATAGTTAGCCTTGAGTATGGCTTTGGCTATATTTTGCTGCTCTTTGCACATTTCTTTTTGTTTTTAAACTGGGGGTAATTAAGGATGCTTCTTTTGAATTTCCATAGAAATTGTGCTCAGGAATAATTAACTAGTAGAAAACAACATTACTAATTCTTTATCCAGGGCCTCTATTTTGGGTCTTTACTGAAATAATCTTAAGACCCATGAGGCTATATTAGGAATGCACTAGTAATTTTCTCAAATAGTGGTTCATGAAACTTTGGGGTCAGGGTGGTGGGTGGTATCCTCCAAGATCTTTTGCAGAATCCTCAAGCCCAACACTGTGCTAAAAAATACTAAGAGACTTGCGTTTTTCACTATACTAATTGCTGAACAAAAGCAAAGGAAGGAAAAACTGTTGGCATCTTAGACTCAAGATAGGGACAACTGATGATATGTGTAGTCATTGTGCCCTTCACCATCATGTACTTCACTTAAGAATGTTCTTGATGAAACTGTAAAAGTGATTATTAAATCTTAATCCTTGAGACCATGTCTTTTTAATGTTCTGTTACAAAATGGGAAGTACACATGAAAATGTTTCTGTTGCAGACACCAATATGCAATGTTGTCTCAAGGAAAAGTACTTATGTGATTGAGTTATAAGCAAAACCAGTTACTTTCTTTCTGTGGGATACTACTTTTACCTAAAGGAATAACTAACAATTCAAATGTGTATATTTGGCAAGCAGTTTTCCAAATAAACAAAGTGAAACTGTTACTTAGAGATAAAAACTAAGAATACCGGTTACCAACTTTGAATTGCCAAGAAAGAAATTTATCGTTTTTATTTGCCAGGGTGAGCTTAGCAGCTTCCAACAGTTAAAAAAAAAAATAGATGTGACTAATTTTAACAAATGTAGGAATTTTTGATATCCTAAAATGAAATATGCTAACATTTGGGAGACTTACAAACTCGGTGAATCAGTATTTTCTAATAGAGTAACATATGCTATATATGAGAACATTTTTCAGTACAATAGAAATCAATATTAATCAATAACAATTTTAATAATGATCTTCTAGATGGTTATGGAAAGTGGAGATTGGCTGGTTGGTGGAGACCTTCAGGTATTAGAGAGAATTCGGTGGAATGATGGATTGGACCAATACCGTCTGACACCTCTGGAGCTCAAACAGAAATTTAAAGAAATGAATGCTGGTATGTAGATGGGTTCTCCTGTGTTTCTTAATACATCTTACCATTCAATTATAGAATTATGGATACAATGAGTTGGCATATTTTTATTTTAAAAAATCTGGAAACACCTTCTGTCATATGTCTGTTGATATGGAGATTGTTCCTAAAGTTGAACTACACCCATGTATTGGAATACTAAGTGGCAGTTATAAAAATGTAAATACAGAAAGCTAACCATAGTGTATTTAAGTGACCTGCAAATTGTAGAACGAAATGTACAGTATAATTTTTAAAAACAAATAAAAAATTTTAAGAAACATAATAAAATGCAATAATTAACCTCCTTCCACATATAGAAGCAAGAGTCTCTGACAGCATCTGCACCAAATGGCAGATGACAGGAACTACTAAGAGGTGGTGGAAGATTTTCACTTTACATATGAAAAAGAGAGAAAGTAGTGATAGGATTGTGGATGGTTTTATGTTCTTTTTTGAGCTGTTTGTATTTTCTAAGCTTTCAAATGATAGATTACTTTATTTCATAACTAGAAAAGAAATTAAAGCTCTCAGGAGTCCACCACTAAGTGGAGTTTTGTTTAAAGTAAAAGTAAAATATACTTTTACATCTTCAGATTAAAACTTTGCATGGGCCCAGAAAACATTGATCATTATTTATCCCATTGAGGAAGTGATACTGAAGATGATGCAACAGGACTTACTGCTGATCCTCTTGACCCTGGTTGGCAGGAAAGTTGCTGACAGCGGATGTTTTCATTTCTGAGTCAGGCTCTCCCTTTTAACCTCCGTTTATGCATCCTCTCCCTGTCCAAGCACTCTGGCTCTGGTTGGTTCCTTTGGGTTAACACTACTAAAGACACAGGTGGATTCTCCAACTGATTATCAAAAAAAAAAAAAAAAGCAAAGGATACAAGGAATACAATGAACAATAAATATCACTGCGTCTTTCCTTTCTGTTTGTAGGGACCAGCAACACTGCATTTCTTTGACCTTGGTTTTAATGCTTTCCTTTCCAGATGCCGTGTTTGCTTTCCAGTTGCGCAATCCTGTCCACAATGGCCATGCCCTGCTGATGCAGGACACCCGCCGCCAGCTCCTGGAGAGGGGCTACAAGCACCCAGTCCTCCTGCTCCACCCTCTGGGTGGCTGGACCAAGGATGATGATGTGCCTCTGGACTGGCGGATGAAGCAGCATGCAGCTGTGCTTGATGAAGAGATCCTGGATCCCAAGTCAACCATTGTTGCCATCTTCCCATCGCCCATGTTATATGCTGGTCCCACAGAGGTGAGCAATTCACTGAGCTGGGCCATGGGACATGTAGGCTCAAACTTTACTTAGAAAAGTAAATGAATCTCTGGGATCCTTCTTCCTCATGAGCAGATTCTGGAATCTTCAGCTCCCTCTTCTTTATCCAATTTAGTTATGTTTCCATTTGATATTTATAAAAAATAAATGCTAGAAACATCAAATCAAACCAGTGATATATGCATTTGAAAATATGGAGGTTGGCATGTGAATGAGGTAGATAATGCAACTTACACAGAAAGCTGTCACTGTGTCACAGAGAAAGTTATATCTAACCTGATACTCAGTGTCTCCCTTTCATCGTAACGCAGTGAGCCTATCAGAGATTTCCTTGTCCCATTGTACCTCCAGTGTAGTGGGCTTGAAAAAGTTTGCAGGAAATATGATGGAAGCCCCCAAAGTGAGTTTAGGAAATTAATGTTCTTCAGCCAGATCAAAGTTCCAAGACCCTAGCTCTCCTCTCCATCCTCTATTACTTCTGTCTGAATTTTAAAGGCACAATTTATTTTTAGATCCCACTGTTGACTGAATGGAGCCAGTAACTATATAGGAAAGGTAATTAGCTCATTATCGGAAGTCAGATAAGCTGATTTATTCTAAATAGGGAAGGGATAGAAAGCAAAATTCACATATATCTGTAGAACAGTAAAATCCAGTATTCCTCATCTGCTGCCCTGTTTGGAAAAGAGATTAGGAAATATAACCTCAGGTTCTAAGAGGTTAAAAGCTCCTACCCCGTCAGTGTAAACAATGTGAAGAAGAGAATACACAGTTACTGACTTCCCTGAATTATTGACACACATCACTGAATAACCTTTAAAGCAGAATAAAGGCATCTCTTTATACTGGGACCCACAGAATTGGCAGTAATAACCATTATGTCCCATACATGGTGCTTCCTAGGTCCAGTGGCACTGCAGGTCCCGGATGATTGCAGGGGCTAACTTCTACATTGTGGGCCGGGATCCTGCAGGAATGCCCCATCCTGAGACCAAGAAAGACCTGTATGAACCCACTCATGGGGGCAAAGTCTTGAGCATGGCCCCTGGCCTCACCTCTTTGGAAATCATTCCATTCCGAGTGGCTGCCTACAACAAAACCAAAAAAGCAATGGACTTCTATGACTCTGCAAGGTATGTTTTCAGAGGGACATTCTTTAATCAAATCTCTACAACTGGATGGTAAAGACTAGCCTGCAGACAAACTCTTTTGTGCCTCTCCACATAGTCCTAATTTGAATCAGAATCTGATTGGAACTTATAAACTACTCCAGGATTCCTTAAAGTAAATGTTGCTAACAATGCTAAGTTCTTTGTTGCTGTTCTGTGACAGGCACAAAGAGTTTGATTTCATCTCAGGAACTCGTATGAGGAAGCTTGCCCGGGAAGGAGAAAACCCCCCAGATGGCTTCATGGCCCCCAAAGCATGGAAAGTCCTGACCGATTATTACAGATCCCTGGAGAAGAACAACTAACTGTCTTTTGGCTCCAGTTTCTTTCTGAAGTGCCTTTCTCTTTTCTATTTTTGTGATTAGATGCTTTGTATCCGATTGTTTCTCAATGACTGATTTTAAAGTTAGTGTTTTATAGTGAGGTAAAAATTATATCAAATCTAAATTTAACTTCAGTTTATGTTATCTAAAAAGAAGTCAAATTGAAGACCAAATATTGGTAGATGAGAAACACTATTATTATCATTTCAGAATGAAATTACATTGTATACTCCATTTGAGCAAGTAGATCCCATATTCTTTAAAACTTGGAACATGTGTCTGGTTTACTTGCTAAAAAGTAAAAAGTAAAGCATGTTTTCCAGCTTAAGTCTTGGCAACTTGTAGTGCTTCAGTGTCAAACAGCAGTAATAAAGCCAATCAGATGAAGGGAGAAATATGCCCCCCCCCACTCCCACACAAAGTTCTTCCTTTAAAGGAGGTGTGGCTTATGCTAACATCCCTCCTTGAGCTGATTGCCTAATCTCTTATGTGCTGAAGAATGATCTGACTGGAAAAACCAAATGTGTGAAAATGTGAATTTAATCTCAGAGATCTATGCAACCTAATTCTACCACAAAAGTTAGATTGTCTAATAGGAAGAAGAATCTTAATGCACTTCTGTGAATAATGTCAGCCCAGTTAAATGGCAGTTTTTTATTTACTAATGTAGAGTACTTTGATGAGAAGATTTGCACCCAGAGCTCAAGTGACCCGGCAAACCTGCGCACAGTCCCTGTTGCCCCTGTGGTCACTGTGTGCTGTGGAGACAGTGTCTGCTGACTGCAGCAGCCTGGGCTGTAACCAAGAACAGGTGACACCAATGGCTAGAGAGCTGCTACGGCCACAAGGACACACTGAATCCAACCTGTTCATCTTACAGGGGACCAATCACAGGCACTGTGAGCTGAGCACTGTAACAAAAGCACAGAATTAGCTTTCTTAGAAAAGGCTGATGGCACTGAACAAGCTTCCAGCCACTTGACTTCTGTCCGATGCTCTCTCTACACCATGTAATACAAGAGCTAACCCGAGTCTTTCAGCTGCTTAACCATGGTTCTTGAACAATGTACACCTACCAAGCAGTCTTCTTGCAATTGATTTCATTGCAGTTAAAAAACAAATGCTCTTCAGACTCATATTTGTTCAGGGACACCCAACCTCTAACCTCTGATGGCTTTGTTTCCTGGGAGACGATCCTTTGTGCTTTCTGCAGAATTCCTTATTTCTAAGGAAGCTATGAATAGTACTTTTTGTACCCTGGTCTCTCTTGAAGAGACAAAATGGAAAATGAAAACTGTGATTTTTTTTCAGACTCTTGGTTTAACAAAACACTAATGAGTTCGAGTATACGTTATACACAATGGCCACAGCAAATTTAACTGTCTTTAATAATCTAGTGCCTATACCTATTTAATCAGAGATACTCACTACTGCCTTTTTAAAAAGAAGCATATTTATTGAAAATATGAGATGGGATGCAGTGCCTTAACCAATACATTTTGTGATTTTTTAAATATATGTAAAACTGCTCTTCTGCTTTAGTCCACACTTGAAAATATTTCAATGTACAACTGAACTGATGCTTGTACTTATTTTAATAAATTTCTCAAAATGAAGGCTGAGTCTTTTCTGTGTTTAATTTTAATAACTGCCTAGGGCCTTGCAACTTTATATAACTGGCAGAAACAGCAGTAGCAAGTCTCTTTACAACCACTAGAGGTTGTTGATCCTTGTTAATGCCATACTTTTCAGAGGAGAAGGGGAAGAATCATTTTCAAGGAAGGAAGGAAGGAAGGGAGCGAGGAAGCACCTTTATTTTAGGTTGTTCCCCTGGCCCTGGGTTGCAAATCCGGGTCCCTGAGCATTACACGTTCTACTCCCCAGCCTTGGACTTACTGCCTAAACCGACAGGGCGTGCCGGTTCATGTCGCTTTAAAGCTGTGCTCTAGATGTGAACGCCTCACGGTCTCAGTCAAGTACTGCAGGGGTATTTTCAGATGTGAGTGGGCTGCCCAAGAGCCTCAGCCCAGGATGTCATGGCATGAGAATCTAACCCACCTTTTCTTCATTTTTTTCTGACTTGATCCTTGCTTATCAATGTGCTCCCAAGGAATTTCTGCAGCAGAGGTGGAAGCAACTCCCACACCTCCACTGATCTCTTCAGTTGCTACTTTTATATACAGTAATCCCTCCCCTATTGCTGGAGTTATGTTCCAGAGACACACGCCATAGGTAAAAATCTGCGAAGTAGCGTTATAATTTATTATTTATAAACCCTCCTCACACTCTTACTAACCTTTCCCACACTCTTATAAACACTTTCTACATTCTTAAACCTACGTAATTTTAACAACCTATGAAATTCTATGTGGGTACTCACTAGTGAATTACATACGCGTATACCGCAAAATCCTGGATATATTGAAAATTCCGCGATCCAGAATTAGATATATGTATTTTAAAAACCGGCCATACAGTGAAGCCGCGATAAGTAAACAGCCTGATACAGCGAGGGACGACTGTTTATTAAGTTTGGTTAGTTTTCTATTATGTATATTTCAGAATAGATTCACACCTAGGTCAATGTGTTTATCGTACCACACCCACCACCAAAATTCTTGTACCAGTCAGGAGAACGGTCCACACATATTTTCAGTTGACTTCACGCGGTTTACAGTTTTGGGTGGCCTTTCTTCAGGCCCCACCCTGAGTCCCTGCTTTGCTTCTGTCCTGAAAGGCTCCATGCAAATTTTTGCTACTGGTTCTTGCGCCACATAAAACTGATGTGAGATCCAACGCAAAGCTGCCACTTGCTGCCCTCCATCCTCACTTGCTGGCTTCTAGTGGACAAAGTAGGACATGAGTGTTTGAGTACAGGAAGACGTAAGTGGTGCCAAGGGAATCCATTTTGTACAGGGCAATGAAAAGGCGTATGTAAATCATTTGGTCAGATGACAGACCTCATAAATATATCAGCATTTTTATGAGGCCATACACTTCTAACTACCCTGCAAGAAGAAAAATGTCTTGGTTACTTAAGAACAGTGAGTTTGGTTTTTGTCTTCTCAACTTCTTTCTATGACATGTATAGGTCTAGCATTGATCTTCAACACATCTGCCTTATAGGCAAGGAATCAGGAAATTACATAGATGCGAGATCAACTGTTTTTACACAAGGTTTGATGAAACAGCAGTTTAGCTTTTGCCTATGAGATTTTGAATGAAACTGGTTTAAACTTATTAAGCCTACTTCCATTGCCAATATGCAAAAATGATCAAGAATCAACTTCAGAGAGATACTGAAAGTGTAACCATTTTTTTATCCTCCCCCAGCACAGATTTAGTTCTTTGATAATATTATTATTGGGCCATCAGTTACCAGATGATAATGATATAATAAGCAATTCACTAATAAACATTCCAAAGGATTGCCTCCTTTTTTTGGCTGATACTGTAATTTTATTAAAATTATTACCAAATATAAATGAATCACTGGCCAGGGTTTGGATATTTTAGTCTGATATACATCTAGACAAAATAAAAATATTGTTCAATGGAGTTGAGTTAGCAAACAGTGGCAGATGCCAGGAAGTATCAAAGAACTAAGGGAAACATGCCTTTCGTAGGTGAATCAGTTTTCAATGGCTTATCATTTGTAACAAGTTTTTCTCCCACATCTCCCCACTTCCCTCCAAGTCTATTAATACCCTTTCCACAGACCTGCTAATGTGGATTAATTGCAGAGAAGGCCAGTCTCAGTAAGAAATCAAAATTAGACAATGTTTTTAAAAGCAAATAGCTTATTACTTCAAGTTCATAATTTTAACAAACTGATGGGCACAGCCCATATGTCATAATCTTTTAATTGCTGGTTTGAATAATATACACTTTATTAGGTAAAGTTTTTAGGTTTTTTTTTTTAAAGGTAAGTTGCTGGCAGGAAGAGGAAGAAGCATTTTCAATTTTATTTAGTTGCTCATCTTGGTTATTCCCCCCAGGATGTGAACCAGGATCCTTGGGATGTATGTACAAGGTGGTTTATCAAATCACTATTCTACAGGGTGTGCCTGGTAGAAAACAAACTAGCTGTTCTCAAGTAAGCAAGTTGTTTCTTCTTGAGGGAAGGTAGGTAGTTAAATATATTTGGTTTCAGAAGCTTAAACCTGGTCTGCACTTCTTTTACTAAAACAACATACGTGAAAGTTCTTATGAACTATAAAATATCATACAAATTATAGAAAAATCTTGCTTTATGTTTACTGCATAAGCCTGGTTTCCATGTATAGTTCAATGGTAAATTTTAGCTCATCAGAGGTTGTACTAACAATGGACCTGACAGTTTAAAACATTAGAAACATAGGCTTCTACAAGTGTATCCATCAAGAACACATTTATGGAGGAAATTAATTCCATCAACCACTAAAGAGGTTTTATTCTCCCATCCTATTCTCAAATCATAAAAGTAACTATATAAATTACCAGATTTTCATCTTACCAGACAATCAAGGTAAACAAAGAAAAAGCTTACAGTTCCAAGTCAACAAAATAAGTTTAATAAAGAAATAACCGGTACATAGGAAGTATCTATGACTTGTCTACCTTAAATCATGTTTCATAATTTGTACCTATTAAGGTAAGTCCATTTAGCAAGGCTGACACCTGTCAGTAGCTAAGAAAATCCCCAAGTGAAGATGTCTGATGGTCAGTTCAGTGTTGCTATGGCTACTGTTGCCAGTGTTTTGTCTAGCGAAAACTAGGATGAAAACTTAAAACACATCTATTTTAGCATTTCCATTATTGTACACAGATAAAGAAATGGAGGCCTGGAAATGTGAGACTTAGTGTCTAAGGCTATGATAACCTATTTCCTAACTTAGAAAGCACTTCACAGGATTCTTAAAAGAATCCCAAGAAAAATGTGATTTCTATTAAAAATATGGAAACAGAAGTACCTAGAAGAGAATATTCCCAAGGCTACATTGCCCTATTATAGTATTACATATATAATACAGAAGTCCTGCAGCTGGGGTTGAAACCTGGAAAGCTGAAAATGAACATTACATGATTTGTAGTAAACACCAGACACATTTCTTCTGCTTGAACATAGGCTGTGAAAGACTTTCACTTCCATAGTAACAGGAAAACTCCAGATAAAATAACTTTTCTATAAGTACAATGAAAAACAGTAAACGCAAGACAGTTTTCATGAACTGACTTCCAGAAATAAAAAAGAGGTAAGCAGAGCACCTTTTTTATGAGGTAATATCCAAAAAAAAAAAAAAAATATATATATATATAGTATATATAGTATATAGTATATGGAATAGGTCTGTCTTAGATGGAGACTTTGAGGGATGAGATTACAGTCAAAACTCAGACAACAGTGATTTAAATCTGGAAACACATCAACCCCAGAAACAAACTACTAGGTTAAAACAATCCCACTTTTCTATATTTTGCAGAGAAAATGGCATGACCAAAGTCTTACACATTCTCAAGGTGACAGGATGCCAGATAAAAGGCAAAACCCATAAACATGTGAACTTGCAATCCAAACCTACCCCCACTCCAGTTCAAACAGTGTCAAGACTGGCATGCCCTGGTAGACTGGTGGTTTGGTTAGCCACCTCTGAAGGAACATAGTATGCACACATCCCGAAGACCCAGGTTTGCTTCCTGGGTCTGTGGAGGAAGAACCACTGCGAACTAATAAAAATCAATGAAATGCTTCCTCCTCCTCTCACTGCTTGCCAGCCTACTAGCCTTCATTCCTTAAAAAAAAAAAAAAAAAAAAAAAAAAAAAAAAAAAAAAAAAAAAAGTTAAAAAAATATGCTGTCAAGATCAAAAGGTTGCTTCCTAGAATAGGGGTTGGATTAAACCAAGTCAACCTCAGCTTCCTTAAAACTACAACACCGACCAACATAACTAGACTCTAGGAAAAATAGGAATGACCACCCTTTCACCTAACTCCCAAAGAAGGAAGTGCTTGCAACTCCCTGGAAACAAAACCTAAGTAATGTTTTTCTACCATTGTTGAGAACAGAACAGAGGTGAACACAGCCAACACAGTGGAAGTAGAGCTCACAGGACTGAATCACACAGCCCGTGAAGGCTTCCACACACCTCTGTGTGTTGCTCATACAACCAGCATGCTCACTAGCTGTGATACTACCTCCCATTTAGTGAACACCTACAGCTTCATGTGACCAGTTGTCATTTGACATTTTGTTTGTCCGGCTACTTTCCCCCAAATACTCAATTTTCTTTGGATGAAATACTGCTCTGTTTGCATTTAGTCTCCATCAGTCAGATACTTGCTCTCAAACCATTTAAGTGAAAGGATTTCCTGGAGGGTCATTTGCTCAAAGCCCTAGGACAATCTGAGTTCATTTAGTCCAGTAGAGAAATAAGATTCTTGAGCAATTACTGTCTGAAAAAAACATTCTAGTGTTTTCTGAGTATATATCCTAAATAGTTCATTAGGTTCCTTTATCTTAAAACCTTCCTACAGCCTTCAAGTAAATTCTTTATTGCTATATGCCTAAAAGCAATTTTGATCTACCCCAAAATGTCTTCAAAGAACTGTTTTACTGGAAGACACATAAACACCACTTAATTTGTGTAAGCTGGACAAAGAATTTCTGGAAGCTATGCATTTTCAAAACAGTGGGGCACCTACCATTGTGTTCCAAGTTTTGCATGCTAGCAATTATTTCAATGTTTGCCTCTAGAATGAAAACCCAGTCGTCATTATTCACAATCCAGTGTCCTCGATGCACTCCACACCAGCCTTAATATTCACTGGAACTTCTTTCAAAGCGAAAAAGAATACCTAAGAGTGTTTCCAAGCATATTTTAACTAAGTATTAGATAATTACAAAAATATATGCCCATCTCAATGGTTTTTAATAATGAGACCATATGCACTTAGTATTAATAAAATTTTACCTTAGTGTTATTGAAGATGTTTCATTTTTACTTACATTGATAAATTATTTCACTTCTATCTGACCTCTCTGTAATAAATCTTAAGACAATTTCATGAATATAATGGTCAATTTTGACCTATACATGTGAAAAGAGCATTAGTTTTTGAAAAAATTACAGAACTCTTTGATGACTAAATCTACCACAAACAATAATGAAGGTCCTCTAAAGATTTGCCAGCTCCAAATGGAATGATTCTACGGCTTGAGGCTTCTAGGTGGAGTTAGAGTTTTAGTCATGAGGAATACTGGAATTCATATTCAACCTATTGGAATTCTATTTAATATTATGAACTTAAGAGCTAACAAATTATTAAATATGTGTCATTCATTTTCTTTATCCAGAGTAATGTTGTGACATTTATCCATTAACAACACAATTTCAGTAAAAATAAATTCTAATAAGGAATGCTACCTATTTTTATACAGGCACACTCAAGGCTTGAGACCTCCCATCTAAGGTTAAACCTATGTTATAGATAATAAGCAATATTATTGCAGTCTATAGAGAGTATTTAGAAAACCCCACCCAGTTCGAGATAACATGGTTTGGGTTGCCATGCAGGAAGGAGGTTGAATAAGATAGGAGTGAAATCATTTAGGAAATATTGCAATGATTCAAATACTGAGTCACTAGACTATTTAAAAAAGACTGCAAATATTCTGATATACATCCAGACTTATCAAAAGCTTCCCAACAATGAGGCTTGCAGAGAAACATTACAAATGATCATTTCAATCTCAATCCTTAGCATACGGGCCTAGGGATTATGGAAAATTTAAGCATGGATAATGCTTGAAACTTGAGCCTGGTCAACAGATCTATGTATATCAGTGTGCAAAAGTAAATAAAAATAATAATGTGATGACTAATATTTGAGCAGGAACTGTGCCATGCACTGTACTGATTGCCTTACATACATAATCTTATTATATAACATAAAAGAGGTGCACTCCATTTTATAAATGAGAAAAAAAAGCGTCTTGAAAAAATTAAATAACGAGTTCAAGGACACAGTTAGTGGGGGTCCTGGATTTAAATTCAAGCAGTCCAACTCTAGATTCAATACTTGTAACTGTTACCTGAAATGAAATACCTTACTCAGAATCCAATTACTAATGTCAAATGCACATCTAAAGGGGAAGGACAGATTACATGAAAACTCAAAAGTTCTTTGAAGTCATAAAATAGTTTCCTCAATTACCTGAAAGCTTTAAGATATGCAGAAGAGTCATAGTTTGGGGGATATTATTTCTCTAAACTAACTGATTAAAATGCTGGGGTAAATTTAATAACTACTACTACTGGATATTCTGAGGACATGAAGAGGAAACAATTACCCCTTATTTTTTGATCAATATACCATTAGATTAAATGTTTACAGAAATTCATACTAAAGCAAACCAGTGATTAGATTAGAATTTATGTTATCAAAGCATGAAAGTTACACAAAAAGATAAAAAATAGTCTCAAGGGAAATACTATAAACCTGGAGGAAAAAAAGCTCAGAAAACTTCATGAAAGTAAAAAAAAACCGAGTAAATAGAGAAAAATCAAGAGACCTCTTTATTACACATTTATAAAATAATAGC
Organism: Solenodon paradoxus; assembly: GCA_004363575.1. Lineage (NCBI taxonomy): Eukaryota > Metazoa > Chordata > Mammalia > Eulipotyphla > Solenodontidae > Solenodon > Solenodon paradoxus. Next base: position 479,550 of record RJWH01000144.1, read on the forward strand.
ATAATAGTTATTAAAAATGAAGATGAAATCTTTATTTTTGGTATCTTGTGTTCTATATCCCATTTTCACAATTTTTCAAAACTTGCTTTGTTATCCAAATGATCTCCTGAACCTCCACCCAACTCACCATTTAAAGCACAATTGAAGAATAGGTTCTTAAAAATTATTAGTAGAAAAATTAATTCTACAGCCCATGAATAGAGATTAAGAGTTTTCAAAGAAATACAATAAAAACAAAAATATAAGAAGCATAATTTAATCTTTCTGATGATTAGAAGGCACCTCAAGATCATACTGTGCCATTTTCTACATGCTGTATATTTAAGTGCCTATAAAAGAATTCTGGTTAGTAAAATTCTGGATAAAAGTATTTTTTATATATAGTGCACAAAGCATCAAATGGCTACAGATATAATATGGAAATTTTGATGTGTATATTTGTACTAACTAGGGCACAATTTACAATATGTTAAGAAAACAGAAATAAAGATACAAAATGAGTACTTTTAGCACATTTAGTAACACTTTTAAACTACCATGTCATTTCTGATGACTAAATTAAATCTGACTCTAATTAAATATATAGCATTAAAATAAAAAAAAAACAAACGGCAGAATGATATTACAGTAATTGAAGAATGGAAAGCCATATACATATATTGAAATGAACACCATGGGATTTTCAAAGCCATTCTTTTGAAAGGTTTTCAAATTCAACTTCACATATAGCAACTTAAAAATTATCTGTATTCATTGTGCTTACACAAAGAGGTGATATTGGTGTTGAACACACATTGCCTACCAAGTATTCAATGCTGATCAATGAAAAGTACTCTTACTTTATTATCCTGACAACCATCATAACTAAGCCATATTCAGTATTCAGATGCAGCTGACGGCAACTATTCAACAGCAGAGAAATTTCAACTAAGAGAAAAAGCTGAAACAAGTGACAACTAGAGATAACTGAATCACTGTACCTTTTAGACACAACTTTAAATGTAGTTTTGCTATTTATGCTATTTGGTACTTTTCGATTCAGAGTTGGGGTAAAAAAAAGTATCTGTATTCAAACATATCTACAGAATGTCAATATAAAATGTATGAATATATACACTTAATATACACACACGTACAAACACACACATTCTCACGTATCTAGAAACCAGCACTTAACCACATCCTCATTTCTCACTAAAGACTCTGTTACTTTAAGACCAACTTAGATGGAGTAAGGCTGCAACATATGGCTGTAGAGGTCAAACACAAGCACCCACACTCAGGCTGGATTAAATTGCTCCTCCTCATGATTTTTGACAAGTAGTAATACCATTTATATAACAACTACATCTCAATAACTTAGAATTTAGAGTATAAAACCAGTATCATAAACATTTAACTCTTTCACTGTTTAAAGAACACTACTCTTTCCAGTCTATTTCCATTAATAATAAGAGGGCACACCAAACTAGATTACACTGAACTGTACAAATGATCTTTACTCTTAATCTAAACAGACATGTGTTAAAACATTCTGAAATGCTGCATCCTTTGATTTCTTCATTTTCTCAATTGCCCGATGCAGGTCCTGTTGTTGTACAGGTCGAATTTCATCATCATCATGGCTAAAATGCAAACAAAACCACCAAATATTCAAACAATGTTGGAATACACTTTTTAAAAATATTTTAACACGACTGAAAAATGAAATTTCTTTCCCATCCGCAATCCTAAAGACAACCACAATTTACAGCGTCATGTAAATTCTTCAGGAATTATCTATGCATATAAAGTCTTAAAAGTAATGACTGCTAAGAGTTAGGAAGCTAAAATGACAAGCTATATAAATTAAAGCTGTGGTAAATAAAGTCAAATACTTTACACTAAGAATGTAAGTATAGAATATTACCATAAGATGCAAATGTGATATATAAAGGTATGGTAGTTTATTTAAATGAGAATATAATTCCAATAAAGGAATAAAAAATTATTCCAATAAAAATGGAACTAAAAAATAGCATACATATTCATGTACATGTTTACTTTTGACAAATTAAAATAAAATGCTTTGCTGTTAGTAAAAACCAATGAATCTAATAAATCCTCACATGAAAAAAAAAAACAACCCAAAATCTAGTGTCTCCTTTGTAATTTGCAGATACTTAAGGAAAAACATTCAGAGAAAGTTATGATAACCCATCTATTAGATTTTTCATGTTGAAATGTAAAATATTCAGGGGTTAGAGGATAGATGAAAAACAGAACTTTCATTATTATTTTAATTTACATAAGTAAAATGCATTCATAGTTTTTTTTTTCTCCTCTTAATTTTATATACAAGATAAAACTCTTTAGAAGCTAGATTCTCAGTTATGGAGGTCAAATGAATTTCCAACTTCATTGCTAGAGTAGCGGATTAGTCTGGCAACAAATAAGTAGAAGGACATTCCTCCACACGAGAGCAGTAAATGTAGGTCCAGAACTGGTGAATACATAGCTACTGGTTCACAGGCTGGTTTTCATACAAACCTTTTTCTACCAAGAGAACTTTGTTTGGTGAAGCTCACTAAAGCAAAGTCCTGTATTATACACATGGGTAGGACAATGTCACTTGGTGGAAAGCCTCAGGATGTCGAAGAAGGGAGACTGAAAAAGGGACAAGAGTTGTCGAACTCCTTCCACACAAGTCTCCAAAGTACATTGGTTTGCTAAAAGTCACAAATACTCTTTTTTATAAGGTTAGTATTTTGAACAGCAGTCTAAAAATGCAGTGATTCAGGGTAAGCAGACTTTTGGGAAACTTTCATAAGGAACACAGTTCATCCAGATTGAACTACTATAGTTCACTAGTAATTCTGCAGGAATAAGGCTGGTAAAAAATTGTTCTCTCAAGTTCATCCTACTTTGAAATCGGTCTTAAATTTTAAGCAGTGACAAATGATTTAGTAAAGACATTATGACTGAAGTCTAAGTCCCTACCAATCCTGTAAAAGATTGACGTGAAATTTCTGGAAGCCAAAGAACCAGTAAGAAGCAAAAGCAATTCAGGGGTACTAGAGAACCCTGCTTCCCTAGTAGAGATGGGCAAACCTAAATATCCATCAGCTTTCTGTGAGCCATTTCACGGATTTTCAGTAGAAATTCAGCTTCTATTTCTTCCTCTTAATTCCAGACCTCTCCCTGCCCCATCATACCGCTCTAGTCCCAATTCTAGCCCCAATTCATTTTTAGAAATTCCCTTTAGAAAAAAGGCAATAAATTGGAAAGACTGTTAATGTCAATTTGCCTTTTATTCCATAAGGAGATATGGTATTGTAACACAAAATAAAAGAAAATAACCTAAAGTCCTAAAAGATTTTTAGAAATACTAAGAAATCAACTCTTAAGACACAAACCTTTCTTCTGATGTAGAATTAACATACTCTCTGACACAGAGGAGAGCAGCATCTCGACACATCTCTTTTAGGTCACTTCCTGAAAACCCATCCGTTTCCTGGGCAACTTCTAGCAGGTCCACATGCCTATCCACCTTAAACCAATAAAAAAGCATGCTTCAACAACAAATATATAAAATACATTGCAAAGGACAAACCCCAAAACATCTCAGAATTAAAGAACATTAAACATATTCGAAGAACAAGGGAGGAGGATCACTTAAAAACTACTTTAAGCTTCTAGGAGTTAAATAGAAAGCTTAAACTTTCAAGTCTTCATTTTCAGTCACTGTCATTATGACCAAAACAGTTAAGCTTGCTCCACTAGCTATAACAAGGAGTGATAGGAAAGACTAGACATTCAAACACTGTTGGATTCACTTTAGTACCTCTTAGGAAGACCCCCAGCGGATACTTTTCTATAATATGTTCAACATAATTGGCAAACAACCTGTATCTTTTAAGTCCTGAGTACATTACATAACACATATTCCACTGAAATATTCTTTGTGTTAACATAATCTTTTAACTGTACTGTTTTGGTAATTTCATTACCTCAACACTAATTAAGTATCTATAGTTTTGATACCCAACTTAAACTCACATAGTCAAGTCACTTACGTGATTGTCCTGGGCACATAACAAAGTTTGGATATATAATCATACTACGTTTTTATGTAGATTAAGAGAAAATAAGAAAAAAAAATACTTTTAATAATTATCTATTATTTGCCATTCACTATACTATAAAAGCATTTTACATGTATTATTCTCATTTAATACTTCAAGTAAATATTACTATTTTCATTTTCAAATAATAGTGAGATCTGGAAAGGTTAAGAATATTGCCCAAGGTCTCATTATTAGTAGATTCAGGATCTGAACAAAGTGTGGTAGAGGTTCAGCTCTATCTGCCCCTCATTATAGTTACCCATTTGTCTTAACAATATTATTTTCCTCCACTGATTTGAAATGCCACCTTAATTAGTTATTAAATTCCCTCCTGTTTTTGTGGCAGACCCAGAGTTTAAATAAGGACAAGAAACTTGGAGGAGAGATGATATGGGGTCTATTGACAGCTCTGCAATTTGACCTCACATAACACTGTTCTCATTTCTAAACAAAGAGATTAAATAAAGAGAAATCCCATATTCTTTAATAAAAAACTAAACTAGAAGATAGGTGTGAAGCATGCAGCAATGATAAGCAAAGAAACTGGCAGACACGGCACACTCTGCCTTAGCAGAAAAGGCTACCAGACATAGTCCACATACATTCCAAGGACCCAGGTTTGAGACCAGGAAGAAAAGCCAAGATAAACAACTAAATAAAATAAAGTACTTCTTTTTCCTCTCTCTTCCTGATTGCCTGCTTGCCTCCTGCCTGTCCCTTCTTTGAAAAAAAAAAAAAGACAAACAACAGCTAAATCTAAATAAACTTTAATATAAACTGTATTAATTTATTTTACAGTAGAGAAATCACATAGAACTAAAATTCTATACAATAAGGACATATAAGACAGAGGCAACAGTTACGTTAAGATATTCTAAAATCTTAGCATTGTATTAGAAAGAGGGCAGAAGTATAATTAACTCAGACTTTAAATAAGTCAAATAATATTAAGCGTACCACTAAAAGATACTAAGAAGAGGAAGAGAGAAAAAGGAAATAAGGAATACAAGAGTGCCCATTGTTGGATTACAATACATTCTAACCACTCACAAATCCTGTATGACAGGATGATAAAGTTACAAAGATGAACAAAACAAGTACCAGAAAGGAACAAAAAGATTCCAATTATTGGGGAAGCAAGATTAATGAACAGAAAGAATATCATAGTGGTTAAGATATGTGAGTCTGGACAACTTATTATATTACTTCTCTAACTTTCAGTAAAACGATGTATATAGCTCACCACAATGCTTGGCAAGTCCTCCAAAAGACGTCCTTTTTATTAGGATAAATTAGTAAACTTTTAAAATAGCTTGAAAGAATAGTACTTATTTGTGGTGGTTAGTTATCATGTCTACATACATATACATGGAACTATAAGCATTTTACATATATTATTTAACTAATAGTCACACAATGATTCTAAGGTTGTTGGTACTGTCTCCAGTACCTAAGTGAGAAAAATAAGGCAGAGATGTGAAACAATATTTGCCCAAGGTCACAGAGCAGTGACTGGTCAAGCCAGAATGTGAAACCCTCAGGTCTATATCCAAAGTCCATGTTTATTAATTATATTAACACAACTGCTATGTCACATATAAAATGCATAAATTCAGATTAGGTTAATTGAGGAAAAAGAAAACCCTGCCTCCTTACTGTGAAGTCAGACATAATATTGTATAAGGTGTAAGTTTTATTCTAATTATTTTTATACTTAAAGCTTTATAACAAAATCACTGTACTATCTTTTCTAAATGAGCAAGTTGTGTTAAAAATCTATTAAAAATTCTGAAATAGCAGAAAACAGTACCATTTTAAAATCTTCATTTTCTTCAGAGAAGAAAAACTAATACAATTTAAAAGTCTGGTAGTTTACTTGCATCAAAAACTTTGATTTGGCTCAACAACGATATATAAGCTTGATGGTACTCATTTTAATAATAAGTAAATGCTTATGCCACTGAATTGAGGCATCTTAACAAAATTACATTAATTCCTTTCAGATTCTACTGATGAAGCAATATGTCTTCAGCTTATGAATACCAGCTAGTGGGAAATGAGATGTTCCCATGTCATCAATTATTCAGAGAGCACTCATATTTGCATCATAAAACTGATTAGAGACTAATTCATTGCACATTCATGAATAAGAAGCAGAATGCTAAAATTGCCTTATACCTATGATAAATGTAATATAATTCTAATATAATTTCTAAACATACTACAGCTAAAAAAGCTCCTATCAAAGTTTAAATTAGGCATAATGATTAGTTTAAGTTTAAATGTGAAAATGTAATAGTCTGTGTAAAGCATGACTGTTATGAGAGACAAAGAGCTTAAATATATTCACCACCCATATGTAAATCAACATCTTTATATTTATTTTAGATCACACATTTCAAAAACGATAACTTCCAGCCATATAATACCTCTTTCGTAAACATTTCTTAAATGTTTGTTAACTTGATGTTGCTGCAAAATTGTCATCAACTATCATTTAAGACCTGTAAATTTCTAACCATATCACAGTACCCTAATTCAAAAGAATTTGAGAAATGATTTTTATATCTTTTGTGTTTTTCTGAGTGGTTCATTAATCTATCCTTATTAAATGTTTACTAATTGTGTTTTACACCTAAACAATACTATAACTACACAACATTTGCTTGAAAGCAGTTCTCTAATATTTTTAAAAAGCAAAATGTACCTTATGTCTAACTCATCTAGGACAGGAGTTTTTCTCCAGAATACAAGGAGGGTTTTACAAATTTCCCTGAAATTGTATGAAATGTCACGTATATATGCAGTTGTTAGGTAAAGACTACACACATAGTTTTTTATTTCTCTTTGTCTTTTTCTATCTCTACGTACAGACAGGAATGAGGCAAGGAGTCAAGCAAGCAGGCAGGCAGTAGAGAGGAAGAAGAAATATTAAAAATAATGTACCTTTGGTTCCTCCCCCAGTCCCGTGTCTTGAACCTAGGTCCTTAGGATGTATGAAGGTTGAGTCCAGCAGTCTTATTCACTAGGGTATGCATCTTTGATCTCTTTATCTTTGACTCTCAAATATTTAATAACTGGTCGACTCTATAGTTTGCTAGATTCTTTTAAGTTTTGGCAAATAGCATATATGTTATTTTGACATATTTTTTAAAAAATAAATCAACAGACATACTACTAGGAGATACAAGAGAAAATCTTCACAATCAAGAAGACATGCTTTTAGGCAGAAAGATTCAATATCAAAAAGATCTTAATTCTCTTGAATTATGATTTATGAAAAATATATTTGATTCTTCCTGAATAAGACAAATTCTAAAATTCAAGCAGGAAAAGTAGGCAAAAATAACCAGGAAACTTTATGTTAGGAGACAAGTATGGGTGTCTAGTCCTACCTGCCATAAAACTTATAAGATATCAATAATTAAAACTGTGGTGCAGGTGCACAGAAATAAAAGACTAATGATGTGGATGCAAAGTCCAGAAAAGCAGTCAATATACATATGAGAATTTAGTATATCATAAAAGTAGCTTCTCTAACGGGTAAAAGATGACTTATTTAACAAATGATGTTGGTTCAACTGTGCATCCATCTGGAAAACTAAAAGGAAAGTTGGAATTCATATAACATGTCCTATATTTGGGTAAATACCAAATACAGCAAAGATTTGAACATAAAACATGAAATCATAAAGGACATGTTGGTATTACACATTTCATAATGAGAGAATATAATTCCAGCTAACTAGTAGTTCTCTTTCCCCTCCCTGCAAACCTGAACCTGACTTTTATCCAGTCACTTGACCCAACCACCAAATAAGAGAAACAACTGTTTCTTGTACGAGTAGCAAACTCAGACTGGAAAAAACAGGACAAATCTAACCCGGTTTTTTCAACAAATAATTTGAAGGGAAGAGGAAGAAGAAGAGAGAGATAAGGAAGAATCTATAGCTTATAGATTAAAAGAAATTTGAAAACTATCAAATAATTGAAAATTATGAACTTTATCTATATCCTGAGTCAAATACAAAAGTTTTTTTTTTTTAAAAAAAGATACTTAGGAGTCAACCAGAAATTGGAATATAGACTAGATACTTTATAATGAAATATTATTTTATTAATTTTTTGTTAGATATAATAACGGTGATGAGGTTAAGTTAAAAAAAAAAAGAAAAGAACCCTTTCTTTTAGAGATTAAAATATTTACAGGTGAGATACGGGAAAACATGAGACGTGAAGAAGTAGACGGGTATGAATGAAACAGAGTGGACGATGGATTCAAAGAAGGAAGGAACATGACCAAAACAGAAGTATCGCTCACTATATAAATCTATTTAATTTCTTAGTTTGGATATGAAGATTAAGATAACGAGGAATAGTACCATGTTATTAAAATAAACTTGGTTATAGAGATTCTACATTGAGTTCCTAAAAATCTATAAGAAAAAGAACACTACAATAGAAAAGTGAGGAAAGACCATGAACAGGTATTTTAGAGAAAAATTCAAGTTGCTCTTAAAACACCATATGCTCACTGCATCTCTAAAGAATGCAAATTGAAAGTACACTAAGATACCATTTTCTAACATTTGGCACGAAGTTACATAACATTGTTGGCAAGACTACAGCGGAGGAGGCAATCTAATATTGCTAGTATAATAGTAAACTGACATGGACAATATGGCTATCAGAAGTATAAGTATCATATCCATTGATCCAGCAATTCCTCTTCTGAAAATTCACAAGTGTGATATGACATGTAAAACATTACTCAATGTAGCACTTTTATACTAGAATCAACCCCAATGTCTTTAAATATGGCATTGATAAAATAAATCTGATATATCCATACAATAGAATCTTAAGTAGTTTGTGTGCCTTGGTGGAGTAGTGGTTTGGTCAACTGCCTCCGGCCAAAGCACAGGCCACATACATTCCAAGGACCTGGGTTTGAGTCCCAGGTAAGAGAAAACAACCAAGTTGCACAACTTAATAAAAATAAACAAAATTCTTCCTCCTCTCTCCTCCTGCCCACCTGCTCACCTTCAATCCTACCTGCACCTTTCTGCTAAAAAAAAAAAGAAAAGAAAAAAAGAAATCTTATGTACTTAAAAAAAGAATAAAGAAGTTTTGTGCTAATATGGAAAGTCTTCAGGACAAGTGAACAAAGTAAAGCAGAGAACAATGTACATGGTTTATTAATACGGTTCTTGTAGAAAAGAAAGGAGTAAAAGCATATTCCATTTTTCTTGTACAAGTACAATGCCATTTGAAAGGATACAGAAGAAATACAGAGAAGAGAATAAGACTTTTTCCTGTATGCCACTTTATATATTATTTAAATACTTTGAAAGATATGACTTTATTACTTACTTTTTAAAACCTGATATAAAAAAAAATACTATTAGAGGACACTTCTGGTCAAGATGGCAACCTGGTAGGAAAGATTCACATCCTCTCCACAGAACAATTAGGAATTCACCTATTTTCCAGAAAATAAACACTGAGGAAAAGCAGGCAGAGTCCTAGAGACACAGCAGCAATTGCGACACCAAAGAGTAGGTATAAACACCCAGGGTTGAGAGCAACACTGCAGAATCAGATTCTGGATCTGGTCACGGCAGAGTGGGCAGAACTGTGGGAAGAACCGGCCATCCCAGAAATCATGAAAGCAGCAGAGAGCCTGCCCAGTGGGATTAGGACATGGAGCCAGGATGGAGCGGGTAGGTTCTAGGCTCAGGGTGCAAGCGGCATCAGTGTCCCAGTGGTTTGAAAGGGAAGCTCAGCAAAAATTTAAAAATTATACTGGATGCTGCCATAACCAGAAGGCAACTAGGGAAATCACCGACCCACACCCACTCCAAACATTTCGCCCCAGAACCACAGAACCCACCTTCTGGAAATCCTGACCTCAGGCTTAAAGGAAGAAGGGAGTCTCCCAGAGGGAGTCAATGCTACCCAGTATCACCACCTTGTGAGTGGAGGTGGAACTGCAGCCTAATTGCTGATTGTGGACCAACAGTAAGTGGTCATTGCAACTGGGAGCTGGGATGCTGGGGAAAGGCTCTGCATCCTCCACACAAACTCCAACCACATAGACTGAATTTTTGGGCAGCAACAAAGGGCCCATATAAGAACTTCAACAAATCCAACTTGTGGTGATGCCACAAAACTCAGGAAATCCTGTTCAAACAAAACTTACTTGGCGCATGTCAATAACCCACACAAGGCCATCACTGCAGGAAAACCTAATCCACAGAAACATAAAAAGAATGCCAAACAGCAAAGACACAGAAAAATAGATGTAAACTGATGGATCCAGTCAAAACCCAGGGGGAAATCTAAATACAACAATGTATGCAAACTACCTGAAGATCAATTTAGGGCAACAGAGATAAACATACTCATGGAATCAAGAAAACAATAGGGAAAGAAAAAGAAAATAACAAAAAAGAGAGAAGAAATGAAGCAGCTCAAAAGAGATATCAAAGAAATAAAGAACACAACAGGTGACCTAAAGAATTCAATAGAGGGACTCAAGAATAAGATGGATGAAGCCTGAAACAAAGTGAGCTAGCAGACAGGGCAGAGGAAGGCACTCAGCAAACCAGCAAAGAGAAAAAAGAACGCGAAGAAATAAAGACATTAGAGACCTAAGGGATAACATCAAAAGAAACAACATTTGCATTACAAGGGTCCCCGAAGGGGAACAAAGCAAAAAGGGGGAAGAAATTCTATTTGAAGAAATATTAAGTGAAAGTTTCCCCATCCTGAAGAATGAAGCAAACCTCCAGATCCAGGAAGCTCAAAGAGTCCCTAACAAAATAAACCCAAGTAAATCTACACCTAGACACACTGTCATTAAAATGTCAAAAATACAGGATAAAGAAAGAATCTTAAAAGCATCCAGAGAAAAACAAGTCACATACAAAGGAGTCCCCAATAAGACTGTTATTATATTTCTCAACTAAAATGCCACAGGCCAGGAGGGAATGGCATGATACATTCAAAAAACTTTAAAAAGGATTTTCAACCCAGGATACAATACTCCGGCAAGATTATCATTCAGAACTTTAGGAATGATAAAAAAACAAACAAACAAACAAAACTTTTCCAATAAGCAAAAGTTAAAGGAACTTACCACCACAAAACCAGTTCTACAAAAAAATACTAAAAGATGGTATATAAAATGTAAAAAAACTCCACTTAAAAATAGGTCTATTAGACATATTCGACTGTGTTCATCAGAGATGCTAGTCTATGATTTTCTTTCTTGAAGTCTTTGTCAGCTTTTGGTATTAGGTGCGATGTTGTTCTCATGTAGAGTTTTTGTAGTGTTTCCTGTTCTATAATATTTTAGAAGAGTTTGACTAGAATGGGTATTTGTTCTTCTCGGAAGGTCTGGTGAAACTTAATGGAAAAGTCATCTGGTTCTAAGCTTTTGTTCTTATGGAGACCCTTGATTACCTGTTCAATTTCTTAGCTCATGAGATTTCTATGGGGCCTATTCAAGAACTTGATATATGTTACGTTATTTAAGGTAAGCGTATGATGTAGATTTTATTATGGTCATTGCCTAAGGTTACACAGTATACACAAGTGTAGAGCCAAGGTTCAAATTTATCTTTTATGCCCAAATCCTGTGTGCTTAACATTTTATCCTAGTTTTATTGTTATTGATACTGTTTTGTTCGGAAAGATAATGCTATCCAAAATTTTTGAATTTTACTTTCCTCATGCTGAGTTTTATCTTTTAAGTTACCTTTTTCTTCTTGACAATTCCAATTTTTAATTTTTTCAAATTAAGGAACTGTGACTCAAGCTTACATTACAAATTTTTATATATTATACTACATTCATTTTAAAGTTTGTCTTAAGAAATAGCCAATATATTGTACTCTCCAGGGTATCTTTTGAAGTAAGCATTTAATGTGATTACTTATGTTCTTTTCTTGGCATGGAAAAAAAAAAAGGAGTGGGAAAGGAAACTAGATTCTGGTGGTGGGTATGGTGTGAAATGCATAGACTAAGGTGTGAATTCAATATCATAAAAAGCATATAGCAATGTGAAGTAATAAAACAAATGTATAGAGTATATAATGTATAAACATATATGTATAACAAAACATAAAGTATATCTACACATGCACCTTGTTGTTCAATTTTACCTGTTTTGAAATGTATGTAAATTTTAAGAAAGCATATAAATACTTTTGGAAAAACCACAAAACTATTAGGGTTTTTGATTATCATACTTTCTTAAACCTAAATTTCAACTTCAAAAACTACTGCAATTAAGTAAGAAACAAAAAACCCATACTTCTGTACAAAAAAATATTTTATATAACCCAAAAAGTCTGAAAAACATCTAAGATTTTAATCTGCAGATACAAAGTTTTTCTTTATATATATATATAATATATAATATATATATTATATATATATATACACAGTCATACACACATACATACATACATATATTTTTTTAGCTAACAACACTATAAATTTTATGAGTGCAAGTCACTCTTTATAAATACATCACATCATGCCACTGCTGAATTTCTAACAGTCCTCCACTACTGTCTGCTGGATTACTACTAATCTTTGCTCTCATGCCCACCACTTCTCCTCATAACCTCAGTCTTGCTGCCAGAGTTCAAAGGTTACTTTTATCTGTTGGCTTATTTCATAAAACACATGGCTTTTCAAAAAGCAGCTTATCTTTAGTTTGTTAAAATATACCATTTTCTCTTTAAAATGATTTTATGAACAAAAGTGTTTATAAGATAGGGAAATTACAATTTCCTACTTACATTTTCATTTTTCAAGATGAGTTTCAGGATTGCTTCTCTTTGTTTTAGTGCCTAAAATCAGTATTATTTACGGTTAGTATTTGAAAATAAGCAAGCATCAACTAGCTTTTGCCAATATTTTCTTCCCTTGTAAACTACCTGACAAAGACAAGACAAAATTTGATAGAATATATGAAAACTATTGGCTAAAGTCTAGATCGTAGACTCTAGAGTACTCATTTTTTAGGTGTCCTACTAAACTACATTTTCTTATTCTGAATTCCCAGTGCATAGCAGAATGCCTAGGAAACAACACACCCATAAAGGTTTCTTGAGTAAACAAATATCTGCACTCCCAAATGGCTTTCCTCTACAGCTCTGCAAGTCTCTATTTCTAGGAAACTTCTGAATAAAATTCACCACTGCCATAAAATTTTTACTACTCAATGGAAAAGATGACAATACCTCCTCAGCCTCCATTTCAACATTTAACTTCACTTTCAACAGTTTAAATTAGTAATTTTTTTTTTAGAGTTGATCATGTATTGTTAATATTTGTGTGCTTTCCCCGCTTGATGCATCATATATTATACCAGAGAATGAAAGCCTTTAACAGAATATCTTACACATACAGTAAATATAAATGCTTCTAAAAATTATTATAGCTGAACTCATCCTTATTCCCACAAACACTGGAAAAAGAATGGGTATAATGAGTACCAAATAAAAAGACCTGAAAATAAAGTTGCTGTTTCTATAAGTTAAGTGTATAAAATATGAAGGTTAACTTGGTATGCTGTTGATCATCAGTCACTAGTTCTTGCTAATAAATATTTAACCTGGAGACAAAAAGATACAGTTGACATCCAATTTATGCAGTAAGAAAAAAAATCCTAGTTTTCATATTAACAGTACATAAACTTGTAACAATTCGATAAAATCTATTACAAAACTAATGTATTAAACTTACAATTTTGGTTTAAAAAAATTATAGATACAAAAATAGGATAAAGGATTTTAGCCAGAGATTATAAATGGTATAATTATCTTCATTCAAATTTTGAAAGGAAATACATTAAAAGTTCCTTACAAATCGATATGTCACATGCTGATATATGGAACACATGGAACTAACCCCGTTTGCTTTTTTTCTTTTTCAATCTAAAGGCAGGGAAAATTGAGTATTTTGTTAAAATTATGAAGTATCAATGTTATAATTATCTACTGAGGGTACTTCTTAAGAGACCTCACATTTGAATTCTTAGGTTAAAAATGTACTATCTTAGTTACTGGTCAGTCATTAAATTTGTCAGAGGAAACAATTACAGTGGCTAATAATTCCTTAAATAAACCATAGCTGTTTGTGTCAGGCTGTCTGAACAGAGCAATTTTTAAAATCCAACTCCAGCCTCATCCTATGCTAAATCAAAACTTGAATTTAGGTTTTCTTATGTTTCTTTCATAGATAATTGGCCACATGCTAAAGAAAGTCACTGAGGCAAATATCATTCATCTTAGGAAAGGATACAAATGATTGAAGATTCTTGTTCTATTCCTCTCTACCTGTACTAAATAAATTTTAATAAAAAAAAAATCACTCTTTTCTTGAAATCACAAGTAAATTACTATAAAAAGTGAAAATTTAACTGTTCATAATACTAGTCAAACACCTACTGGCTGGTTGATATGAAATCTTGTAGGCATTCTTCTCATGATGGCTGAGTCGAGATCCTGAGGACGATTAGTAGCTCCCATCACTATGACCTAAATAAACAAACAAAAATAAGTACTAAACCTACTAACACCACCACTTTTTAATTTGTTATTACTACGGCTTAGAAGATAAGAGAAAATTAAGGGTACTTAAATTTTTCCATAAGAAATATGATTTTAATTCAGTATTACTCAAATTATAAATATGAACCAAAGTTAACCCTAAATTGATCAAATTATAGCAAAGCTGGTAACACTGACACATTTCCCAGAACTTCTAATAACTAAAATAATCTATTGTTCAGTTACTTTAGAAATGTAAGTCTTTTTCTGAAAATTGCATTTTGTAGTTGTAGTAGCTCTGTGCCTACAAACTAGTAACTGAAAGTCAATTATGATCCAGCTTGGCAGTATATACAGAAGGTACTTCAAATCTTTTAAGTTGAAGGACTGTATAATAGATAGATACTTCTCCCTTTAGGTGTCACATCATTATCTCATTGCACTATCAGCACTATAGTGAACTCCAAGCACAAATAAAACCTCAAGCAATCAAATTTTAAACAAGGACAACAGGATAGAAGTAAAAATATGTACAGAATTAACAAAAAAAACTGAAAGGAAAAATGATGGTGATCCTGTCAACCTCTGAGTCTAAAAGCTGAAAAAAAAATCAACATACAAATTTATATAAAACAAGTTAATTTTGGAAGGGTTTCAAGATTATCATTACTCTTGCTCTTTCTGTATAACCCAATATTAGCACATACATACTATCCAAAATAAAATTTATTGCCATGTATTAGCATGAAAATTTTTGTTTCTTTATATTTCTGAACTAATCTAAAATCTAAGTTAAGAACATAGTGACAAATCTACTAAATCTTATATTCTACTTTTAGTCTTTATATTTAATGATATGTAAAAGCCAAATTATTTTCCATTAATTGTAGGCGCTTGCCATCTAAAAGAAAAAAATAGAAATAGAAATTTGACATATGTTAGTTTTACAGTATAATGCAATACTGTACTTGGGTTAATTGATCCTGATATCAAAATATTCATCATCTTATCTGTTATTGTTTTTCTGCAATTCTATAAAATAAATAAGAAAAAATTTCTACAAAATGCAAAACAAAGTTTTAAAAGTTACCAAATGAACTAAGATAAAGGATGAATAAATATAAGCACATTTGATATAAAATACATATTAAGTGTTAAAAGAGAAATGCAAAGTGATATAGAAGCTTGCTGAAGAGTGACCATGTTTGGTCAAAAAAGAATCAGAAAAGGCACTGCAGTTAAAGCAATCAAGAAAAAAACTGAAAAAAAAAAAAAAAAAAAAAAAAAAAAAAAAAAAAAAAAAAAAAAAAAAAAAAAAAAAAAAAAAAAAAAAAAAAAAAAAAAAAAAAAAAAAAAAAAAAAAAAAAAAAAAAAAAAAAAAGAGCCATACTTTGGAAACATTCTGGGTAAATCAACAGCCTAAAACTAAACAAAATAATCCAATGTAGAATATGAAATACTAAAAATTAGGATCAAGAAATCCACATAACCTTGTACAACATGATCTAATGAATACATATTGAATAATGTATTTGTTATGAAAAAGCAAGAGTGATTAAATTTGTTCATAGTTTCACTTAAAGCTGCAAATTATAAGGACTGATTTTAAGGGGAAAAAACAAATAACTTTTACATATAGTCAACTCTAGTGCAAATGAGCTAAAATTCAAAATGGGAAGGAACATTAAGTTTTTAGTACTTAAGCAACAAAGTTAATGCAACTTTTAGGTATTAAGATCTTTTCAAATCTTAAATCAAAATATGAAAATAAACATTGTATCAATTCATTTAAAACAATCAGACCTAAACTGATGACTTAAAACTTATGTTGGTGTACCTGGTGGCCTGGCAGATAAGGCTACTGAACATGGTTCACATATATCCCAAGAACCCAGGTTCAAGACCTGGGGCTGGGGAAAACAACTAAGATGAAGAATTAAACAAAATAAAAGTGCTTCCTCCTTCTCTCTTCCTGCCTACCTGTACTTTTTTTTGAAAAAAACAAAACAAAACAATACTTTATGTCACTGAATAGCTTAAAAACACTATCTTTTATGACACATCTCTCAAAAATGTAGAATATGCTGCTACCTAACTTAGATTTCTAGTAATAGTAATAAGTTTAGTTAGGTTATAGAACTATTTTTGTTTCCTTTATATCCATATCATTCAACATACAAGAAAGCTAGATGAAATACTGAACTCAATCCATATTCATAAAACAGTAAGAGGAAAGATAACTAGTCCATATGAGAGACTACATCTAAAACTATCATTCAAATTAATATAATTAAATTTGACTCACTAAAACACAAAACAAGTTAAGAAGAAAATTGTACTACAGTTTAATTGAAAAGAAACATCTTTATTTGCTCTCTCAAATGAAAAACTGACATAATGAAAACAGTAAATACTATTAGTGTAGTAAGGAATTATGGCTTTGAAAGTTGTTTTAAGCTGTGCTGAAACAGAGCCATATGTGGGCCTTCTGTAGTATACATCATCTAATTGTTTCTATTGCCTCAGTTTTCAAACAGATCAATATTATAATCTGAATGGACAATATATAATATTAAACTATTTTCTCCATTCAAATGTCTAACTGCTTTAAATAGCGTTGCTTAGAGGATAATTTGTTTTTTGAAACTACTGCAAACTGCAAACTACTCCCATTGAATAAATTTATCTGAATCAACTATTAACAAAAACTGTTTATATTTATGTCATCTGAAATTTATGTCCGCTTTCTTCTCTAATTATCCAACAAACACTAAAGGTAACTTCATCTCATAATAAAATTACATTTTCATAAAGATTAGTAATGTAAGAAGAAGATATGTTGCTTAATTTTCTACTTAAAAATGATGTGGATCAGACTTTTAGTTTATGACAATGTGGTAGATGTAGCAGAGATCCTTGAACTCTGTCTATAAAACATAAAAATAATATAGTATTAAAACATTCAAATTAACTGACAAGTCTGAAAACAATAAGTAAAGGAATTAAGCTAAAGACATCAGTGAATCCTATGCATAAGGTAGGTGGATGACAGAAGTTACCCATGTACTATACCGTATATATGCCAGTTAACATGATTCTTGGACCAGAATTTACCTGTTTGTATTGGGAAAAAAAATCTGCAGAAGACAAATACAAAATCCTCTTAGAACAATGAACCTTCAGTAAAGGTTCTGTATGTGAGACAATTCTGTCAGGACAATTCTGAGGCAGATAATATCCTCCCCTTTTTATAGGTATTATTCCCACTATACAGAAAGAGTAATTATACAATTTGTACAAAGTCACACAGCTAGTTCATGCCAGGGTTTGCTTTTCTAATATAATTGGAAACATGAGTTGATAGACAAGGGAAAATCAAAACTAACCTGGCAGACTTGGGAAAAAAAGCTAAAAGAATTTCTAAAGCTGAAAGATATAATAACCTAATAATAAGCTCAATGAAAGGATTAAAAAGAAGAGATCCAAGTGAACCTACAAATAACAAATTGAAAGAAAAAAGTAATTACCCAGAATGTTATAAAAAAAAATCAGAAAGTCGCTAAAATATATAGAATATAAATAAGGTACAGTCAACTGAAATTTCGTAAGATTACATGGAGAATAAAAAATTAATATTTAAAGAAATAATGGCTGAATTTTTTATAAGAGGCGAAAGATTCTAAATATGGGGGTCTTTTTTTAAATGGGCAAAAAGATTAATAATAGAAAATATCTACTAAAGCTAAAATAATGAAGAACATTGTTAACTTTTTCATGAGATTATAGTAATCATTAAAAAACAAAACAAAAACACAGAAAAAAAGGGTTTTAGAACAGCAAAATGGCAGAAAACTTGGATGAATGAATGCGGAATGAATTTTGTACCAATTTTCTCTTAAAATACATGATGTATCTGGCAACAAAGTATGAAATAATCACATGTAAAGAACTAAGTCACAATGAAAACTCGAAGAGCTAGCTCTCTCTTCAGAACCATATCAAGGGACTCTAATTCTGGTTTTCAAAATCATGCAAAGGGAGAGACAAGGCCTAGAAGACTGTCTTGGGATGTTAAAGGAACATCCATGTGAAAAGAAGTGGGAAAGTGTGTAAGTTTCACCAACTAATTAAAATAAGTGACATAAGAACTGAGAGTAAAAACTTTATTTATTGTAAGAATCAAAAGAAACACATACAGAATTCTCACAGGCACTAATCACTTCCTCTTTCTCGTCAAAAAGTTTTGAAGAAAATATCAAGGAGATACTCTTTATCCTGATTTTCTCTTGCTACATTTGTTTCAGGCACTTAAGCAATCTGTTAACATTTTATAAAAAAGAAACCCTCAAAATCAGTGAAAATGTATACAAACATATTCTTTCAGATCACTATAATCTAAAAAGTATAATTATAGGGGAAAAAAGTTTGCTAGTCCATTAATAAGTTTAAGTCAGATCCTTTCAAATACCTGGCAGCTGTGATCCGTATCCAGTCCATCCCAGAGACTCATAAACTGAGCTTTCATCATGGCTGTAGCTTCATGATCAGAACTTGAACGGTTTCGAAGAAAGGAATCTAGAAGGAAAAAGTCCTTAACTCCTCTCAACCTTAGAAATTTATCATGATTCACTTTTTATTAAAATTTCAAATAATTTAATCAAAAGCTATGAATTTTAGAAAGATTACAAGAAAAAGGGCTTAATTAAGCCTTTTCACACATTATTTGATATAATTTCAGCAAATTATCGGGCAAATTAAAAACATAATTCACAATTATTCGTTTCTTTCCTAAAAGTACATCCATGCAAACATGAACAAAAGAGGTAAAGGATCTGGTATTGAGAGGTTAAAGTATTTAGTATTTTGGAGGAAAATCTATGTGCTTTGGCTCTAAATTTCTTAAAAAGGGTGTCACATCTTTTTTCTTCACACTTTTCCTGGTAATAAATAAAAATGACAAAACACTATTACATGGAAAAATGGTTTAAAACACATTGTTAGTGTGCAGATATAGATACATTATACAAGTTATAAAGTCTTTAAGGAAATGAAAAAATACAAATAACCACCAAAGAAAAAACTGGCCATTTACAAGGAAATAAGCCCAAATGACTAATCAACATGTTAAAAAAT
This sequence comes from Solenodon paradoxus, assembly GCA_004363575.1. Lineage (NCBI taxonomy): Eukaryota > Metazoa > Chordata > Mammalia > Eulipotyphla > Solenodontidae > Solenodon > Solenodon paradoxus. The sequence continues at coordinate 499,357 of RJWH01000144.1, forward strand.
ACTCTATTTACTAATTAGCAGGGAAACAGAAATTAAAACTATGAGATAAATTGGCAAAAGTTAAGACTAATGTCTGAGAGAATAAATTTTAGGCAAATTATAAATACACGAGGGTGAAAACAGGAAACACCACTTGGAAGAACTGGTAATCCTAGTAAGATTGAAGATGGACACATATACAACTTAATGGTTCAATTTCTAGGTATTTATCCTGGATAAACAAGTACCTGAGGCGACACATACACGGATGACCACTGCATATTGTTTGTAACAGGAAAAAAAGAAGAAAGTAAAAATATCAAGCATAGGAATGAACAGACCATGGTTCATTCAAGAACACAGAAATTATACAAGACCATTAGGATGCTGGTTATCTCTTTCTTTTATTAATTTGGCCTAATAAGTGTTATAAACTAAATCTGGTCATCTAAATAACACCCTTAAGAACTGCATTTTAAAATGTTCTCTTGGAAAACATAGCTTACCTATTTCGTCTATAAAGATGATAGAAGGCTGCAGCTTTATGGCAAGGGAGAAAACAGCAGCAGCCAGTTTCTGAGATTCTCCATACCACTTATCAGTCAGTGTTGAAGGCTGAAGGTTAATAAATCGACAGCCTGCTTCTTTGGCTGTAGCCTTGGCAATCAAAGTTTTACCACAGCCTGGAGGCCCGTAGAGAAGAACTCCTAGAAATTAACATAATATTTTATTGTTTAAGAGAATGAAATATTTGCATCAGTTTATGTGATAATCAAAATAGTATTAATTCTGCCCACACGTTTGCTTTGAAAGTAACTTGTTTCTATTTTTTTTTTTTTTTTTTTTAAGGAAAGGGGCAGGCAGGAATGAAGGGGAGTAGGCAGGCAGCAGAAAGAGAGAGGAGGAAGAAGTACTTTATTTAGTTGCTCATCTTCATTGTTACCCCAGTCCCGGGTCTTGAACCAGGTACCCTGGATATATGTGGACTATACCCGGTGACCTAAACCGTCTAGACAGAGTACACCTCTATTAATCTTTTTTACAGCAGAAAAGGAAAGCGCCACATTCTAGGTTCAGCGTCAGTGATGACGTGTATTTGGGATTATAGCATCCTTCTGCCTCTTCACTTCATAAAAAGGTTCATGGATAGAGTTTAGGATACCAATGACTATTATTCTGACATCGAAATTCATACCACTCCATCAATAGTTGAAAAAAATTGTTTAACTCCCTCCACTTTCACAAGCTAAGTGAGCACTATTGCACTTTGACAAGACTAGAGAAAATAGGCAACTCTAAACGCTAGCAAACACTATTTTGCTGTTGCTCAGACTTAAGTTGTAGCCTAAAAGATATGGGCCTCTTTCTAAACAAAACATCTTTTCTTAAAAGGAACATCAATGACCAGTGATTCCTGTTTTATTTCCAAAGGATAAATCTCCATTATTAACCTACAGTCTCCATTGATAGCAGCTTGCTGCTAAATTAAAGGAGATTGTTTTAATCTAATAGGATCTAAACAGGCTGTAACCTTCAATATTTTAGAATAACCAAAAATGCTTTTCAACTAAAATGAAGTATAGCATTTTCTAAGTTAATATATTATTAAGCTATGGTCTTAACAATTATTTAAGATTAAACTAATCAAAGTTTAAACTTTCCTAAAGTTGATTTTAAAACATAAATTCATAAGCTTTGACAGTACATGTCATTATTTTTAAGCAGTCTTTACAATTTTAATTATATTCATGTTAAAAGTTAGTTAAATCAGTTATAATTTGAGCCTTCAACTGACATTTTTTTTAAAGATGGCTCATGTGAATAATATAGAATAGTAAACTTATGTCATGTAATTAAAGTAAGCTGAAAGCATAGGAGAAAGGACTTATGGAAGTATGGAAATATTAGTCATTTTAAGTCAACAATTTACTATGGAATGCAGATCTAACAAACTTTTCTATACATATTAGTTGAGTCTCAGGGCTTTTAGAACAAACTATTGATGCAAAAGTGATCACATTTTATTGACTTTGAAGCCACACCATCATTTCATAAACTTATGCAGTATTCTTAGAATGTCATATTTGTTTCCAAGTATTCATTCGTCACTTTAAATATTTTATTTCTAATAGTTTAGTTTTCTGTATATCCTGGTAGCTCAGGAGATAAGCAAGTGGCTGGGATGGGGCGTAGGGAGGTAGATCATATAAGCCCAAATACTCAAGATGGTGATCTGGGGAGGAGAGGGGACAATCAAAAATAAATAAATGAAAGTGTTCCTCCTCCCTTCCCCTCATTAAATATGCTACTTCCTCCTCTCCTTTCCTCTGTTACAGTTATTTCTTTTCAGGGATTAAAACTGGTATTATTAACTGAGTAATTATTTACCAATGTCTGAAGACTGAGCATGCAAAGCTTTCAGACTTCATAATCTTCTGGAGGATGGAGCTATGATGAAAAGCCATCAATATTCACTTCTTGACCCAGAGAGTAGTTAACATGAATATTAGCTTTATAAGTATTCATTTCAACTGAGCTGTTTTATCCCCAATTCTGTATCTATGTTAAGTTTCACTAAGATTTATACTGCCTTATCTGATAAGTTATCAGTGAGTCTAGCAACATTATTTGAAAATGCCATCTTTTCTGTATCCTTTGCTGAAATGAACTCCACTTTATGAAGGGGTGATAAATGAGTGGTTCTGCAAATGAATGTGAAACATTTGGCTTTAATTATAAGTTCCACAACCTTTTAACTAGCTTGTTGAGCTTAGTCTGATACCTTTATCACCATTTTCAACAAAATAAAAAAAGTATTTATTATTTTGTTTGTGGAGGCTTAAAGTTCAAAACCCCTTTTTAGATGGATGTTTTAGTACGGAGCTTTACTTCAGAAGTACTCCACACAAATAAAAGATTTAGAAAGAAGTAAAGTATTGGGGCAAACATCTAAATTTGAGATAATTCTCAATGACAACTGTATTACCTTATTAGTGTCATATTTTCTTTCTCTTGGCCTAGGTGACTGACTTTCAAGTTTTAATAAAACATTTGTCCATATGGCAGAAAAATAAGCTATCTGTAAAATATTTAATTAAAACAAAATACTCGAAGAGAACGTGGAGGGCTTTTTGGCTTTAAATGATCAAGTTTTCAAAATTATTTTTCTTAGATTATCTACATTTTAAAGAATGCAGCAAAAACTGGAATACACTGAAATTACAAACATAAAACTTAAGTGCCCAAATTATCTAATTTAGAGTTTATAGAGGGAAACAGCATTCAAATAGAATTTAACTGTGAGATTTTTAAATATCCGAGGAAGGAGGATTACATTTTTTATACAACCATCAATAAGCTATGGTATGTTCTTTTAATGAATTTGTAGATGATAGCTTCAACTCTATCTTTATGTAATCTTATTAGCTAAGTATGATCTGACATGGATGGTTTATGGCTGGTTTATAACAAGTTATTCTCAAATTATTTTTTGTAGTCTGTGAGGCAGTGATCACCACTTTCAGCTTATGGATAAAATGAAATTGACAAGAAAGTAATGACTTTAACCTAAGTAATGTACTTTCAATCTGAAAATGTAACAGATATGATATGAAACTAATTTTATACTTTGCTTCTTAACAGCCAATTTACGCTGATTTTTCAAACTTTTGTTGATAAAAATTTTTCCAGGTGCACTCTGCTGGCCAGTGCAGAGCAGTCCATGTAAATTCCAAGGATAAAGGTTTGAGAGCCCCAAAGCCAGGGAACACAACCAAGAGGAACAATAAAAACAGTGCTTCTTCCTCCTGTTGCTCCTGCCTGCCAACCTACATCTTTCCTTTAAAAAAAAATTCCAAAAATGCTAAGCTGAAAAAGTTCTATGAAGTTTAACTGTAAGTACAAAATCAGAAGATACTCATTTAATGGAAAAAAACACTTGAAATAAACAAAGATACCACGTCCAGTTTCGGATAATGCTTTCAAATAAGCAGCAGATTTCTGCTTATTTGATCATGTAACTGATGAAGTATTCCCTCCTCATGACTGGGTATCTGCTATAATAACTGGGTCTTTAAAGTCAGTCCAATTGGTGAAGCCACCCAATTAGCTGAATTAAGGCATAACCAATGAAAACTGAAGCGTCTTCTACCAGCATATAAAAAAGCATTTTACTTTCTAAATTTGCTACTTTGTTAAACTGAGACATGAAACCACACAAAAGATCATACTTGTTCAGACTATGAATAGCCAGGGAAAGGGTAGTTAAGAACTTTACTAAATAATCTATTACCTTACTTTTGAGCAGGGCTCAGACAAATCATTCAAAATTTTCTTTGTGATGTCACTATTATCTGATGAACCTATACATATGAGACTATATTATTTTGTAAATCAAAGTTACCTCAATAAATATTAAACTAAAAAAATTTCACTGGTGGAAAGAAAATCACAAGAAGCTAAATGCTTTTTACTAGGAAAAAAGCAGCTTTGTTTCAAAAATACAAAAAAATACATAATAAATAAGTTTTGATGTTTTCAATTTTTAAAAAGTTTAGTAATAATTTTCATCCTCTATTTACCAGAAACAAAAATTATCTCATAAAAATATACAAGGTACTCTGCATCAATTACCTTTGAAATTTAAGTGAATGCACTTTTTAATGTAGCTGAAAAATTAATAAGATAAGCAACAACATATACATGGTGCTATTTTGATATTTCTAAAGATCCTTTTTAGGAAAAAAGCACTTGTCTAATAACTTTTTGAGTTTAGTATTAAAGAGCAACATAAATCAAACCTGTTTAGTTTTGGCAACAAAGAGCTTATACTAGATGGAAATAAATAAGCTATCTTACAGTGTTTGTTTCTGAAAGTCATGGTAACTACCTCACTGTCAACTATCATGTAAGCTCCATTTGAATGACCTTTAATAAGCCTTATACATGATAAATATCTGAATGAACAAGAATAAAGTATTATATTTAAGAATGTAGTTATATAAATCCTCTCAATTCTTGAGTTCCAAAGTTTTCAAAGTGATTACTAATTAGCTATAAAAGTTGTCTTTAAAATTAGCATTTTATTTCTAGTTCACGTGTAGTTTACTATTTCCTGTAAAAAATAATTTAAATCTAAAGAAAAGATTAATAAGAAGGGGAAAAAAAAAATCACTAGAATTGTGAAACAAAGTCTTATTTTGACAATAAGACATCTGGTATTGTAACTTTGGATTGTTTTTTAACCTTGATTTCCCAAATTTTAAATATTATTTATAATTGGTAAATATAAAATTGAAATAAAGGGATTATTCTGATATACAGCTATAGGAAGAAAATTATCTAAGTTTGGGAAGTTGAAAAATGAGCAATTATTTTAAAACTATTATTTATAAGGAGTTCGCTGATCTCAGTATTCTCTTAAGAACCCAAATTCAAAAACATAAGTCTTAAAACGGCAGAATTTTTCCTAGATTTTCAATGATTTAGCAAATGTAAACTTTTGTCATACCTTTTGGAGGCTGTAGAAGCCTGGAGTTTTCAAACAAGTGTTTCTTTTTAATAGGTAAGATGACAGTGTCTTTCAGATCTGTAATGACATCATCTAAACCTGCTATATCACTCCAAGTAACCTGGTAAGAGGTAAGGTTAACGTGAATTTTACTATTAATGTATTCTCACTGAAGTAAAAAAATGTCCCCCCCTAAATGGCAATTGCTAATCTGATTATTCTACATTAATAAGATTAAAATGACATTTTAATTGAGTAAAAACTTCACAGCATTCATGAAATTATTTAACAGCTATGAAAATAAAAAAATGGAATTTAATAGTCACCTAACTAGTATTTAAAAGAAAAAAAAAACCCAAAGCTCTAGGTCTAGTACTTAAAATTGCAGAAACTGAGTAAGCTGAATTCACTGTATTTAAGAGAAAATACTATGCCAAGAAGATTGATAAGCAGCTCACTTAGATAATTCACCATTGGCTGATGAGGAAGAGCTCACCAGGAGTGAACTTAATTCAAATATGATGATGTCAACCATAATCAGAATAAATTTTAGAAATAAAGTTTATATACACCAAGCTGGACTTCTGAATGTCAATGATCAAAATTAATGTTATGTTAAAATTTGTGTCTTTATTAATAGTAAACTGGGAATACATATGTTCAAAAGAGAAACAGCCTGTGTAGGTTAATGTCTTCTAACTCAAAAGATTTTTTCTTGGAAATTAATTGAAAAAAAAAAAAAAAAATCAACCTCGTCTCTAAAGTGGCAGAACAAAAGGAATGGAAGTGGAGCCAGTTAAAAATAGTATTTTAAAAAGATCTGCTTTCTTTACAACTTAAAATAAAAGGCAGAAAACCGGTTCAACCTGAAAAAAATCATCACTTTTCATTACTGTAGTTATAACAAAACTGAATCTGCTAGTATAGACTTATTTAGAGGTGAATTTAAGTAGGGTCTCAAGAAAGGACCACTGCAAATTCATAAGTCAAATACAAATGAAGGCTTAATTCTAAAGGATATGTGTGTCTCTGCACACACAAAATATTCTAGACATTGGATTCTTACTTTCTAGAACTGGAGATAGGGATATGGTACTTTTCTGTTTATTTAAACCTGCAGTTATACTGTACATATAACAAAAGATTCACATAGATTCTCCAAATTTACAAATTACCTTAATCTGATCCTCAACATAATTTTTTTGAAGTAGATAGGATATTACATTATACCTAGATCATGCTTGAAAGAACTGAGACCCAAAGGTGGAAAACTATGATTCAGAATCTTGTGCTGTCTATCATAACTCATCATAAAAATCTCAATTTCAACTCCAGATCAAATACTCAAGTGCCATAAAGTAATACATGCACACCTCATTCTATTGTGCTTCTGTTATTAGCCTTTGCAGATGTTTTTTTCACAAGACGTTCCACTAACAAAAAGATTTGCTGAACTTGCTGAAGACTCAGATAATGGTCAGAATTTTCTTAGCAATAAAGTATTTTTCACTTTATTGCTTTAAGACATAATGTTATTACATACTTAATAGACTACAATATTTAGTAAATATAACTTTTATACAAACCAAATCCAAAAAATTCCTGACTCACTTTTATCAAGATAAATAGTTTACAGGTCAAGCTATATCTCTATGTTCCTACACATTTTCTATACCACCAAGGTGAACAGACAAAAGTACAATTTAACTGAACAAATGTGCACAAAAAAATAGTAACATAACAGACCTGAGACCACTATCCTTGGCTGAAATAAGAAAACTCAGATTTCAGGAGAGTTCCCACCATTCCTGATACAAAGAGTTACCTGGGCCTAAACGGTGCAAACAACAGTTTAAAGCAGTTATCTGTTTTCCTTCTAGTAGCCAAGAATTTAAACAAATGTTAAGACAGAGTCTACACGACTAGTCCCAATTAAGACTATGTCTCTAATGCGCTTTCTTGGTAGAGAGCATTTTACACATATGTAATCACAACTTGTTGCTAGAGGAATCAAGCACTGTGTGACTTCACTGAGGGAAGACTCTTAGAAGTTTGTGCCTAATTTCCTTCAGATTTCATTTCATGACCATCTTTCCTTCCTGTATCCTTTCATTATAATAAATCAGTATCCATGCTGAATCCTGTGATTCTTTCTAGAGATTGATCAAACCTGGTTGTGGTAGAGACCCCTGACAAAAAACACTAACAAAAAAATCTTAAGATACATACATGCATATTAAGAGGGTCTACTAGATGAGCAGCGATACTCATTTCATATTCTGAAAGCTTCACATTTTTCACACCAATTTGCTTCATTAATTTTTCTGCCTAAGAAAGAAAAAACAAGCAGTCTTTTTAAAGTGAGTTATTTAGGTACTGGCACTTCAAAACAGTTACCTATAAAGGCAAAAGAACAATGAACAGACATACAAAGACATACAAGAATTTTCCATAGATATTCTTGACCCCTTAACCTCATCTTCCCTACTCTAAGTCCTTGGGGAAAAGATTTGCGGCTATCTCACAGAAGCCATGATAATTTAACCAGCTCTTGGGAATGATTTATGAGATTACTGTCTGAGACTCCCTTACTTTAGATTGGCCATGGACTTGTATCTTGGGCTCTCTGGGTCATAAAAACAGAAGCGCAAATTCCCCCAATGAAAGGTGACCATCAAGCCTATTTTACCTTTACGTATTTTTGCCTTAAGTTTTCAATCTGAATTTCTTACTTTCTTGTTAGCTCGTGAATGCTGTAAAGATTTAAAAAAATACTCCATCTAGCTTACTTAGTTGTTTTCAGCAAGAAGATCTTAAGTACCTAGTTACCCATGCCAATCTATTCATTCTCCACTGGCTTCACATCATCTTTCCATTCCTTAAATGTCTACCCTTTTGCCTACTCTATATGATGTGTCTGGACCTCTCCTTTAGAGACATCGTCACTCTCAAAACAATCAGCATCTATCATACTGACAATTACATAAGACACTCTCAACAATGTGTATGTAATCTTGATGGTAAGAGGAAGATGAAGGAGTGATTTGGGAAAAAACTCACAAATGATACATATATACACGGGAATAACCCTGGAGTACATACTATTCTAGTAAGATTCATCTGATAACCTCTTAGAACTGATCTTCGTTTTAAGATTTATACCTAGAAATTCAACTGCTAGATGACTATTTCCCCCAGACTCCTATTCCATAACAAACTCAATATGACCAAATCAAATGTCATTTTCCCATAAACTTGCCCTATGGGTTTCTAAACTTCTCTGAGAGAGATGAGTCTGAGGATCCCAGGTAAATCTTGGATTCATTTGTCAGATGTTCTTTGTCATTCCTTGTAGTTGGTCAAGAAGGTAAGGAAGGAAAAGGGGGAAGGGTTACAGAGAAGCTACAATGCTGGTCAAGCAAAAGTATGTCTCCTCAATGTAGTAAAACTAAAACTGAGTAAAGTAGAACTCTATTTTCCGTCTTTATACTCAGGGTCCTTTATCATTTAGACCCTTACCTCTTCCTCCCAGTACTACAAATTACATAAAGCCTCTACTCCAACCTAGTTTATTGTTCCTTTGATAGGTCGTATTATTTCTACTCCTATCGTGACTCTGTTTATGACTTTTTTTTTAAATCCTCCTTGCCTATTCCAGAGGCCAAGCTCTTTCTTGAAGCCATGCTTAACTGCCTTAATCATTAGTAGAAGCTCCTTTCTCTAAATGACTTTCTATCTATATTATTCATCAAGCAATTAGGATATACTTACTATTATAATTCATATTATCACAGACAAATATTTTCTCCCTACCACTGACACTATGAAGATAGAAGCGGTATCTAATACATTACATATCTAACATTTAGAATAGCTGTATATGCAGTTTTCAATAAAGGCTTAATGTAACCATCAATTAACATATTAATATATTTGTTTTACATTTCTACCATATGTGTTTCTAGAAGCTCTTAGAATCCAAGAAAATAAATGCCCAACTTTTTTATTTAAAAATCACATCTCTGCTTTTAAAAATTCTGAAAATGATATGACATCAATGTTTTGACCTCAGATTTAAAACTGACTTTCATCATTTAGGTGGGGAAAAAATGATACACTTAGCCTAAGTCTGAAAGTAAACTAAGGCTACACTGAAAACTACTCAGTATTATCTGCATTTGAAATGTCATACATACAAAGCAAAATGTAATGGTGTACAGTACATTTAGTTTACTGGGCTGAAAATTTTTACCTAGATTCCTTCTCTTATAAGCTGACCAAAATTTTCTAAGAAAGATTTCACAACAAAACACTACAATATTTTTATTCTTCATCATTTTTTTCTGTTAAGTTGCTTATACAATGCAAAAAAGATTTGAGAAATGAATGTATTTTAAGAAATGACAAAATTAAATAAGACTGACCTACAAGCACATTTTCATCTGCATCTTATAAAACCTCCCCTTAATTTGCAATTCTAAGTATTTACATTTATGGAAAAATACTTGCTAGCTACAAGAAAAAGATCCTCAAATATTTTAATCATACCTGTTTCTGAGCTTCTACTTTTTGCTTTCTGGTTGGGTCAATTGCATCTACCATCCATTTGATTGTAAAGTATGTTACTGCACCAAATATTGTCAAACGGAAAATTAAACCAACAACTTCATTCCGACTCAAGGGACGAGAAAAGGCTTCAGCATGTACCATCTTGATTGTTAACCTTAAAAAATAAACACAAATGTCACCAGGAATAACTATATCCATTAAAACTGGGAGACTGATAAGTAACGGAAATGAGAAAAACTTCATCGAATTCAACATTACTTCCCTTAAAAATGTTTTAGTTTAAGGAGAAAAGAAAACATATTTTAAGCTTTCCTTGGAAACTGAAGAAACAGACGAAACTGAGGTTTATTTATTAGAATTTTCAGTGAACTTTCCTAAAATCTTATAATTTAAATAATACAATAAACAACAAATTTACTCTTTATAGTGGTCTGTAAATAACTATTTCAGAGTCTAGAAAAATGACTATTACACTAATCCTTACACTAACCCAACTGAAGAAAAGCAGTCCAATGAAATATTTTACTGTGATGCTAGGAATTTATTCTACTAGTAGCAATTTAAAGTAATTTTCAGTGAAATTCAAACTATAAATGAACTTTTTCCTCAAGTCCTGCTAACAATTAAATATGCTATTTTTTTGATATGACATCCAATTTTTGAGCCATCCTATTGTTTCTAACAACCCAGCAAAAATGAAACAAAAGAATCTTCAGACTGTTTTAAACCATTATAATATAGCACCTACCCACCATAAAAGGAGCCTATGTACCTAACTTTTACATCTATCCCTGTGCAATTCTATCAATCACAGCTAGACTTACAGAAGACATGCATGGCAATGATTACCCAGAATAAGCTTCTTAGGGATTATGGGACTATCACATTTTGGGAGATCTCAACCTCAGTTAAGTCATTATATTCTCATAGCATAGGACTATGTCAAGTGTTAGACAAAATGGAAAAAAAAAAAAGAGTATGTATATTCTGCAATCATGTGTAAAGGAATAATGAGAATTTGTACAGAAGGCTCCACAATAAAAATTAGCTACTGCATAAATTAGAATCTATGGTCCTTCCAGGTCAAAAATTGTTTCTGTTCTCATTACTACTAGTCAATTAAAGATCCTCTATACTTCCTTCCATCTGGAATAGCCCCAATAATATTTTAAATGCTCTTACATTCAACAGCATATACTATTCTTCCCTAATAAAAAGAACCCAAAGTTTCCACTTTATTTACAGGACTCCCAAACATTCAGGATCATTTTAATACAGTCCCAAAGAGTAATTTTTAAGCACTTTACTTCTTACCAATCTTCAACCTAAAATTCACTAGCTAGAGTCAATGGCACCTGAAAATGCCGTATCTATTTGTCCTCCAGCATATCCCAACTGGGTCATTTCTCTCCCATTCACCTAGGATTAGTCAAATTCTAACCAAACTTCAAATACCAACTTCACTTGCTCCATGAAGGTTTTCAGGTCACATTGACCTTCTACATTATTCGTGTGGCCTAATCACTGAACTTAAATGGTATAAATGGTATCTATTCTACTCCTCTAGAGTCTAAATCTTTATAAGCAGGATTTTTATCTTATCCATCTTTATAACTGTCACATACAAAACGGAGGCTATTCAGTAATTATTTGTTCAACAGATAAAGTGCAACTGCAGAAAAATCTCCCATTAAATCACTCCTACAGAACTATTACTAGACTTTTGATTTCCACAAGAAAAGTCAAGGGCACCTCACTTTCCCATTACTAAGAGCTATTCACTTTACCGTACATTAATTTAAACTCAATACTAAATAACTGAAAACATTTCATATGAAGAAACTTGACCTGGGGACATTATTTTTTAAAAATGGGCTAGGAAGAAGTCGCTCAATTAAAATCTCTCATTACAAATCAAAATGTACATTTTTCCATTAGCATAGATTCCCAAATGGGTTAATCATATCCCAGTTCTTCTAGGAAGTGAAAAATTGACTTCTCTAGCATTTATTCCAAGAGTAAATTGAAAACGCAGCTGAATATGTGATATTATTATGTGGAGGCTTTATTCATAGATTAAAAATAAATCAATAGTCAAAATAAAGGCTTTATTAACTTAATCTAAAAACTAGTGATTTGAATAAATAGCTTCATTTAAATTTTGAGCTAGCAGTGATACAACTGTCATCTATTGGATGTTTACTGAATTACACAAACTAGGACTGATAACTGTATATCCCAGTCATCAATAATTTTTAATACTAAAAAAATAAATAAAATCAAGGCACAAAACCTTTGTTAACTATATATTTTCATATACTTAAATTATTAACTGTAACAGTATTCCAGATCTATGGCCACTAATAAAGTCATTTTTCTTTTAAAATGACTTCAAAATCCTGAAATGAAACTGAAACTTAAAAAGTTTTGTAGGTCATAACTGTATGTACTTTACTGTACATCTTATTATATGACATTGATATAATGTAATGTAAGGCTGTGACATTAACAACAGTATTACATCAACAATAGCATTACAGCTGAATATGCAGCGTATGCTGCATATAATAAAAGTGACACTTGTATGCAAAGCAGGGAATGCATATTTCAATCTTGTGTAAACATTAGGATCAATAATATGAACACACAAATGTGTACACAAACACGGATGGCGCAATGTACAACTAAGAAAAACCGCAGCTAATTCAGTTATGTTAGGCAAACATTATATCGGTTTCCTCTGAAGCCTCTGAAACCGTACTACCTAGTGAATGAGCAATTTACTGACCGGTTAAAGACTAAGATAGTGTTTGTACTAGATATAATTTCTCTTCTTATTCACTGCAGTATTTTACAATTTTTTCTCACTTCCCACCCCAAATTCAGTTTCGCAGACATGAAGGACCTATGAACACAGCATATGACAATGAGCACCTGCCAACCTTCACAGAAAGGACAGGTTATTACTAACATCATTCTCTGTGAAAGCGAGTCTAGGCCTGAAGAACTGTCTCCGCTTTTGCACTAGGTGGTGGTAGTGCCTGTGCGACAAATCAGATCAGGTCCATTCAGGCTGCCTTCGCCTAGGACCCCGATTCTGAGGTCGCCTGGGCTGACCCCAAGGCCCCCTTGGAAACAGCACACCTCTTGGCAACAGCGCTAACGGAGTCGTAAGGGCCTAGTCCGCCAGAAGCCAGAGCAAGGCCCGGGACGCCCTTGGAGGTTAATCCGCCAGATACCAAGGGCTAAGGCAGAGTTGGGATGTATCCCTGAGCTGGGGCGTGGAAGGCGGTCAGGTGATCTTTCCTGCCCGGCTCCCAGAGCTCAGCCGGCTCCTTAAGGAACTCAGTAGGATCCCGACCCAGGCCCACGAAGGCCCGCGGACACCTGCTACTCACCCGGTGAGAGAGAGCAGCAGCAAAACCCTTAGGCCAGTCTTGCACCGGAAGAGATTGCTGCTGGGAGCGAACGCTTCCGGCGGTACTCTGCCGCCCCCTCGCAGAGGGCATGCGCTACCCGCCGTCCTGTGGCTAGCGGGTGCGTCTCCGGGTTTTGAGAATCGCCGGGAGTCTGTGCTGGAGCGGGGTTTCCCTGAAGACATTTAACCAGCTCTCTGCTGGATTGAGGCTTTCCGCAAAGCCGCTGTGTCTGCCTGCAGCGTTCGCCAACGCTTCGATTGTAGCTGTTGAATTTCAGAGAAAGAATTGGGGAAGGCTCTTAGAGCACATCAGATCCCTGCTCTGCTCGCGGGCTCTGGGTATATAGCTTAACAAATCCGGAACTTTCTTGACAATACAAAGAAACTTCCGCAAAGAAATTCCTTCCAGGCTCCTGCGTGATCCTTTCTTCCATCACCTCCCCACACCCCAGTGTAAACTTGCACTGTGCTGCTGCGTCTGCCCTCCAGTCAAAGTGCTAATGCGGCAGGGCTACCCCGCACCCATTACCATCTGCTTTTCAATTTCTAGGATGAGCTCACCCACCTCCCCTATGTCGGAGCTGATAAACACCTGGGGGTGGTGACTGAAAATCCTCCAGCGAAACTGCTGGCCCAGCCTGACCTCCTGGTAGTCTGAATACGGCATCTGGTAACAGGTTTTGCATTTCTGTGACTTCCTTTTGCTTTACAACTTCACCTTTCCAGAATGAGGACGTGATATGAGAGGAAGAAAAACAACGTCAGAACCTCCTGAACAATCTGTCAGCCAGCAGTGAGGTCATTAGACGCTGTACCCAGATAGAAGACGCAACCCTTTTTTTAGATAAAAGCGGTGAGACTGAAGTAATCAGTTACAGACATCCTTTCCCTACTCTCTTCAGGAAGGCAATTTTTACTTCTCTACTTTAGGCATCGTTCTTTTTATAGCTAAAATTCTGCAGCCTAGTTGTTTAATTTTAATGACTGTTATTGTTACAAATGTATCATACTGTAGTGAGAACAATAACTACAGTTAATTGACTACTTGGTGTCAAACAATGTACTTCTATGTACTTTACATCCATAATCTAAATTTCTTTGAAAAAAAAATGCAAACCTCTAAAAAAGCCATTATCTTCTGTTTTTATAGAGGAGCAACATTTAAAGCTTAGAGAGATAAACTTTCCTAAATTCATGCAAGTAATAAATAGTAAATTTTCACTAGAACTAAGATCTAATTCAAACCCTGCATTTTATATTTCCTCTTTATATTTCCTCTTTAATAGTTACATCTAGTTGAAAGGTAATACTATGAAATGAAAAAAATTATAAGGCTTTATAGGGTAAGAATGGAATGACAGGGATACCTGAATGTTTAAAAACTGTGATTGGGTTCATTGACAAGAATCAGAATGGAATTTGGAGCTGTAATTGGTTCATGTTTTACATTCATATCTTCTTTTTCCTCTTGTATGTGCCTTTATTTGTAACAATTTAAAAAATTGATATGAAATTAGGTTTGGAAGTACTGGAGTATTTAGAAAGGGAGATAGAACTTTGAGCATAAGATAATTATGAGAACAGCATCATATTTACCAAAAAACCAAGCCATCAGTACTCAACAGTCTTGGAAGAGACTTTTCACTGGGTTCCTTAGATGATCCTCAGTCTGAATCCTTGCTTGGGATGCTCCTGGAAACATGCTTCTTGGGCTAAAAGGTAGGGTTACTGAAGGAAGGAACTTCAGGTGTGTGGCCCCCTAGGGTAATCATACCCACTGATAAAGAAAATTAGCTGAGAAATTCAAGAAAGTAATAGATTTCCTTCATTCACTGAGTTAAATTGGATCCTTTAAGAACCCTACCTGCTTTAACAGAAGGACCAGAATAACTAACCTACCCAGTTTGCCTGACACTAAGGGGGCATCTGGAACATAGGACTCTCAATGCCAGTGGAGGGAAAGTCTCAGGCAAACCATGAAGAACTACTTAGCCTACTGGGGACATCCTTAATTTATTGTACATTGAAGTAGACCTTCCAGTATGGTTATATCTAGTCTCAGTTTACCTGCCTAATGCCTGAGTATGATTGCACAGAAAAGGAAATTGTTGGATAAAATAACCCAGACCATAAGGAATCTACATGTCTCTAAGTAAATGCTGCTTCTCATTACTTTTTCAGTGATTTGACTAAGAACCAAGCAGCTATATACATATACCTTTTGGACTTCATTTTCATTCTGCAAATCCTTAGGAAGTCTTCTATGCCTGGACCCTAAGACATCAAATTATTGCCTTCCTCCATGTACATTCATTTCCAGTAATCACTAAATTGACTAGGTTCTTCCAGAATAGAAAATAGTGAACATATTCTTTTCATCCTAGGATGGTTTTATATAATCCCTGACAGCACATAATACCATATTTGACCCACATTAGGGACTCAATAAATAATGCACTGCATTTAATGTTAATCAGGAAATTTTAGCTGCAGATTTTTTATAGACTTTGGGACTTCCCTCTCTGATTGTTAGAATGAAGATATTAAAAAATAATCGTTATAGAAAGTTTTTTTTTTTTTTTTAACCAAAGCCTTTTAAAAGTTTATAGCAGTTATTCCTATGTAGAACTGAATTCTGCTTTGTTTCTTTTAGTTGGACAGAGGTGTGGTTAGTTTGCTCTACAGCCAAGGTTCCGTGCACTGGACCCTGAAGGGAAAGGGATTCCTTCTACTAGGGCTCTTCAGTCTTCATTGTGGGTCTATTTACTTACACAGCTCAGCAAAATGCAAGTTCTGGATATCATTTTAACTACTTTAGATTTTGGCTCAGATTTGCTTTTGGAATAAACATCTGAGATTATTTGAATATAGTTTGTTTTGAACCATACTTCAAGAAATTCTTCCCTAGTCTGATAATTTTAGACATTTTTGTAAAAATCTCTACTACCTCACCTCAAAAAACCTATCTGGACAGCTGAACCATTAAGCTTGCAGCAGTACATCAAGGAATCAAGGCAAGAAAGCCTTGTGGTAACATTTGGAATAATATCTTTTTAGAAGGAAAAACAAATCTGATATCTTTGGATAAGTGAACAAAGTCATCCTGGTCCTAGTCATTGCTTCTTAGGAATGATTCACTTGACAGTGATTTAAAAACAGCAGAACTTCAACAAATAGATACATTTATATAGCAGCAACTATACCAATATCATAGGCACTTGGTAACCTTGGTTCTTTTAAAAATATTTCTTTGGAAAATAATATTATTTTAGTTATTAATATTTTAATTTATATAATTATTATTTTGAGAAGTTAAACTAAATAAAATGAGTAGAGAAAGAAAAAGCGTGAATCTGAAGTGATACCTGAAGTCAGGAAAGCACTGAGAAAGGCCAAGATTAGGTGTTTGAAGCTCCAATTGAGTAAGGTGGATAGAACCAGGCAGAAACAATGGAAAATTAAAGTTTCAACAGATTAGAAGGACTGGAAAGATGAGTTGATAATGCCATGCTATAAAAACACAGCAACAGAACATATTGTTTAAATCTGCTTTTCAGCTTTTATGTTTTTATGCCTTACATGTAATTTAAAATGAGTATATAAAAATATGTGTAAAGTAATTTCCTCATGTTATCAGGGTAGCACAACATAGCTTACGTTGCTACATATTTTTTTCTTGAAAATTACTTCCAGTTGCACACTTTATAGTTTATACTATCAGTCAACTTTTTGTAAAACTTGAATATTATTTTAAATACATATTTTTTTTTAGTTTTAATATAGTACTGAATATATAATGTTTAAATGATACTATATCTGGAAGTCAAGGTTGATAAAGTAGGGAGTGCTTGGGAAGATGTCTAACTTCCCAATAGCCTCATTAGCAAATGTTTAAAGGCGTAAATGAAAACATGATCCTCTTAGGATTCATTTGGTACTTTCATAAATGCCCTTCCATTTTGTTTTTTTAAGTGAGAGAGAAGAGAGGAGGATTGGGTAAGAAATATTAATATATGAATTAATCAGCCAAAATAGAAGAAACAGTAGATGAAACATTAATTCTCAATTCCTGTAACAGCAGATTGATAGGTCAGGCATAAAATAAGACCAGATGCTCTAGTTTCCAGTATGCCTCTCATTCTTTGTAACCTGGAGCATTTTTTTTTGCTGTTGTTGTAAGTAGGTCACTTGCTTGCTCTCATTTACCTGATTCTAGGAAAATGCCCTTGAAAGTATTTGGAAAATAATGTGTGCTGGTGCATAACATTTGAACAAAAAAATTGTATAAAATCTCCTCGCCCTTGTTTCTCTTTTAGCCAGAAAAACTTATAACCTTGAAACATACGTAAAGCTGCAATGGACAGAAAAAAATTGAAGTCTTTCATTTTGTAAGCACAAGTATACTAAAATATATGTCCATTCTCTTGGCCCCCATAATTCAATGTACTTAACCACTGGCCTAGTACTCATCTCAGAATTATATTGGGGTTTCATTTTCTGTATTCTGTCAGATGTGAGCTTCTTGAGAAAAGATATGCCTAGGATATGAAAGGGGCTTAGCAAATGTTTTCATTGATTTTTTTTTTCCCTCAAATCTAACATACCTGTTGTGCTTTTCAGGTGCCATTTTTATAGATTTAACCTGACCACTAGACAAAAGAAAATAGGAAAGACAAATAGTGCAATGATAGGACATGGAATCAAGCCATTTTACTGACCATAATTTTACTATTGCCCTGTATCAACAGGTCTATTCCTCATGTGTCCACCACAGACTATCCCATAGGTTGAATCTTGGTGTGAAAAAATTGTTCAAGAACCCAATAAACATGGTTTTAAATTTGAACTTATTATCCATTGTTTATTAGCTTTATGACTTTGGGCAAGTTATTAAGTTCTCTTAGCTTCATTTTCTCATCTTTAATATGAAGACCACAGTACACATGCCATGGAGTTGCACTGAGAATCAAACGAGAATATGAATAAGGTGCTAAGCTCAATGCCTGGCACTTAGCAAGTGCACAGTAAACAAGCTGGTATAATACCTCAGATGATATTATCATTATATAGGAAGTGATATTCTCTCATTTCCTGAAGTCTAGAAGAACAAAAATCTCTTCGTTATCTCCTTTGTGTTAACATGAGGACTTCACATCTCAAGTTTTCAAACCTGGCACCTTGTCTGGCAATGTTGAGTGAAAAAGAGGCCTTCTGTCCATTTAAGCCCTTGCTTCTTTCAGTCTTTAATACATTCTTCTGGCTGAATCTTACTGATCGGTAAAATTTTGTTAGAGTTACATAAACCTGTAAAATTCCATCGTTTATGACCCCCAGAGAAGGTAAAAGACTAAAATATTGATAAATGCACAAAAATAGCTGAATATTTGTCATTTCACTAAAGACCAACTTTAATATTGGCTGTTGTTCTCATCTAATAACAGCCATTTATTGAGCTTATAGTCCTTGTTCTCACAGAATTCTAAAGACTAAAGCATCTTATAAGAGGCAAGCCCTTATAAAGCTATTGATTTTTTTAAACTAGAGGTGTATCCTCCATTTCATGCCCATTCATTATTTGTTTAAGCAAAACAAACTTTCTTATATTACTGAGCAGGTTTTATGCAAGTAAAAGAAATTAATGGATGAAAGTAAAATGCTGAACCAGACTTGAGATTTTAGAGTTTTGTACTTTGAGTGTCTTACCTTTTCCTTGCTGACAGCAGGACTGTCACATAGGAGCTGCTATAATTTATATAGAATTTAATCCAGTTGAGCGCAGTACATTTAAAAAAAATATTTACTATGTGCCACTCATGGAAATGTTCCTAAAATTGAGGGAGCTTTTCCCAACAAATAAAGGAGATATCCTGTGCAGAGACTGAGTTCACAGCTTTCAATGCCAAAGGCAAGAGCAAAACTTGCCAACTTCAGATGTTTACAAATGAAATATCTACTTAGACCTTATTTCTTCTTACAGAGGCCCAGCAGCACTAACAAGCTGACATTAAAATTGCTTTCCCTGACTTTTTTTTTTATAGGAAAGATGCAGGCAGAATGAAGATGAGTAGGCAGCTAGGAAGAGAAAGAAAGAATCATTTTTATTTATTTTATTTAGTTGTTCATCTTGGTTGTTCTCCCTGGCCCCAGTATATGAACCCAGGTCCTTGGGATGTAGTGGACTGTGCTCAGCAAGAGACAGCAGACCAAACCACTACTCTGCCAGGGTGCGCACTTCTCCCCACATTTTTATTCTCAGTGCTTCTGAAGCCAGAAAAATAAAACAAGAAGGAGTAAAGCCTATAACCTGAGTTACAGAAGTCCAGGAAACAAATTAAGTAGGCTACACTGGCAGTTCTCAAAGTTCCAGTCAACTTCAAAATAGTATACCTGATAGAGTTTTGCAAAACTTTCTATTTTTTTAGTCTGCTGCTTTATTAAGTTTAAATACCAAAACCATTCTGAGAGCTTTGAATGCCCCACTAAGATCCAGTGCTAGAGGTATGCCTCGTACCCATTTCTTTATCTCTTGAGACTTGCAGGTAAATGAGGGATTAGAAAAGGGGATACCTAAAGGGTAAGAGACAAGGGGGTTAACTCCCCACCAGTGTTTATTTCCCAGGTGTTTTGCAAAAAGCTGAAGATACCCTAAATATTTGTTTAAAGGAAAGGTGCAGAAAGGAATGAAGGTGAGTAGGCTGGCAGGCATGAAGAGAGAGGAGGAAGAAGCAGTTTATTTTATTTATTCATTTTGGTTCTTCCCCCAGCCCAGGTCTCAAACTTGAGTCTCTGGGATGTGTGTGTGTACTGCACCACAGTAAATTTATCTACTAGGCCACCAGGACATGCCAACATGCTAATGATTTTTGAACAAGCTTAGAGCAGCTTTAGAATTCTGTCTCTATATTCTTGAGCTGCTGGCTGGACACAATACCACTTTCCACAATCTAATCTGTCCATCATTTAATCCTATTTATGCTAGATAAACTGGATTTCCATAGTCTATTATGTCCTCACAGATGAGTATTCAAGGAGCTTCCCCTCTTCTGGTCCTTGGGACTTTTGAAAATAAACAGGGAAACAATGAATGGTGTCTAAAACCATGACATATAGTTATTGGGATTTGGGATTTTTTTTTTTGTTGGGGGAATGATGTAATTTCTTTGGTTGAATGAATCATAAGAATTTACAGTACTCCCAGGAACTCACACTTAGGCCAAAATAGAAGACAACTAAAAATATTATTATGGTAACAGCATTTCCTCCTCATCTAATAGGAAGGTAGGGTCCATTAATAGGAAGGTAGGGTCCATTACACTCCATTTTAATAATCATTTCCAAAATTTGTTCTTCTATCAATACAAGAAAGTGTTGCAAAGTACAAAGTATCAGGTTAAATAGGTTAAAATGTAGATTATTGAGTATAATGTTTGAGAAATTATGATAGCACTAACTGAGAGGGCTGGCTCTGTGAGTGCAACATGTTAAGTAGACTTTCTGCATTTCCTCTTCTAAAATTGGAATAGTTCCACCAACTTTGTAATTCCATGAGTCTGTGGTTTGTTCTGACCTGAATATGGAGAATGTTCTTCCCCTTGGAATGCAAATTTGAAGTCTAGTTTTGGGAGTATATTTTAAAATGAAATTATGAAGATTTCTGAGATTTGTCAACTACCATTTTGTTAGTCATAGTTTTGTCAAAATGTGGTTTCCTACTTGTATGCTTAAATTTTTAATCCTGTGCTCTTTATGTTTATATGCATGGTTTAGTTCCTTTTAATCAAAGAACTTAATTCCAGTTATCCTTACCTTCATTCCTACCTCTACCTCAGGCTTACGATCAGATGCTATTTTTCATTTGACCTCGTACTTTTCAGGAATATAACCAAAATCACCCCTAGCTGTTGAGAGATTACTGTAACAAATTCTAAAATACATAGATTCCCATGAATCCTGTTTCAAGTAAGAGTCAAAGAGGAAGAGTGGAGAGGTAAGGCCACAGATTTATCACTACTTGTGTTTATTGTCTACTTTTTTGCTTTACAAGAAAGGCATGTTTTACTTCTTTAAAAAAAAATCTCACTATTTAGAAAGTCAATTTAGTAGTAAGAAACTCTATCTCTGTTATCCATAATTCAGTTTATTGTTAAACTTACTGTATATTGACATACTGATTGGTGTGTTGGTTTAGAACTCATCTCTCTCAGAATTAACAAACAACATTTTAAGAAAGGTAAGACATGTGCCATCTTTTCCCTTGATAACGACACCTGCTCTAGCATTATAGAAAGAGTTAAAGTTCTAGATAGATTTATCTAGGAAGATAAAATTTCAAGGAATCACACTCTCAAGATTGAAAGCAATATCAAATGCTATTGCATCTTCAACCAAAGACAGTACGGGCATGTAGAAAGGATGTGTGCTATGGCGTTAAAAGACCTGGATCAAATCACAACTTTGCCACTTAATAGCATTGTTTGGGAAATTTATCTCTGAACCTTGGTTCCCTTGTCTATACAATGGAGATAGTGTCCACATTATAGGGTGTGGAAGGAATTAGAGATAATGTATTAAAGATGTAGATACAGTAAGTATTTAGAAATAATTGTGGTCATGTCATAACTGTCCCTCCCACTGGTCATTAATGTTTTTCTGTATAGTTCTCATGATGTGGAACTCACTAACTGCGAGAATTAGTTAACTGTTTAGAGAATTCTTCAGGGTTAGTTTTTATTTTACGGAACCAAAATCGTTTATCTTAAAAATTTGTCCACTGTTCTCATTCTGGCCTGTGGGACTGTGCAAATTAAGTTCATGTCACTCAAGTCTACAGTCTAGAATAGAACATATACTTTCAAAAGTGATCAGTGTGAATGCTACAGATTTATCAACACAATTTTGGGATAAACTAGCTTGCTTTTCCTATTATCCACCCTTTTGATACTAATTGAATTTGCTGTTAATTAAACTTCCTCATTTTCTTCATTAGAGCTGTAGCCAAAGTTACACTAGTAATTTCTGACTATCAAAAATGAAGACTAAGTCCTGAGTGGGTTGAATACTCTATCTAGATCAGTACCTGAGGCAATTTCACATTGCTTTCTATTGCTCTTCACTGATGGACTTCTTCACCACCCCAGCCCCCTCCACGACTTATCTTTCCCATCTCATAAGTTCTTTGTTCCTTCTTCACAGTTTTTTCATCTATGGATTTAGGTAATTAGGAGAGCAGGATTTTAAAAAGTTGATGATCCTTGAGGGTAATACTTTCTTTTATCCACCTTCATCTCCCATCTTTTCCTTGTTTGCTTGCTCCATTCCCACTCCTACTCTACCTCTTCATATTTTCTTACCTGGGGCCATGCTCTAGCTCTGCCACTGTTGGCCAGAAGACATGGCTTAACTGCTTGGTTTACTTGAGAATAACAAGGTTATTATTTATTCTAGAATAAGAATGCTATATAGTTTTATGTTCTCACACTAGAATTTTATTAAAGGTTGCATTGTTTCAGAGCTAATAAGGATAATATGTGAAATTAAGTCTCAGTTGTGATTTGGTCACATATCTTAGAAATAATGTAAACAAATATTTTTTTAAATGATCATTTTATCAGAACTGGTCTGAAATAGGAAAGTTAGTTTCTTGAATAAAATTGTAAGTCCAAATTCTGGTAATTTTGGTTATTTGTGCTTCAGCTGAGGACAAGATACATTACTATGTTTGGTTTGTAATTAATAAGACCTCATAGGTCATTTTCCCCTCCTTTGGGGCACAGAATATTAACTAAGCCTGACATTTCCCATTGATGTTCTCTTTGGGTCAAAAAGGATGGAAATAATGAGGTTTTACCAGATAATATCCCTTGCCACAATATAGAAAGAAAAGGATTATATAACATGACATGTAATATATAGATGATACTATTATCTAAAGAGTATACCATGTCTAGTTGAGAAATTGTTTGTACATTTAAGTATATATATAAAAAAGTATGTAATCACCTAGTAATTGAGCTTATATTTATAAATACTTAACTGAGGATCTATCTGATATGTAGATAACATTCTAGGCATAGTTACACAAGTTACACAAGATTTACACAAGAATATTTTTTAAAATTCAAGAAACTTCACTGAGAAATGAGAGAAACTTCACTGAAGCAAAGATTAAAATATAGTTAGAAATTGTCATATCTTACTTTAAAGAGTCTAGATGAAATTTTGATTCTAAATATAACTATACCTTTTGACAGTTGTGAATGAGGCTGGCTTTGGGGAAGTCTGTGTTGGTTTGCTCGTTGCACAGTTCATCTGGGTCTAGCATCCCTCCAGTTTGTAAGAGACTTTTATCTGGGAAACTGTCTAGTTCATGGGGTGGTGAGATCTCATGAATCTGGCCCCTATAGAGAACTTTGAAAGTGTGGAAAAAAAGAGATTATGTGCATTCTTGCACATGTCACAATGTTGGTCATGTGACTTAAGCCTGTGAGTGAGTCGTTAATGAGATTGGACTGCTTTATTGCCAAGCTTTGGCTCTAGAGTGACTCAGAGACAAATGTAGCTAAACTCTTAACTAAAACTTTTGTGACATTATCAATAAAGACATAAAATTATTTTGAAAGTATTGCCAATTGGGGACACATTGAAGGAATGGGGGAACCCTTATTTTCTTACTATGTCACATCTTGCACTTGTTGATAGATACTCATCACTCATTCAGTGTTTACTAAAAACTTACCATGTATCAAAAAATATACAAGTTGTCAGAGATGGCAGCAAGGACAATATAGTTGAATAAGATGTAGTGTCTGCACTTAATAACAGCTAACAATGAGTTCTTTTATAGTGTTTACTATGGTGCCAGACATGTTCTAAGTTTGTATGTGTGTGTGTGTATATTTTTTCACTTAACCCTCAGAAAAACCCCAATGAGATAGGTTCTTTAATTTTCCCTGTTTTACACATGAGAATGCTGAGATACAGATAGATTAAGTAACTTGCCAAAAATCCCACGACTGGTAAGTGGCAGAGCAAAAACTTGAAAGCAACAATCAAGCTCCAGAAATGGTGATTTTAACCTCCATGCTAAATAACCTCTCAAGAAGTTTATTATCTGAATATATATAGTTGTGTACCTCCGTTTTCAGGATAAGACAGTTAGGAATGGTATACAGGGAAGCAAAAAGTGACACAGTTTCTTTCCTTTAAACTAACACCAACAGTGACCGACTCAAGTCTTTAGTCTTATTCCAAAGAGAAGACTGGAAGAACAGAGAAGTATTAATTGCAGCAAAAATGTTGGAAATACTTATCAATGATTGGTAATCAGTTTAATTTATATACAGGGTTACAACCTTGCATCCTCCTTTTCATACGTACACTGAGGGTTAATAAGCACAATCAATCTGATAACATTGCTTCTCTTGCCTATCGTAAGAAGTAACTTGTATGAAGGCTGCTTTACTATGGAGCTTTGGGCCTGCAGGGGCATGTCTGGTAAACTGATAGGTCTGCTGGGAGAGTACTTGCAAAATACTGGGAACCTAGTAGAAAATTCCTGAAGGTGGAAAATTGCAAAAATGATAATGAAGCCCCAGCTGTTACAGGAAAGAGAGGCCTTCAGCCTTCAGTACATGTGATAAAGGAGCACTATGGGGTGAAATGGTAAGAAATACATGAGATGTATTTTTGTAGATTATTTAGTAGTAGTATGTAATCAATAAATTTTATATTTATTTATATCACAGTGCTCACCCTAGGCTGTGCTTACAGAAACGTGCTTACAGAGACCTAGTAGTAAAATGTAAACATGCTAGGGGTTTTTATAAGACCTTCTATATGCCCTTTAGTGATTGTTCATTTAAAAATGTTATCTACAAATGTTAATGATAATAAATGTGGCTAGGTATTATTATAGTTATAGTTATTATTACATCTTAATTTTATGTTATCATTAATTTATAGGAGTTAGTGGAAAAAAGGACATAATTTAAAAAATTTTCAAATAGTATATTTCTCTACACAGAGAGGAATGAAATTCATATGTATAGAATCAACTGGAAATTAACTGTCATTACTGGGCTTTATGGATTTTCACTTTCCTACAGAATGATCTCCTAAACTATGATTTATTATCATAGAATTAATTTCTTCCTGAGTCACTTTTTGCTTCTCTCACCATTAGATATTTGTTAGATCACAAATATTTCCTCTCTCCATGCTTCCTATATAAATAAATAAGTGCTGTACTTCCTCTTTACAAACGAGTATATATTTCAGAATATTTCAAAAAGATAATGAGAAACTCCTTTACTTTCTAATTAATACTTTTGCCCTTTTAATGTACCTCCTCCCTCTCTCCAAGAAAGGAGTAGTTATTAAAATGCCTCAGACAAGTGTGGGGACTTTGTGAACATAACTGTGGTATTATCATGTTACATACCCATTCTAAGTTCACTTCAAGGCCAAGGTTTAGGTAATAATATACAGCCAATGAACTTCCCACTTTGTATACTGGTTTTTCTATTGTTAGAGAGACAGGAAATGAAAGAAAGATGAGACCACTGTAATTCTAAGAATCAGATTTAAGGAAAAGCTTTATAAATTTCCAAGTTGATAAACTAATTGATGTATTCCTTTTAACCTGGAGTATATTATTTTTTCATGTGAAAAATTATCCATATTGATAAACATTTAAGTTCTTTCTAACTTTCTTTCAATTCAAATAATATGGCCACAAACATTCTCATATATATTTTCTTATGTACCTATATGAAAGTTTACTGCAAGCAGGGGTCTTTAGGATTTTTTGTTAGCTTATCCTGTAAACAATTTGGGAAAACTTTTCTTCTTTACCCATTTTATAATTGGCATGAAATTTTTTAATTGTATGTTTACATAGTCTCAAAAGAAATAAACATTAACATAAGTAGATTTTTTTAAATAGATTCAATGGAATATAAATGCCAGTTCTTTTTTTCTGATAATATTTTTATTGTAGTTATTATTCTACACAATAAATTAACTTCCTATGTATAGGTTCTTCATTCCTTAGATATATGTCAACATACCATGCCCTCCATCAAATCACCGTGTTCTTCACCATTGCCCAGTGGGCTCTGCCACCATTTGCCCCACCCATCATTCCCTATTGGTAACCTCAATTCTACTGCAAGTGTCCAAGAGTTGGTTTTGTTTCATCTGTTCCTTTGTTTTGTCTGTTCACATTCTACCTATGGGTGAGGTCATCCGGTATCTATCTTTCTTTTTTTGACTTATTTCACTTAGCATAATCCCCTCTGGATCCATCCATGTTGATTCAAATGACAAGATTTCATTCCTTCTAAGGGCTGTGTAGTATTCCATTGTATATATGTACCACATCTTTATCCATTCATCTGATTTTGGTCAGTTATGTAATTTCCAATTCTTAGCAATTATGAATAGGGTTGCAATAAACATGGAGGTGCATAAATCTCTGAATGACCGTTTTGTATCTTTTGGGTAGATATCCAGAGGTGGAATGACAGGATAGTGTGAGATTTCCATCTTCAACTTTCTGAGCAATCTCCGAGCTGTTCACCATAGGGGTTGTACCAATTTGCACTCCTACCAACAGTGCAAAAGTATTCCGTTTTCTGCACATCCTCGTCAACATTTGTTTCTAGACATTTGGATAATAGCCATTCTTTCAGGTGTAAGGTGATATCTTACTGATTTTTAATTTACATTTCCCTGACAGCTAGTGAGTAGGAACATAATTTCATGTGCCTTTTGACCATCTGCATATCCTCTTAAAAAAAGTGTCTCTCCAATTCCTCCTCCCATTTTTGATTGGATTACCTGTTCTTCTGTTGTTCAGTTTTATGAATTCTTTATATTATGCCATTGTCAGAAATATCAAATCTTCTCCCAGTTAGTAGGTTTCCTTTTGGTTTTGGTGGTGTTTTCTTTTGTTGTGAAGAAGCTCCTTAATTTAAAGTAGTTCAGTTGTTTATTTTTCTTTTTGTTTCGCTTGATGGTGGAGTTGAGTCCCCAAAGGCTTCTTTACGACCTATGTCATAGAAAGTCTTTCCTATGTTGTCTTCTAAGAGCTTTATGGTTTCTGGTCTTATGTCCAAGTCTCTTAATTCATTTTGAGTTAATTTTTGTGAATAGTGTTAGTGATTTTTGTCTTCTGTTGTTATTCTTTCTCTAGTTTTTTTAAAATGTAGAGTCAAGTTGTTTATTTGTGATCTTTCTTGTTTCTTGAAGTAGGCCTGGATTGTGATGAACCTTCATCTTAGTACTGCTTTTGTTGCATCCCATAGATTCTGGTAGCTTGTGTCTTCATTCTTATTTGTCTCTCAGTATTTTTTAAGTTCCTCTTTGATTTCTTTTACTCGAGTCACTCAAGAGCACATTGTTTAGTTTCCAGTTAATTTGGGGTCATCCAGCGTTCTTTTTGTGGTTGATTTCTAGTTTTAAGCCATTGTGGTCCAAGAAGATGGTTGGTGTGATTTCAGTCTTTGTAAATTTGTTGAGAGATATTTTGTGTCCCAGCATATGATCTATCCTTGAGAATGTTCCATGAATGCTTGAGAAGAAAGTGAAATCTGTAGTCATTGGGCAAAGTGCTTGGTATATG
This sequence comes from Solenodon paradoxus, assembly GCA_004363575.1. Classification (NCBI taxonomy): domain Eukaryota; kingdom Metazoa; phylum Chordata; class Mammalia; order Eulipotyphla; family Solenodontidae; genus Solenodon; species Solenodon paradoxus. The sequence continues at coordinate 527,455 of RJWH01000144.1, forward strand.
TCTATTAGACCTATCTGTTCCAGGAGGTCATTTAAAGCAGCTGTTTCCCTGTTAATTTTCTGCCTAGTTGATCTGCTCATTGTTGTAAGTAGGGTGTTGAAGTTTCCCACTATTACTGTGTTACTGTCAATGTCTCACATCAGATCTAATAATACTTAATATATTTTGATGCTCCTTCCTTTGGTGCATATTTGTTAATAAGCATTATGTCTTCTTTCTGAATTGACTCTTTAATCATTATATAATGTCCATCTCTGTCTTTTCTTACGCTTTTTAGATGGAAGTCTGTTTTACTGATATGAGTAGAGCTGTTCCTGCTTTTTTGTGCTTGCCATTCAACTGTAGGATTGTCTTCCAGTCATTGACTTTGAGTCTTTACCTTTTGAATGAAGGTGGGTTTCCTGAATGCAGCAGAAGTTTGGCTTATGCTTTTTAATCCATTCAGCCACTCTGCCTCATTTGACTTGTGAGTTCATTCCATTAAGGTTTAGGGTGATTATTAATATATAGATACTCAGTGTCGTTTTATAATTTGTCTGCTGTATGTTACTCCATTTTTGTTCTTCTCTTTCTCTTCTTAGGCCAGATGGGTGCAGTTATATTTTGGTTGCTTTCCTCTTTTGTATTCTTCTTCACTTTTTCCTGGGCATGTATTTTGAGGTTACCCTGAAAGTTAGCATTAGCAGTTGTATGTTTACTTCCTTTTTTTTGAAAGTGTATTAGTTTCTGCTTATTCTTTCTCTTCACATTTTTGTTCTCTTCTCTTCTTCCCTACTTTTAATATTTGCTGTCTTAATGTTTTTCTGTGTGGTTTACTTATGCTTTATAGAGCATCCTTTAATATTGTTTGCAGAGTAGGATTTGTGGTGATTAATTCCTTTAACTTTTGCTGAAAGCTTTTTATCATTCCTTCAGTTCTGAATGATAATGTTGTGGGGTATAGTGTCTTAGGTTGAAATCCTTTTCTTTCAGCACTTGGAATGTATCATGCCATTCTTTTCTGGCCTGTGGAGTTTCAGTTGAGAAATCTGCTGATAATCTTATGGGAGCTCCTCTGTATGTGATACATTTTTCTCTGGCTGCTTTTAAGATTCTTTGTCTTGTATTTTTGACATTTTGATGGCAATGTATTTCTATTTGGGTTTCTTTTATTAGGAACTCTTTGAGCTTCCTGGGTCTGGAAGCTTGCTTCATTCTTCAGATTGGGACAGTTCTCATCTATTATTATTTCAAATATGGTTTATGCCCCCTTTTCTCCCTCTTCTCCTTCTTGGACCCCTATGATATGAATATTGTTCCTTTTGATGCTATCCCAAAGGTCTCAAATGCTATCTTCATTTATTTGCATTTTTAAATCTCTTTGCTAGTTTGCTTGAGTGAGTTCTTCTGCCCTGTCTTCCAGATCGCTGATTCTTGGAAGCTTTATCTACCCTATTATCGAGTCCTTCTATTGAGTTCTTTAGTTCAGGTATTGCATTCTTTACTTCTTTGATATCTTGTTTCATTTCCTCATTTCTTGCTGTTCTCTTTTACTTCTATCATTTTCTGGATTCCATGAGTATGTTAATCACTTTTACCCTAAATTAATCTTCAGGGAATTTGCATGCATCTGCTGTATTCAGATTTTCCCCTGGGTTTTTTAATTGGACCTATCATTTCACATATATTTTCTGTGCTTTTGCACTGTTCAGCATTCTGTTTATATTTCTGAGGGTTCGGTTTCCCTGCAGTGATGGTATTGTGTGGGGTTATCCCCTTACTGCTAGCTCAGAATTGACAATCAGGGTTCAGTTCTGCCTCTACTCACAGTGTGGTGCTTGTGGGTAGCATTGAGGTTTAGCTCTGTCAGGGAGACTACCTTCTTACTTTAATCCTGGGGGTAAGATATATGGTGGGTGGGCCATCAGGTGGGTGCACCTGGAGGCTCCCTTGGGAAACGGTGGTGGGAGGGGTTGGAGGTGGGGATTTCCTTGGCAACCTTCTAGGTATGACTGCACTCAGTGCAAATTCACCATGTGGGCTCCAGCTCAGTCCCCAGAGCACTGATTCTTTTTCCACCTGGCACCCAGTCAGTCTTCCCCGTTTCTGTGTCCCAACCCTTCTGGATGTGCTCCTAACTGCCTCTGCAACGGTACCTCAGCCTATTTGCATTTTTCCTGGGTTCTGCCTCACTACAGCAACTCCTATGCTGAGTCCCAAATCCGCAGCTTACCTGTGTACTGTACTGGATACCCTTGCTCACCATTTATTGTTGGGATGGCTGTTCCGTCTCTGGAGCTTCACTGCCAGTCATTCCTCGGTGTTTGTCTCTGGAAAACGGGAGATGTTCTCATTTCTCTGTTGGCGGGGGGGGGCAGTATCTGAATCTCCTTCCTACCAGGTTACCATCTTCCTTCCCAAGTCCTAAATACCATAGTCATTGTTGCACCATTATCCATCAAAACATTAACAAGTGGACATACTCTTCTTTTACAGTGGGAAAATCTATACCACCCCCCTTTTCTACTTGGATTTACTGAATTTTCTATCCACTTTGCCACAGACTTTTTTTTTTTTTTAAGGAAAGGTGAAAGCAGGAATGAAGTCAAGTAGGTAGGCAGGTGGAAGAGAAAGAAAGAATAAGCATTTAATTTAGTTTTTGTTTTATTGTACATCCTGGTTACTCTCCCCTGCCCTGGGACGTGAACCCAGATCCTTGGGAAGTATGTGGACTGTGCTCAGCCAGAGCAGGCAGATCCAATCATTACTTCACCAATGCATGCCTGCCACTTTTTTTATTTGAATGTAATATACATTTTGTGTGAATATCTCTTATTACTCTGCCATATTTAAATTACATTATTACATCTTGACCATAACACTCCTGAGTTAAAAATTCCTGAATTGTTATCATTATTTTTAGTTCATAATTAAATACTTTTAAATGTTAATAATTATTAAAAAGAAAAATAAATCAGTAGGGGATATAAAAAATTTCTAAATGAATTTTATTTATTTCTGTGGGATGGGTTCACTATGAATTTATTCCTAGTTTTTTCTTTCATTTTATAAACACTGAGGAATATTGTTCACATAAATAGTGACTGGAAGGAATTATTTTAGTGAGGTCATTATTTAGAAACTGCAAATTATATACTACACATCACTTACTGATCTTATTTTTAGTTATTTTCTTTTCAGTGTACAGTTTGAATAGATCTTCCTTCAATTTACTAGAAAATGATAATATTAAGCTAACTTCCAAAAAGGTTTAATAATTATTAGATTGTTCAACTTCTTAACACCAAAATTGTTATTTCAGAGTGTCTCTTTCTATTGTTAAACCTCTTCTTTATAGGTTTTTATACTTTGGAGCATCATTTTAGCATACACTAAGAGCAGCATATCTTTCTCTTTTAAAGTAGGAGAAACATCACTGTGAAAGGGGAGGTGAGGACTAGGACCTCGAGGTAGATCAGACTGAGGAGGAAGAATAGATAAAAGTCAGATATCTGAAATTGATTCCCTTAAAACTATGAATGCCTCAGTTGTCTATTTTGAAGATCACTACTCTGAGGTTATATTAGTGTTGGAGTTTCCTAGGCTGTACGATTGCTTTACTGAACCCATACCCCTGAAGATATTGCTGTACTTCTTAAGGACTTGGGAGAAGTTTTCTGTATATGAAGTTTTCTCACTTTGGGAAAAAATCCCATGACCATCTTATTTAAATTGGTGACCAAGAATAGTATTCTAGTATCCAGTATCTAAGATAGTTAATTTTTTTTTCTATAATTTGCTTTGTGATGACCTCTAAAAGTATTTTTATTCATGACTTTCTTTCTTTAAAGGGCATCCTTAGTTTACATCAAACAAGATGGTACAAAGACAGCACTCTGCTTGATTTACATTCTGTGTCCTGAAGAAGAAATGCCTTTAAGTCTTTATTTTTTTTTTTTACTCTCGGTTAAATTGCAAAATAAACAGATGTCTAATGAAGAAATGTTCTGTGTGGTTTGGGAGATCTAGAGATCAGAAATATGTAACCTGTCTTCTGATGGCTTGGCAAACCCAAGCCAAAGAAACCGCTGGTCTAAGTACACTACCAAGGAAGCTTACCTCTTAGGTCACATTTTATCTGTTTACTACTTTCTGGAGTTAGTTGAAAATAACAATACATTTCAAAAAAATGGTCATTTCAGACAATCCCAGTTTGATTGTACTTTAAAAACTAAAAGGTGTAATGTACCAACCTCAAATCTTAAGGGAAAGTTGACTAGTTAATAGGATATGTACTTTAAAATTATAAACAGAATTTGAAATACAGAAAATCCTATTTTATAGTTTCAATCTATTTTAAAAATCACTATAAAGATTTAATAATAAAATATAAAATTTTATGGTTATCAAGTCTAGAAAACAATAATAAGGCACATCTTAACTAAAACCTTCTACTTGCTTCAACAGATGATATAAGAAGAGCATGGTTCCATGAACTGCTATCTAGTAGCTAGGGGCCTGGGACTACACTCTAGGAGGCAACCAAGACAAAGAAACATTCTATGTCCAGGAAAGAGATTTCATGTAAGACTTATGACTCAGAGTTAAGTAAATGAGGATTATTCCCCCCACCCCCTGACTACTTCTATCCATTAGTGTTCTCTCGTTCCTCAGCTTCATGAAATTTATGTTAAGTATTTGAAATATTCCCAAATTATTTTTTAAATACCATTACCTTTGCTTATACACATACTTTTCCTCTAGGATTTCCTGAAATGTAAAGCCTGTACATCTTTTAGGAAATGTAATACATTTAAAAGTGCATTTAAGTGGCAAAAATCCACAAAAGGGAACTGTTCATCTATTGTATTTAGAAAAGATAAAAAGTTCTTTCTAAGCTAAGTTTTTCTATGGTATTCTGAAGTTCCTACAAAATAGAAACACCTAAATCATGATGATAATATCTTTGGGACTTATTTTATTATTCCTAATACATTATTAAGAAACATTATAACTGGGTAGGGTCTAGAACTGTTTTATTTTGTCATTAAGTGAAAACATGGAATTAAACAGTGATCCACCATTGAGCCACCAAAGTTAGGTTTTAAAGAATGAAATACAAGTTAAAGAAACTATTCATGTGGTTGAAAATTTTTTTTAAATATTATGACACAGCATCACTTACAGTGTTAATTGTGGTCCTTGGAGTTGTGTAACTTGACAGTCTTTTAAATGTCTCCTTCCCGGGTGGTCTCCTAGGCATTTCACTTTCTTATATATTAATAAGGAGAATCTTGAAACATAAAGGTGAGGAGGAGGAGGAGGGAGATGGGGATAAGAAAAAAATAGAATGCTAAAAAAGAGGGCAGGAAAAGGAGAGTGAAAGGATAGAAGAGGGTATCTTTGTCTGTTTGGGTTGTTTTAACAAATACCATAGAGTATTTTATCAACAATAGAAATTAATTTCTCACAGTTTCAGAGACTGAAATTTTGAGATCAGCGTACCAGCAAAATGAGGTTCTGTGTCTAGTGAGGGCCATTTTTAAGATGTAACCACATGGTATGACTGAAGGGGAAGGGAGTTCTGTTGAGCTTCTTTTATAAGGGTACTGATACCATTGATGAGGACTCTACCCTTATGATCTAATCACTTCCCAAAGCTACTATCAATGGGAGTTAGATGTCAACATAAGAAATTTTGTAGGATACAAAATTCAGACCAAGGTAGAGAGAAATGTCTAAGGCTATATCCACAGAATCAGCAACTTTCCCATCCCTCTCCTACAATTGTCCTTTGTGTGTACAGGTTTTCCTTATTGCTTGAAAGTAGAATTTTTCCTACTTGGTGTCATTTGGTAAGTTATTTCGGGGGTCTTGGAATGCTCAAAACATTTCCAGATGAACTAATGGTAGTAGTGTTCCTAGACTCCCCAAACAATCTACCAAATCAAATATGAAAAATCAAAAATAGTAAAATAGAAAATTCTACTTTTGGATTGGGGGAGGGACCCTTTATGTATATATGTGTACACACACATATATATACATATATGTGTATTTGTATATGAAGAAATGGGAAGAGCAAAGAAAAAAAAAGATGTATCTGGGGAAGGGAAGTAATGTACCACTAGAAATTTTTGACCATGAGCATATATTACTTAAATAAACCAATTTGTATTGTGTTTTACTCTCATATATAATTTTTATCTCATCTCAAACAAGGATATTTTATTATTTTGAGATGTAGGTTTTGGAGGAAATTCAGGATTATTAGACATAAATATTTGTGGAAGAAAGGGAAGCAGGGATGCAGGCCTCTACTACTTTCACACCAGAGATAAACTCACCTTCCTTAGAACAGATTGACATGATGGAATCAAAAATTAAGCTCTACCTTTTCACTGAGTTGCTCAGACTGCAAATAAATTGTTAACTGATTTCTAGCCCTGCAGAAGATACCATCTTAAATGTGTGTGGCACCATTTTCATTGACTCTATCTCTTCAGTAGGTGGCAGTGTTCCCCTCTAGTCCTGGTAGCTTTCGGTGTTTCCTTCCAGTTAAAAAAATGTCTTCCGTTTTTCTTTATACATCCTTTATACATCCCTTGGAAGACAGTCTCCCAATTCTCTTAGGAGGTAAGGAGGAGAAACAAATTTGCAACACTAATTCATGCTTTTATGTTTGATCTTTAAGGCCCTAATCCTCATGGTCTAATTTCAGGACACTAAGAGGAAGGAGTAATCAGTAATGGTATTATTTACATATCCCCACCTTTCTCTGTTCTGAACTCTATTACCTCAATTTAGGCAGTTTTCTTATTCCTTTCTTTTACTCTTGTCCAGGGCTTGAAAATATCATTAGAAGTCGTTGCTAGTTAAATTTCTCTGTACTGAACTTGTTTAAGTTTCTATAAAAGGGAGAGATTGTGTCTCTTTTTATTCACTCACAGGAGTATCAGAAGATTTTCAGGCTCTGATCTAGGATCCCTTACTGAGTATAGTAGCTATGGACTCCGGACATGTAAACCCTTTGGGCTTTTTCTTCATTTGTAAAATAGATTTGTGTGCTAAGGTTTATTTGAGGTTTCCTCCATCTCTTATACACTTGAATCATAAAGTAGTCTAACCATTTTTTTGAATAGTGGTGGTTCTTTGGCAACAGATGATGATTTCTGCAGGATATTTTGAGTAGCGAAAGTCATTAAATAGATGAGATCTAGTTGAGGACATTGATTAGGGAGAGAAGGTACTTCTGATAAGATGCAAGCCCTCTACTACGCAGAATCTCTATTAGACTGCACTTATGACAGATGTTCTTGTTCATTTCTATAGTACCATAGATACCAAACAAACCTTTCGACTTAGATGTTGGAAATTTTTTAGTGTGTTCATTTATTTAAAAGTGAAATTAAAGTTGAGCTGTTCCCTGGTTTATTTGATATATTTTTTATTATAGGCATTTATTTATTGTTAGCTTTAATTTTCTTGAATGACATAACTGTTTACCTTATGAAAATGATAAATGGTCATTGTAAAGAAACTTCAAAACATATATAAAGCAATAAATGAAAAGAAACATTTCTCTCCATCTGAAACCCTTCCTCTCCATCCAATTCCTCCATTTTTCTACATGTTTAGTATTAGTCACTGGGGTCTATTTCTTATGTGATTACAGCCATCTTGGATCCTCCAGCTCAGATCAGTCCACCAACCAACACTACATGGAATGGAGACAAGTTATCATCACTGTGTTGTGTTAATATTGCAGAACTATGAGCAAGAAAATTGTTGTTTTAAGCCACAACATTTCAGGGTAGTGTTATGGATAATAGAAATTAATGTCAGACATTTGGGTATTAGAATAACAAAAATCTAAAACATGTGGCACTGGAAAGGTGACAAGGGAAATCTTAACTCTTAAAAAAAATATTTACAATTTTATTTTGAAACAATCCTAGACTTAGAGAAAAGTTGCAGAAATAGTATAGAGTTTTTGTATATTCTTTACCTAGTTGCCCTAATAGTAAATAACATAGTCATAGAATAATGACAAAACTAGGAAATTAAGATACAAACCACATATGAAATTCGCCAGTTTTTCCACTGATGCCCTTTTTCTGTTCCAGGATCCTGCCAGCATACTACACTTGCATTTAGTTCATGTGTTTCATTAGTCTGGGGAGAAGACTCTTAATGGAGGTTGAAAGAGAGTGGGGAAATTGCTCTTGGAGGCTGGAGAAGTACTATAATATAGTGGCAAAATGCTTAGTAACATTTGTGTGCAGTAAAATACAGGAGATATAAAATGTACTTAATGAACTTGTAGCTCTGGCAAAGGGATTTTCAAGCTGAATTTTCAAGTCAGTTGGTTTCTTCAAGTGTCAGTGATGCTTAATGTTTTCACCAGAGAGATGTGTTAAAAAAGGAACTATTCAGTTTTGAGGCAGAATGTAGAGGAAATACAAAGAACCTAGGGGAGTCTCTTGGGCCAGCAAAAGAATCACAAAGTAGCAAATAGCTTCAGAGGCCTGCCTCCATGTGACCTCAGGCTAAAGGACCAATCAAGAATCTGTATTAAAACCTCTAAAAATTTTAAGATAGTGCCTCACAGATCCTCCCATCTAGGCAAAAGTTCTTCTAAGACTCTTAGGGTCAGTGCAACAACAGCTGCTCTTCAAGGTCCAAAGTAGGTAAGTAGGTTTTGAAAAAATTATGAATGTTGCTTTGTGGGCAACGAGTGAACACCACTAAAAATCATGGAAAATCCACAGAAAAATTAAATCGAATTGTATTTATAATACCACTAACGGCTTAGACTAAGAAGAGACAGTTCAAAAAGTTTTTAAAAATCAAAAACAAAAAAAACCAGAAACAAACAAAACAACAGCCCCCAAAGAACAGGAAGCCTTGGGCAGGAAGCAAGCGGAAATGAAAAGTCATTGGACTGTAAAGGGCAGACAGTTTCTTAATGAAAAGGAAGATTGACACTGAGGTCATAGCCTAGAACCCAGAGCAGGGAGCCAAGAACAATGGATTAGGAAACCACCCTTGCAAGAAAAACAGACTCTGATAGAGAACTAGATTCTTAGAGTCAGGGTGACAGTGCTTGTTTAGCTTTTGGAACTGCTGTGTACTAGTGACAGCTGTGTGCCTTCCATTTCCCCCTTTTTGACTGTAAATGTACATAGTATTTATCCTAATCCTGTTAAAGTATTGTATGATGTGTATTTAGCTTGTCTTTTTGATTCATAGATCTTCAGATGAAGAGAAGTAGCATTTGAAATGTCTCATCTCCATTTTGCCCTAGTGTATATTATTAGACCCTGGTCCTTAGAGTCAATGCTATACAGAATGATTTGGGGCAGGGGGAGGAAGTGAGAGTAATTTGCATGTCTGTGTGTGGGTGTACATATGTGAATTGTGATCAGTGGGTAGATTATAATAGTGTTTCCAAATATGACTACCAGTAATTCCTTCTATCGCAGTCACACATTAGGAAATAGTCTCTTTTCCTCTCCCCTTGGATCTGGGCTGATCTGGTGACTTGCTTTGGCCAAGACAATGCAATGAAAGTTGTGCTCTGGGACTTCTGAACATCAACTTGAAGCTTGAAGCTCCTTAAAGCTTCTGCCTTCTCCCTCTTGTGATCCGGTCACTGTGTAAAGAATTTTGGGCTGTGCACACTGATTTGAGCAATCATATGAAAAGAGGGAGGTCTCCAGCCATTTTAGCTGTCCTTCCTGTGGTATCACACATGTGGGTGAAATCATCTTGGGTATTCTAGCCCCAGTCACAGCCGAAGGCAACCACATGTCTGGCTCCAGCTGACATCATGGGGAAACTGAAGAACTGTACATCTGTTCATTTCTCAATTGCTGAACTGTCAAAAAATAAATGGTGGTGGTTCTCTAAAGCCATTAAGTTTATGGTGGTTTGTTTTACAATAGCAGTTCATTGAAACAGTTGTCAAATGTCAGGGTCGTTTCTATTACTTTCATTTTACTTCATGGACTATGAAAAGGTGGCAAGTATCAAAGAGCCAAGTTTTGAAGAAGACTAAATTCCATAAATCTTGGACCTATATTCTATAGTCATTGCTCTGTCTACAAAGCTTTGCACATTATTGGCATGTAATAGACTCCCAAATATTTTTTTAGTTGATTCATTAAATGAACAAATGGAAATAAGCCACCATATCAGGAAGACAGACAAAAACGATACTTTAAGCAGAATTTGTATCATGGATTTTCTCCTTCAAGAGGCATTCTTTGCCAGAAAAAGTGATGCCTCAGAAAGCCAGAGGATGTTCTAAAGGGAAAGATTTATAGGAGTGAGGCCATGGTCCATCACTGACTCTTGCTCAGTGTCCCTTCTATGCCTAGACAAATGAGGGTGATTCTGTGAAGCACATTTTTCTGCTACTGAAAGGGCTATGTGTTTCATATGGATAGAGTTAGAGTTAGTATCAAGCGGACCAATTAGTATCAAGCAGACCGAGAAAATCAATATCCAATCTTAGTTCTGAGACTAAACCATTCAAGTATGTCTTGTCACTTTAGGTCTTTTCTATCACTCTCTAGTCCAAGTTACAATTTCTTTTTACCTTTTTAGGGTAATTATTATATGTTTTAATTTTTATTTTGATTTATATTTTACATATAAAATTGTGTAAAGTTAATATGCATAAGATGTTAGTATATTTAATGTTGTAATATGATTGCCATTGTAGTGATAATTAGCACTTCTATCACATTATATAAATAACCTAAAATATCTTTAGTAGTTGAATAATTAAGTTCTAGTCTCTAAGCAAGTTTGATTATAATAGAATACTGTTATCCATAATCACTGTACTGTTTATTTTTTATCTAAGACTTACTGCTCATTTTAAGTTTGTATTTTTGAACATCTGTCCTGTTTGTCACTCCCTGGTAAACACGACTTTTTCTGTTTTTATAAGTTTGGCATTTTTATATTCCACCTATACATGACATCATACAGTGGCTTTCTCTGTCTGACTTACCTCACTTAGCATAATGTCCTCAAGGTCCATCCATATTACAAATAGTAGGATGTCCTCCTTTCTCATGGCTAAATAATGTTCCGTTGTATACATGTGCCAATTTTTAAAAATCTGTTTATCTTTTGATGAACACTTAGGTTGTTTCATTATTTTGGTTATTATAAATAATGTTGCAGTGATGTGTAGATGCATAATTTTTAAATTAACGTTTTCATTTTCTCTGACTACACAGAAATGGAATTGCTGGGTTATATAAGGTAGTTCTATTTTTCAATTTTTTTGAGAAACTTTCATGTTGTTTTCCTTAGTAGTTGTACCAATTTATATCCCCACAAACAGAGCACAAGGGTTTTCTTTTCTTCACATCCTAGCCAGCACTTGCTATTTCTTCTTTCTCGGTGTTAGCTATTCTAACATATAAAGTAATAGTCATTGTGCTCTTAATTTGCATTTTTCTGATGATTAATAATGCTTAACATCTTTTTATGTACCTGCTAATCATTTAGGTTTCTTCTTTGGAGAAAAATATCAATTTAACTCTTCTACCCACTTTAAAATCAAATTGCTTCTTTGTTATTGAACTTTATGAGTTATTTAGATATTTTGGATATTAACCCCTTATCCAATATATGATTTGCAATTTTTTTCTTACATTATATTTTATTGTTTTTTATGTGAAAAGCTTTTTTAAAGTTCTTGCTAATTTTTGCTATTGTTTGTACTTTTGGTGGCATATCCAAAAAAAAAAAAATCATTATCAAGACCAATGTTGAGCTTTTTTCCTGTTTCTTCTAGTTTTATAATGTCAGGTTTTATGTTTAAGTTGGATCCATTTTGAGTTATTTTGTGAATGGTATAAGGTTATAGTCTAATTTCATTGCCCTGTATGTTTCTCCAGTTTTCTCAGCACCATTTATTGAAGAGACTATCATTTTCCAATGGGAGCTCTTCACTTGTTGAGCATTAGTTCACTATATAAGCAAGGGTTTAATTCTGGACCCTCTCTTCTGTTCCATTAGTCAATGTGTCTATTGTTGTACCAGTACCATATTGCTTTTATTATTGTAGTTTATAGTGCAGTTTGAAGTAGGAATGTGTGATACTTCTAGTTTTGTTCTTTTTCCTCAGGATTACTCTGGTTATTTGGGGTTTTTGTGTTCCCATGCAAATTTTAGGAATATTTTTCTATTTCGGTGAAGAATGCCTTTGGTATTTTGATGGAGTTGAGCTGATTCTATAGATGGATTTGGGTAATATAGACATTTAAGCAATATTAATTCTTCAGATTCATGACCATGAGATGTCTTCCCATTTGTTTATGTCTTCTTTAATTTCTTTCAGCAAAGTCTTAGTTTTCATTGTACAAAAGCTTTCAATTCCTGGTTTTATGTGTACATATATATACATGTGTGTATATATATATATATATATATATTTTTTTTTTTTTTTTTTTTAAGTTAAGGTACAGGCAGGAATGAAGGCAAGCAGGCAGGCAGGTAGGAAGAGAGATGAGAAAGAAGCACTTTATTTAGTTGTTTATATTGGTTGTTTCCCCTGCTTTGTGTCTTGAACCACGGACCTTGAGATGTATATAGACTGTGCCACAGTGGACTAACCCTCTAGGCCACCAGGGAGCACCTCCTTGGTTATATTTATTCCTATATATATATATATTTTTTGATGCTATTATGAATGGGAGAGTTTTCTTTATTTGTTTTTCAGGTGTTTCATCCTTAGTGTATAGAAATGTAGCTGATTTCTCGATGTCGATTTTTGTATCTTGTAACTTTATTGAAATCACTGATTAGTTCCTACCATTTTTTTTTTTTTTTGGTTGAGTCTTTTGGATTTTATATTTGTAGAATTATGCCATCTACAAACAGTGCCACATCATGATTTCTGAATGCCATGTGGACATAGTGAGTATCTGGTCTGCTCTGTGGTTCTTCCAGGAGTATCCAGCCTAACTCTTATTTCTCCGTGATAATTTTACACAGCACACCATTCCACTAAGAGGTGAAAGGGGACACCAGTGCTATCTGAAATAGTTCAAAAAGAGATTTAGGACACAGAAACTTGTTGATAATAATAGAAAAAAATCTCTTTTAAGGTATAGTTACTTATATGATCCACAGCAGTGCCTTCTGTAGGGATATCTTGGGCAAAATATTTTTATTAAAAGAACACAGCAATACTTATAATTGGGATAAAAGAAATAAGGGGAAAGCTTTTGAATTGCTGGAAGCATGGATGGCTTAAAATCAAAATTATAACTGTCACTTTTTTATTCAATATTATTTAGAAAATAGTGGCTAAACAGATAAAAATAGAGAAGAACGCTTAGAATCATTTATTTAGATTTGTATTTGAAAGGTCAGTGTGTGAAAGATGAGAAAGGCAATAATGCTGATCAGAGAGTTCAACAAAAGACATTTTAGCAGCATAATCTACAAAGAGCACATCAACTAAATCATCCACATCAAGTTGCTGGTCATTTAACTTATCAAAGCAAATAGGAAATTTTCTTTGGATAGTCTTTGGGTATAGTAACTACAATTTTGTTAGAAACTATAATTAAAGCTGATGTATCTTGTTCACTACTTATATGCTTAGTTTCCTTCAAGCTTTATGTGATTCTCCCTTTGTTACAAGTTTCTTTTTCTCTTTTGGGTGCTTTGAATTCAGACAGAAGTGAAGTGCTTTGAAATCAATATATTGTAATATCTTTACAGTCAAACAGATATTTGCAATTGTACTTGAAAAAATAATTTAAAAAAGCAACTTTCTTTACATTAGATAAGGTCAGCTATTCAGAGGTTTCGGTAAGCTATTAAAGGTTTCACCTCTACCATCTGGGTAAGAAGATACCTTGGGTAAAAGGAAAAAGCGGGGAAAAACAAAAATCAAAAAAGGAAACATCAGTATTTCCTTCAGGAATGTACTTAACACTGGGAAGGGAAGGACATTTTTATTCAGCAAATTAAAATAATCACGATGTTACTGCCAGACTGGCCAAATATTGTTGATCCTTTAATTCACCACTAGAGTGAAGTAGAGGGCCCTGATGTTTAGTGTACCAGCAAACTGTTTCCTATTTTCTTCATTAATTGGATAAAATGATTGTGGGCTAGCTTCATATTCCAACATGTCTGTGCTGGTGATGCACATCCTCTCTGTTCTGGAACACCTCTGTGCCAGGGGAATTGAAAAGGATCTTCTTTCTCATGCCCTAACACCAAAAGGACAGGAATGAAGGCATTTTCTTCCCAGGAAGCAGATTTCAAAACTTTTCAATTGCTATGAGACTAACCCTCACAGGGTAGTCTACAAAGGAGGGGTAAAGTAGGGCAGTGCTAATAACAGGGACTCTGGGGACAAGATCAGCAATCAGAGAGACAAATGTGAGCCATTTTACCCCTCCCCAATCTATTTCCCTTCAATGCATTTCCCTGTTCTTCACCAGGCAGTAATGATAATCTATTGAGCACAGTGTTGGTTCTAGTGGCAATCTAGTGGAACGCCTGGAAATCAGGTCTTCTTATACTTGGTTATTTGTAAAATAAAGGAACTTCTAGGTCACACTAGATTGTATGCATAGGATTTTCATCTTTGGAAACCAAATGAAGACCTTTCTCCTATTCTTTGCAGATTGCTCTCCATTTCTCTTCCCACTTGTCATTGTCTTTCCTAAGGTGACTAGGACCATGCTCAAAAACAGCCTCCAATAAATATCAACATTGGGGATTCAGCAAGTGGCTAACTTCTGTAGAGCTATCTTTAAAAGTTGTATATAAATGCAGCGTTTTATGGAGTCTCAGAGACCTCTAAGAACTCTGTAAATAAACCTGGTTTAATTAGTAGTTTTGGAGTTAGGTAATGGCCCGTGGTTTCTAAGGTAGGTCTCTTAGGGTTTCTAGTCTTCAGGGACTGCCTGTAACTGTGATGTGCTCATGTACAATATTCTTTCTCATACACTGCATAAATCCTCTTTAGACTTTCCCAAGCACCAACTCACAATTACTGCAAATGGATCCTCATTCTCCCCTATCTAAAAAAAAACGATCCAGTGAGTGATTCATCCTGTGTCTCAATTCAGATGCTTTTGTGCTCATTTCATATCTCCTTGAGTCCTACTTCCCAGGAGAAATAAAGGGGAGGGGGAGAAAAAGAAAGAGAAAGGTATCCTTAGATTGGTGTTGATTGATGCCCATTCTCTCCAACAAAAGGCTGGACAACTTGCTTTTGTAGCTGATGATGTCTCAGTAAATGCGCTCTAGCTCTCATTCTGAACCAGCACTCTCATGGGGATAGGTCAACCAATCCGGATTGTAAGCAGACTTGACAGGTCTGTTCTGGGCTGAAGGCCATTGACTGACTAGGTTCTCAGACCAGATAAGTCACTTGGCCAAGTCTACAGTAGGTGGGGCGCGCTTACCAGCACAGTGGTAGTGACTGGAAATTTGTTGCAACATCGTCGAATTCAGGCAATCGGTTGCTGCAGGAGATACCCCTTTGCCCCTTGAGCACAGAACCAGAAGAGTACGCTCTAATGGAAAGGGCACTAGGAAGGGAGATGTTCCAGACCCCTGGACCCTGCCAACCTCTTCTCCAATGGTTGGGAACGCGCAGTGTTAGTTGATGCAGCGCAAGTAGTCCCAGGACCCGGCTCTTTAGCTTGTTCTGGGTAGAAGGCAAAAGGTAGGACCACAGCTTGTAAATTCTGGCTACCCGGTCTGCAATACTGAGCGATGCAGACCAGTAGTGCGTGGAGGCACCGGCACGTGCTTGGAGGTGGGTGCTTGTATAACCAGTAGCAACCTAGGCGCAAGCCCCGACAGTTTAGGCACGGGGCTTGCTGACCCTGTTTCACTGCCGCCACCAGGAAGGCTCTCGGGTCCGGTAACCCGCAAGGGGCTAGCGGGGCAAAATAAGGGAAGCACTTGCCTCTAGAGGTCTTACGGGGGAGTGGGAATTTGGAAAGTTCCCCAACTAGGGACACACGTGACCTCCTCCTGAAAGTAGTTCCGACTGTAGCCGGTATCCCTCCACCTCCTTTTGAACCCTCCTGGGTCCCCACCCCCACCCCCGGGTCCCGCCCACCTCGCGTACTGTCGCTTTTTGCTTCCCACTGGGCCTCGAAGTCGGCCTACGCTAGCAACGAGCAGCGGGGAGCCGGGAGCCTGGCTCCGACGTCCACCCAGCCGCGTTTTCACTGTGCCCCTAAATGGGCGGTCCGAGGGAGCCTGTAAGGAAAGAGTTCGGGTTCGACCCGATGAACCGAGCGGAGCCTCGAGGGGAAAAAATGCTAGGCTCTCCAGGGGGCCAGTGCAGGACTGTGGAGTGCATTTAATCTCGGGGATCCACGTTCAGTCCACCTGGACCATTGTCTTTTGGGACCTAAAATTAGGCAGATGCTCAAACTCAACGCTGTCTGCCTGTCTGCCGGGGGCTTTCATTTTTTAGGGCAAATGAGCTGAATTGTCGGGGAAGCTGGAGGTGGGACGGTGAAAAGGAGCCAGATGAGGTGATACACACTGGAGACACAATAGGGGGTTGTTCTTTGTGATAAGATTGACACCTTGAGGACAAGGGGAGGTGAGGGAGGGGAGAGGTGGGATTTCTCCGCAAAGGCTGCTGCAGTCAAATCCTTGAGAACCGCGGTGCAAATCCAGCGTGAATGTGCAGGCCGCTCTAGGGAAATCTGGGAGCGAGGGCAGGGGGAGGGGTGTCTTCGCAGCGGGGGCCGTCCCTACCGTTTCGCTATACAATAGTCAACGCAGTCACCTGGGCTTTTCTACCGGTGCACAGGTAATCGCGGGACCAAGTCGATGATACTGCTCCACGCACCCAACTCAACTTCTACCTTCAGCTTCCCTGGTCCCCTGCAGCAGACCACTCAGTCTCGGGTCCGGGCGAAAGTCGAGATTGCGCACACTCCACCCCATACCCTGCGTAGCTGCAGCAGCAACCCCGGCAGTGCAGTTGCTCCGGGGAGCAAGCCCGAGCGAGCCCGAGGCGCTGACACTGGGCATGCTCAGTGGCGCCCGCAGGCCGGGCCGGCACTCGCGCCGGGAGCTGTAGCTTCTGCCTCCTACTTTGCCATCCCAGCTCTGCGTGGTGTGCTGCCACCGCCCCCCACCCACCCCGTCGCCCACCGCCCTTGCTCAGCTAGCGGTCCCATCCACCTCCCGCCTCCTCCGGACTCGGGAGGCGTCCGACTCTCCGCTCCGCGGCGGAGGGGCGGGCCGGACGGCGGGCGGTGATGTGGCGGGACTCTTTGTGCACTGCGGAAGGATATCTCCAGGCGCCAGTCGCGGCTGCGCTCAGCTCTCTCCTCTCGGAAGCTGCAGCCATGATGGAAGTTTGAGAGTTTAGCCGCTGCGAGGCGAGGCCGGGCTCAGGCGAAGGAGATGAGAGACGGCGGTGGCCGCGGCCCAGAGCCCCTCTCAGCGTCCGTGAGCAGCCGCAGGGGCAGCGCCCTCGGAGAGCCGGCAGGCCGGCGGAGGTGGCGGCGGCAGCGGCGACGTTCTTCGCCTCTTCTCGGTCTTTTCTAATCCTGCAGCGTCTTCTCTGCTTCTCCTGAAAGGGAAGGTGGAAGCCGCGGGCTCGGGCGGGAGCCGGCGGCGGCGCGGCAGCGGCACCTCCCGCTCCTGGAGCGGGGGGGAGAAGCGGCGGCGGCGGCGGCGGCCGCAACCGCAACTCCGGGGCGAGGGTCGCAGTCGCCTGTCACCATTTCCAGGGCTGGGAACGCCGGAGAGTTGGTCTCTCCCCTTCTACTGCCTCCAACACGGCGGCGGCGGCGGCGGCGGCACAGCCAGGGACCCGGGCCGGTTGTAAACCTTCCCTCCGCCGCCGCCGCACCACCCCCGACCCGGGCTCAGGAGGCCGCCGGCGGAGGCAGCGGTTCCGAGGATTGTTCGCCTTCGCCCCATCCCGCGGCCGCCGCTGCCAGGCCTCTGGCTGCTGAGGAGAAGCAGGCCCCTTCGCTGCACCCATCTAGCAGCCGCCGCAGCAGCCATTACCCGGCTGCGGTCCAGGGCCCAGCGGCAGCGGAGAGAGGGGCATCGGCCACCGCCAAGTCCAGAGCCATTTCCATCCTGCAGAAGAAGCCCCGCCACCAGCAGCTTCTGCCATCGCTCTCCTCCTTTTTCTTCAGCCACAGGCTCCCAGACATGACAGCCATCATCAAAGAGATCGTTAGTAGAAACAAAAGGAGATATCAAGAGGATGGATTCGACTTAGACTTGACCTGTATCCATTTCTGCGGCTGCTTCTCTTTGCATTTCTGTCACCCTGTCTCATTACGTGGGAGTAGACGGATGCGAAAAATTTCCATAGTTGGGGTGACTATAACATTTAACCCTGGTCGAATTTCGAGATCATATATAATTTGTGCATTCAACCTAGTGTGTGTTTGGCTAGAGAGAACTCTTGCCTGGTTACGAGTGTCAAGGCACAGATTGGTTTCTTAGTCTGCCTGTGAGGGCTTTCTTCCTAAAGGCTATTGTCCGTTAATACGGAATACAGTGCTCTGGTAGTGGATTACTGAGCTCGGCAATCCGCTCAACGAAATGAACAGAAAAGTAGACGCTTTGAGGTTGGGCATATTTCGATTAAATCTTGGTTTTAGGCCCTAGATCAAGAGTATAGATCAGATTAAAATGAAAATTAGTGTTGCACGTACGCATATTGCATCAGAATCTTGCAGTGATTGCTTTTAGTTTGCTGGGTCGCATTGGTAGACTTTTTAAAAATGTGAGTTGTGAACTGATTTGCATAGCTTTAGAGGCAGAATCATTTTCAGCATATAGGACGCTAATTTGAGGGCAAAAGTCGGTCTGTGTGTTTACACTTAGTTAATTACCACTTTGAACTGCATTTGGAAGTTTGAAATCAATAGTGTCATAATATACCTCATAAAGCACTCTTGTTAAATTTGCCTTTTCCTCCCCTGATGGAATGATGGAGAATAGGACATGAACTTTGCAGTACACTTGAATTTGATATTCAGTATTCTTGTCATACCTAGTAGAATGGAGATTCAGTGGTTTTTGACCCCAGATGATGTGTAGTTTCAGGGGTTACTGTGTGAAGTAAATGGTTATTGCAGAGATTAAACTTAAGTTCACCCTTGAAATTTAAGTGTTTTGTGATGCTTGAATTGCACTCAACTTATTTAGGTTTCAGGTCCTCTGACACCTTTAGGTTATCTGTTGATTTTACTCTGACATGTGTAGAATGTCATGTGAAATTTAGCAAATACTTTTCCAGAATGCTGTTAAGAGTGGGTTACTTCAGCTGCAGATGGTAGGTATGTTAGCTTTTTTCAGTGTATTAAATTTACTGAGTCAGCGTGTTGAATAACACGGAAACCCAAGAATTTTAATGGTGTTATATTTGGTTGTCTAAAAGTTAGGGCTTTATACTTCAAAAGATAGCAGTTCTAGAAAGGCATTAATCTTTACAGTTTCAGTATAACAGACGATTTGGATCAAGAATGAGAGGTGGTGGATATAGCCCTCTTATTTTTTTTTTTTTTAGCATATTGGAAAGTATCAGAGGAGTTGAGAATTACTGGTAGGCCAGTGTATAAAACTTGAAAAACAGAATTGGTCCGAGGTGACTAGAGTATTTTACCAAAACTGGGTATGTTGAATTGTAGCAGTGGGCAATACAGTTAGTTAAAATTATGTAATTACATAACTTAATCTTAATAAAAATCACTTCTTAGCAAATATCAGTAAACTATGTTTAAAGGTTCAAGTGACACTAAAGTGTCCTGCTAAAAGTTGTGGGAAAGATTATTTTTGAAGAAAGTGTTTTTATATCAGAAGAGATATCCCTTTGGATTATTTGGCTGCATATAAAAATGAGGAGTTAATTTCCCCCATGTTTTTGTTTTAAAATGAAGATAAAGTTACTGAAGAAGTAACAGAAAACAGTTTTCTGTTAAGTTGAAAGATAATATTTTAAAAGAATATTTGAAAATTATCTAGTCTCCATTAACTGAAAAACTTGGCAAAGGTTGAACTTGATCCTTTTGCCCAGAAGATTATTAGTTACAGAAGAACTTTTTTGATTTGTAACTTATTTCAAAAGCAGCTATTGCTGTGTGAACTAATAACTGTTGTAGATATACAGGAACAAATTTAACTTTTTAAAAAAATTCACCTTTCAAAGTAAAATTCTAGGATACTCTTTGGTAGACAGATTGCTTTTAGTATTCAATGTACATTTATGATACTTTCACTTTACCTATTTCATTTAAATAGATACAGAGTTATAAGACTAATATTACTCTACCATGTTTTTGTATATGAGCAATGAGGTGACTGACAGTTTCTCCTATGATTTTGGAATACATGTACCGCTACATATGAATTTGATGTGACTTAAAAATTTCTCTAAAGTAGTACTTGTAGTATGCATGGAAAGTACTATCAAATATTGCATCAAGTGACTAATAACACTTAATTTCTAAAGTTGTGGTTTTATTGAGACAAATGTTGATACAGAAAAAAAATCACTTAGGAAGAAGTCAGTGATGACCTTGCTTGTTTGAATGTTGTACTTCCAATAATTTTGAATACCAAAGCACTAGGACTTGCTTGGTTTCACTTTAGTGTTTTGTGTTTATTATGGGGGGAAAATTTAAGTAGCCATCGAATACTTAGTCTCTGGCAGGTTGTGGCATCTGTTTTAGCAGCCAGCCTGTTAAAAATTAAACTTTTTTAATGAAAATAGTGATTGGAATATTTTTATCTGATAAAGATAGTTCCATGATTTCTCAGGAAAATTGAGGACCGTAATTTAGTTTTAAATATTGTTGCAAAATTGAATTATTCTTAAAGTAATTTGTTGGTAGGGTTTTATTCTCAATTGTTTGTCTGCAAAGTAGTACTGAACATGAGACTACAAAATTTAATGTTGTTAGATTTCATGGATACTATAGATTGTATTTTTATTGCTAGCTAAGTTGTGTCTTTATTTTCATAAGGAAATTTTTGACTTGTAGATTGAAGTTAGCTGTATTATCTTTTACAATTAGTGACTAATCATATTGTGAGCTTTTCAAGAAAAGCTTCTATTTACAGTTTTTATTTTACGTTGTTTTTATCTGCTTAGTTGAATTTCTTTTCTGAACAAGAAGACTGGACCAACTTCTAATTGATACATGGTAATTTGCGAACTACATTTTTATATATCTTAATCCAGAATAATGCACATCCGAAAGGAATGTACAATTTATATGACTCTTACTATAGAGAGAAGGGAATTTTTTGCTGTCCATTGTAAAAGTCTGTGCATTAGAACAGTCATCAATGCAGATTTATATTGCTTGCAATTTGCTATATATTAAATGAATAAAATTATAAAATATGGTGAGCTCTAAACTACCTTAATTTTAAATTTAGAAAGATAAAGATGCATTTGTGTGTGCTACTTTTCAGGATTATTTTTGACATGAGAAAAACTGGCAGTATTTCAGTTTTTGTATGACTTAGCATATTTGCTTTTTCCTTGTAACTACATAAGATATACAAATGTATTAATACAAAATTTTTCATTTCTTTTTATCAAATGTGCTCATTTTGAAATTCATCCCATTTGCTGTTTGTTCATTTGGTGATAGCTTCATATTTAATAATTTTTTAAGCCACTTATTTAGTACTCACTTCAGAGACTTACTGGAGGAGTACTTATTGTTGGAAAATAATTCACAAAGTTTCAACATTAGTTCACCCTCGGTAAATATTCTGTGTAAAATTTCTTTGCCTCAGTTATTTATTTTTTTAGGAAGTATAGGAAATGTTTTAATATTGTATGTGAAATCACTGTTTGTAAAGAGGAATTTATGTATGTGACAGTTTTTTTCTCTTGAAATGTTAGACGTTGGCTGAACTCTTAAGGATTTAGCTGCCAGAAAATGTTATTAATGATAGTATAAGAAATTTATTTAGTAACATTTTTTTCCTGTAGAGATAATTAGTTCTGAAGTTTTCTATTTTATGGAACCCTCACTCCCCCGCCCCCACTTCTGTTAGAAAGAAACTTGATTTTAAGTAAAGTGATTATTGGGGAATTCTTTTGTGACCTGACTTGATAAAGTTGTTAGAATTTTTCTAAGGATACATTTGTATCCACTTGTGAGACTGGGGCCAGTAATGATTTTAGTAAATATTTAGTTCTTTTTACACTTGCTTTTTGTCTTTATATCTTTGAAATTAATGTAGTTGCAATCAGAAATATCAATATTAAGGTTACCTTTAAGTTGGTAAGAATTTTTCTGAGAAAACTGATATCCTTAATTCTTTAAGTATGCCACATTACTGCTACATTTCACCTTTGCTAGGTGGTCAGAAGTGTTTTGGTCTGAATAATATTTCTTTTGTAAGCGTTGAATGTGTGTTGGAAAATATTAATCTAAGAAGAGTACATGTAATTTAGGGGTGATTAGTTTTTGATGCGGTTTCCTTAGTTCAGTTAGTTAAGGCTGATCTAGATGCTCTTCATTTGCAATAGTTTCCTTTAAGAAATGCCTTTCACTTAAAACACTTGTTTTTAGTTTTGAGAAAATGACAAATTGATACTGTGGCCTCACCTTCCAGCAAAAGAATATTCTTATCCTGTACATAGTGTAGGAAAGAAAACTATTTATGTGTTATGCTTTAAGTAGTTATAAACTTAAAATCATTAGTAGTCATCACTTTAGATATGGGCAATGAATCTAACTTTTAAGTATTATTCTTTGTGTAGATATGTAAATAAATACAAAGTTAGCGAACTTTCGTTGCTAAAAACAACTTTAAAGAGAGATTGCCTTGGTGGATGATATGTTAAAATTTTAAAATGCAATCCAATTTATTTTAAACGACATTAAAATATTATGCCTTAGTTTTATGTGCACATTGTGTATATATTATTTCATTTTAGAGTTTTGGGTGACTGTAGCCTCCGGACCAAGACTACCTGGGTTGGAATCCTGACTTTGCCACTGAGTGGCTGCATGACTTTGAGTAGGTTACTTGACCTTTCTCTATTTATCTGTAAAATGGTGATAATAATTCTACCAACCCACATAAAGTTTATCTTGAAGAACAAATGAAGTAATGTAAGTAAATTATTTAACATAGTACTTGGCACATTACAGATACTTTAAACTGCTGCGCTTAAAAATTGTAATTTCAGATTACCCAGGTATGATAAATTATTTGTATTTTTATTTATGGGAGGACCAGTGATTTCCTTAGTTGTGGACTTGTTAAAATTTTAATTGGTTCAAGCTATGCATGTTTTTTAAAGTGGTATTTTTTTAGGAGCTCTGAGTATGGCATGTTTTGTAATTTTTCTGTTTCGGCACATGTAGAATGTAAAGTTCTGCTCACTCATGTGATTGACCAAAGAAAACCTTATCATGCTAATCAAAGCATGTTTTCTTTAAATTACTAAAGTAAGATGAAAACTTTATTACTATGGCATAATGAAATAGACATTGTTATAATAGTAATTTTTAGTGTTAAAGCTAGGTCAGTTTAAATATTTTTTTTACTCACAAAGTTATTTGACGATCAAAAGAAAACGTAATGTATGATGCAAAAGTTATGTGAACTTTATCAATAAAAGTATATTTCTTAGCATTTCAAGTTCAAAATTTTGCAGGAATTGTGAACTTTGAATGCCAAGTTACATTTATTGTAATGAAACTTATACTTAATATAATTTGCATGTCATGCTTTAATACAAGGATTTAAATTTAGTGTTCAGAATTTTAGTATTTTGTTCCATTTTCACATTTGATCAAAATTCTCAATGTGATTTTAGGTCCTAGTGATGAGAAGAAAGAGCTAAATAAAGGATTTTTTTCTTCATTTGTTCTTTTCAAGAGTGGGGAATGATGGAATAAGCTTTAAATCTGCCCTTTGAAGGTCATTATATGTGCATAAGGATTGTTCTCTTCTTTTCTTTGCCTATGCTAGTCTTCCAGCTGTGTTGCAGTACCTTTAGTAGTGAAGCAATTGGTTCCCAGTTTTATTTCATTTGTTTTACACTGCAGAATAAATGGTTTCTGTCAAATTATGTGGCTGATTATGTGATTTTTGCATATTTTGATTTTGTAAACTAGCTGGGTTTTTTGGTTCAAGGCTAGATTGTAGAATTGAACTACGTTTTGACAATTTTTGTTAAAAGAGTTGTCTAAAACTTCACTCTCTCATTCTCTCACTTTAATGTTACATGCATCTAAATTTGCTTTATATCACTACCCCAAACTTGGAGTTGTTTTACTATTATTAAAGCACTTAGGGATAGTTTTGTGTTTTATTTCCTTTGATTATCTGTGGACTTTCAGGCTAAAGGTTCTCTTTCCTTTAGGAGTAATTGCAAAGATTGCGTTCTGCTAATTTTATATTTTTGATATTGTAGAGGATCTAATTATTTAAGATGTTAAATGTGTTGTTAGTTGAATCAGAATTCTTTAAATCAGATATAGTTTTAAAGTGATTAATAAATGTAGCATGCATGTTGAAATTTTCAAACAACTCTGCTTTAAAATGTGCAATTTTTTTCCATTTAAAATTCATTTGCTTTCATGAATTAGCGAGACTTTTTAAAGAGTTGTTATAGTTACTTTGAACTGATTGGCAATTAAATAAATAGAATTGAAAGCTTTTTTCTACTTTTAAAATGAATTTGGGTGATGTTACTAAGCTTGATGTTTAGATGTTTATTTTTTAAATACATTTATGAATTGTATTGTTCAGTCTGAGAGATAACATTGAATACCTATGTTTTCTTTTTTTTTTTCTTTCATCATGTGAAAACAGTGGTTGACCCAATTTCATGTAGTCATGTTGTAAAATAAGAAACATAAATTTATTTTTATTTTATTGTACATCTTAGTGGTTCTACCCCATCTCGGACAAGAACCTGGGTCCTTGGGATGTATGTGGACTGCACTTCGGGCCAGAGGCAGTTGACCAAACACACCACTCCTCCACTAGGGAGCACTGTTTTTGTTTGTTTTTTCTTTTTAATTGTTTTCAGAATTGGCTAACATAACTCTAATGGAATTTAGTATTTCTTTAATTAACAAAGCCTTTTTTTAATCATTAGCTCATTTGAGTTTGCAAAGAAAAAAAGAGGCAACCTTAGAGTTAGAACAATACTTACTTTACTCATTTTTAGTAGCAGAATCATAGCTCCAGCAGAATTAGGAATTTGTTAAAGGCTATTTATTAGTGTCCAAAGAAGGATGCAGGGTTTGGGGGCACCTGGTACAGTAATTTTTTTCTTGTTACATCAATAGTGCTCAAACTTTAGAGACGTCAGAATAACCTGGAGAGTTTGCTAAACCGTTGATTATTTACCCCACTCCCTAAGTTTCAGATTAATTAGGTCTGTGTTGAGGCCTGAAAATTTTCTTGTTTCCTCTTACTTTTGAGAAGGGACAGGAGGAGGAAGACAAATTTGGAAGAAAGGAAGAGAGGGAAGCAATTCTATTTATTTGTTTTAGTTATTTCCCCTGGCCCCATGTTGTGAACCCATGTCCTTGGGCTTTACAGTAATGGTCTATACCCCAGCCACAGGTTTAGCACCTGAATCACCAGGGCATACCAAGAGAATCTGTATTTCTTTTAACAAAAGGTATGGGAATGAAGGCAAGTAGGTAGACAGAGAAGAGAAAGAAGCGGTTTTTTTTTTTTTTATTTAGTTATACATCTTAGTTCTCTCCAGCCTGGGACAGAAACCCAGGTTCTTAGGATGTATGTGGACTGCACTTTGTCCAGAGTCAGTTGTCCAAAGCCCTATTTCATCAGGGTGCATCTGAGAATTTGTGTTTATAACCAGTTCCCAGGTGACAGTGATGCAGGTGGTCTGGGGAATCACACTTGGTAAACCCAGTGTATTACATTATCTACCATCCAGCAAAAAAAAAAAAAAAAAAAAAAGTGTTAGCTCCTTTAAGTTAATAGAATTTACATACAGATTATTTTACTTGATCTGTAAACCCTAAAGCTTAACACTGGCAAATGTCCTGCTTTTATAGATGAGTTTAGGAAGTCAACATAGTGGAATGGAAGATTCTTAGGTTTGGAAGTCAGACCTAACGTCTGCCTAAATCCTTGAAAGAAAGTACTTAACCATAATGAGCCCTAGTTTCCACGTATCTAATGTAGTGGTAAAAATTCTTATGGAGTTTTTTTTTCAGGTTTGTTAGATATACTGATATTTTCAGAATATTGATTGCCATTTGGTGGGGTGATCCCTTCCTGCTCTGGGTTTTTCACAATATGTAGAGAAATTTTTGATCAGGGGTTTGGGGAGGGGGATGCTATTAGCATCTAGTGGGTCAAGGTCAAGGATGTATAGAACAGCTCCTCCCACAGCAAAGAGTGATCTGGCTCAAGTTGCCAGTACTGCTAATGTTGAGAAGCCAGACTTAAGATTAATATTCAATAAAAGTCAGTAACTTTACCCGTAGGTTGTGGTATTTAAGAAGGGCAAGTTGCTAATAAATGATGGAATGAGGCTTTTGACATCTTAAGTTTTCTGAGTGCTACTAGGCTGGTGTTTTTTGCAATAAGAACTTTGCCCACAGTAGATATCCCTGGTAAAAAATATTGATGCGAAGAGAGGGTTCATGTGTTATTTGGTTGTGAAAGTGTTGCTTTGAATTAATGTTATAAAAGGCTAAAAGATGTTTTCGCTGTATGAGATAATCAGAAGGGTGTTACATAGAGTTGCTCTAACAGGCTGGATATGCTTCATTAAAAGAAAATAGTTTTTTTCAATTTCATATTGCCCCTAGTTTCTATAGTAATCCTTAACTTGTTGCCTTTAATTAGATAGTTGTTGAGCTGATGGGAGATATTTTGCTCCCAGTATACCTTTTTTTGGTTGTTTAATGCATTCTGTAATCTTACTTTTTTATTTTAAAGTTGCTTTGTTACAGTCAGATATGTTGAAGTTAAATGTGCTGATGAAAAAGCAAATTTCTGACAAATTATAAAAATATATCTTTCCAGATAAAGAGTATACAACTGACTCCTAATGTTCTCTGATATGTGTGTTGCATTCTTTTCTGGATCCTAAATTTGCTATGTCAGCCTGTTGGACTAAAGTGCTTTATTTATCTAAATTAAAAACTCGCACTAATGTGAGGTTTTAGAAAAATACGGGATGGAATTTTAAATTAGTACAGGGATGAGACGATGCCAAGGGAGTAGGTCATTGGATTCTGAAAAATTTTTGTTTTGTTTTTAGGGCAGACAAACATAATTACGAAAGTTCTAGGAATAGATGTTTGCTATTTTTTTCTGTTTGCTTTACTTTATAATTTACTTTGCCTCTGTCTTTGCACAAATATCATAAAATGTTAAGCCCTACTTTAAAAATTCTTAGGAAATTTAAGCTTTGATAGAGCATTGTTCTTTTGAAATTAGAGATATTCAGAGATACTGATACATATTTTAAAACGAGCTGATCTTATAGCTTCAGATTAAAAAGCAGCATATATTGTTGTAATTTAACTGAATAAGGTCTATGGTATTTATTTTAGAATAGGAATAAAAGATTCCAATTACTTACTGTACTTAAGAATTGTTTATAAAACATGACTTAGTATAAGAACATAACCTGTCTCAGTTCTCTAAAACTTCATGTTTCCAGTTTAGTTTCTAGTTTTGTTTATATACATCTTTTTTTTTTTAATGTAGTTTATCATAGAGAACTAAAGGTATGTGTATATCAATAATTTCCAAAGCACTTTATAATTGCCTTAATTTAAACAGTGAAGTCATCAGAAATACTTTAATAGTTTCTCTATAGCTATTCATGTTACTTGTTTCCAGTATTTGGCTCTTTTTTTGTCCCTGTTACTTTAAAATTTTTCTTTAGAGTAGATTTGATATGACCTGAATATTGGGAAATATTTTCATGATCTTTATTCACGAAATCATAATCTGCCACACTAAAGAATAACTGCAGTGTTGGATGGAGTCTTACATCCTTCTTCCTCTTACTTAGAGGAAAACTTAACGTAGTTAAAATTTTAAGCCTATTTTACTTATTTAAGGGTGACAAAAATTTAAACGCTTTTGATCTGTCAAATTTCCTTTTACTATGGTAGGAGTATTGAAATTAAAGTGAATATAGAAGTCATTTGAATAAATCTATTACATTTATAGTAAAGTGGTTTTTATGCTGTTGCTTTCTTGTCTTTAATCAAAAAGGACATGGCTTTGTCATGATGTTACTATCACCTGGAGTGTATTTTGAATGATGTATTTACATAGTTGCTTCAGTAATTTGTGATGTTAATTGATGAGGGTTTGTTGTATATTTCTAATCAATGTTAATTTTGTGGTTAAAAATTGCACTTGGTAGTTAATGTCAGATTTTTTTTTAAGTGTCAGATACTAAAACAAAAATAATTTTATTATATAAGTGATATTTCTTTCTTGATGAATTAATGCTTGTAGCTAGAACAAAAAATATTGAGGAAGAAAACTTTAGTTATCAAAATTACTTTTTATAGTAGCTTTTTCCCCAAATGAGAGAAAATTTTTTTGTTTCTTAAAAATTAAGGATCTAAGTGTAGTCTAGACCTTAGAAGTTAATGAAAACATAGTGAAGACCAAATGTTTTGTTTTGTGAATGTATGCATGAGAATGCTTTTTGAAAATTCAAGAAGTAATCTAACATCTGAATAGTTTTCATGACTAGTAGGGAATCTATATAAAATTAACAGTATAACTGCAATTATGATATAGTTTTGCTTATTTTGGGTTCAGTCCATTGTGATTAAAATTGTATATAATATAGTAAAATACACTAAGTTGCTTGTTATTAAGGCTGTTTGGTTTCTTTTTAATGCCAAAAAGGTTGCACAGATTATGATTGCTGTGCAGTGTCCGAGAACTAAGGCTTGCCATCTGTTACTCAAATATAGGAAAAAGTTAAGATAATCTATGATTTAAGTGGTTTTGACACTTCTATTTGTAATCATCTATTGATTATGATTTTTAAAGACTAACATGAAATTTTAAACTCTCACAAAAGTGAAACTTAATAGTTATCCTGGTATTTACATTTTTCAAATAAAATACAGTAATTTTGGTTGAGAACTAAAGATTATGTAATTAAAGTCTGACTTTAGTCATTTGCTTTTACAACATTGCCTCGATATTTAATTGACAATGCCATGTTTTAACTTGTGATATTAAATTATACAAGATTTTGGTATTTTTAAATTGTAGGTTCTCTAACTGTTGATATATAGGAATTCATTATTACAGAATTTAAGCATGGAACCAATTTAATAAGTATTCCTTAAAGATTTCCTTTAAATATTTGTTAGGTTCTCTGCTTTCTTCTACAACCTGAGTCTTTTACATATACTAATGAATTACCACATTTGAAATTTCGGTGTAGTATTTTGAACTACTACAGAAGTTGTTTCTGTAATTTAATTTGTTTTTAATTTAAAGAACTTAGGCTTTCCAGGTTGCATAGAAGTCTTTAAAATTTCATGTTTGGCTTCATAATATCTGACTAATTTTAATTAACTTTTTTGTATTATGGTAACTCTTTAAAATTAGGTTTATCATACCAAATGATTATTAGAAATAATATTTCAGTTTAGATACGATTTTGAATTTATTATCAAATGCAACTTTGTGTCTGGGGCCTCAGATGTAAGAAACGTCTTGCCAGTTTCAAATTAATGTCTGAAGAAAGATTATTTACTAATAACATCAGTTTATAGAATTTATGCAGGCCTGAATTCTAGGCATTGGAAAGAATGACAGTTTTAGACATTTTTGGATAGATAACAAAGTATACATAAATTACATCACTTACATTAAATGAGGCACATATATGAGATTTTTATCCAAGTACTAAAAGTTAAATTTTTCTTTTTTGTTCATAATAAAAAAATGAATTGTCAGAAGTTCCTTTCCCTTATTTTTGTTTCTATCCCTCCCATGCAACTAGTAGTATTTTTGTCATTCTGTATGTTAAAACTTAAAATGTTTTTTAAAAGTAAATTTATTGTTTGAAAAGTTAATGCCTTATTTATTTATTTTACATTTCAGCTTGACCATTTTCTAAAATTTTAGTATGCTTTCTTTTGAATTTGAAGATTCTAAACCAATCGTGATAATTAATTGTACTTTTCTCCTTAATTGCAATATTGGGATTCGTACTTAAAATGTTATCCCTTCAAGATGAGCATTTTGGTAACTGACTAAATAAAATTAAGACTTAACTGTTTCAACTAAGCAACATAGACTTAGTTTATTTTTAAATGGCATGCTTTACATTTTAAAATATGAATTTTGCCTAGCATTTTAGTATACATAATTTTAGATTTTTTTGACATTCTGCTTAAGTGGTTTATAAAGTTGATGTAATGATTAAAATACTTTCAGTAAGAATGAATCATTTTGCAATAGTAGAATACAGCAATTAACATAAAATCAGTAGTATGATTTTTTTTCCCAGTGTAGTAAGGAATGCCAGTTTGTATGCCTTCATATTTTAAAATTCACATGTATTTCTAGTTCATATTCTTATCCAGATTAATGTACTATACTTAAGGAAAACAGTTTTTGCTGCTTGGGGGGAAAAACCCAAATCATTTAAAAATGATTTTCTGGCTTAAAATATAGAATAAAGTGAGACTTGATACTATTATATTAAAACCAAATACAAAATGAAGCAGTGTAGCACAAACTTGTTTGGAATTTTTCTTCTTTAAAATGACTTCAAATAACTGGGCTTTCTTTAAAAGGCAAATTTGATTGTTAGAAGTAAACTTAAAACTTTTGCAGTTTTATCTTCATAGAAAAGAACCCATTTGCTGAGACACATTTGTGTTACACATTTGTATTATAACTTTTTTAAGTGCCTCACATGTAGTAGTTTTGGATATTTGAAGTTAGTTTGTGGTTGCATCTAAAAATGCAATTCAGTTGAAAATTTTGGATTCTTTTTCTTCTCAGAATAGTTTGCTAATATTGAGTGAATTTGCACTAAATATTGCTAGACTTTTGTTCTCAAGCTGCTGACACATCTCTTGGCATTTTATACCATAACTGCTTGAATGTCTTTTTTTTTCTGTACAAATTAATGGCCTTATACAATTTGGCATGACTTTAGACTAACCAAAACTTAGTCAATTCTGGTAAAATAAATGATAAAAGCCATGGCTTTTATATTAGATTGATGTTACGGAAGTGCCTTATAAATTAATGCTGAATATAAAGTTTGGAGCATGAAATATACTCTTTTGTACTTTAATGAATGGTCAGTGTTAATATTTTAATTTTTCTAATATGCTTTATTATGATTTTGCTGTAGAAAATTAAATTTAGTATTTGGTTTAGTTCAAATGTTGGCAAGTATGTCTAATGCGTTATCTTTTTGGAAGTTTTATGTGTATTTTGGCCATATCGTTTGGTTTGTCATTGGTGGTCAATCTTAGATGGTTTTTGGTAAGAATAAGAAGTGGGCTGGGAAGGATAGTGGGGGAGGAGTGATAGAATGTAATACATAATTACATACTTGTCATCAGTGTTTTCATACTGTTCTATGATCTCTTAACAAATTTTTATCTGTCAGAGCACATCATTTTTAAAGGTATGTAATATTTCATCAGGCTAAAATATTATAGACTGCTTACTGTACCTTTAGGGTTATTTCTATTTTGTAAACAAAACTTTTTCATATCTTTGTATAGTTTAGATTGCTAGAGTGAGATTGCTGGAATAAAAGATACAACAATAGTTTCATAATTCTTTCTTACAAGTTGCAGATTTCTTGCCAAATGAATCAATTTATAGTATTGCCACTAAGTAGAATTACTAGCAATTCTTACTGTAGCCTTTGAAGGATGAGATCTTTTCATTCAGAAAATGAGATCTAAACATCTGTTTCAAATTAAAATATGTGTAAATTTTTAGTTGAGATCAGTTGGTACAATATAAAAACATGTAAGATGGTTGTAAGGTTCAGATTAGTGAAAAACTTAAGTAGAGTTCATAAATCATTTGGCAGTAAGTTTTCCTTTTTGATTTGACATAGTTAGCAGATACTTAAAAGATGTAAAAATGTATGCTAAAGTGAAGTTAATATATTGGAATTCCTTTTATAATTTGTTTACTAAAACCAACAGATGAGTTGCCTTGTTGTAATGACACATTTAAATTAAATTTAATAATAACACATTTCTAACTCATATAACCTCATAATAACAACCCCTTATTTCTTTTATTGTAGGTATACTTATACTTTTAGATACCATGTTTCATTCGTAAAGCAACCAGTGAAGAAGTTAGAGCAGTTAAACAGAAAAACAAAAATATTAGAGGCCCAGAGAATGAATAATTTACCAGAACCCAGAAAGTTTTAAGTTGTAAAACTTGAGAATAGAACTCTAATTTCTATATTAAATGACAAAACTGTATTAAGTGCATAGTCTAGGAACTGACACCTAGTACATATTGAAATATTCTTATGTCCTGTGTTCTTGACTATTCTTCATTTATTCTTAAAACACCCATTTTTAGCATCTTTTACTCTGTAGTTCAAACTTTTGTACACATGCATCCTTTTTACTTTTGAAAATAAGATTTTTGACTGCATTAATTCAATCTGTATAGGAATGATTCTAAATTTATATATTAGGACAAATTGTTTTATTACCTGGAAAATTTAAAAGCTCCCATTTCCTTGCTATATGAATCTCGAATTTAGAATCCAGATTCAAGCATTTAATACTTAATAGGAAAAAGTAAAACTTAGTAAGAAATAAATATTTCATTAAATAAAAAGGTCATAGGCATGCCTTGGTGTAGTGGCAGTTGGGTCTGCTGCTTCCATTCCAACCAACACAGTCCACATGCATTCAAAGCACCTGGGTTTGTGTCCTGGGCTGGGGAGAATAACCCAGATGAAAAATTTTTAATGCTCCTTCTTCCTCTTTCTTCCTGCCTGCCTACTCACCTTCATTCACTGTTTCTTTTAAAAAAAAAAAAAAGTATTAGAAGTTCATGAGATTGGCTACTATTTTAAGCATAACTTTAATAGGAAAATCTAATATGAATTTAACTGGCATACTTGGAAATTGTTAAATTAAAACTTGTTAAAATTTTTGAAAGATACGTAAACCTGATGTAGCTTATGAATCCTTGCTTGAATTTCTTTTCTTCTCACCTGAGCCGTAAGTGTCTATTGGTTGGAGTAGTGACAGTAAAATAAGAAAAAAGTCTCCAAAATGTCCTGGGAAATAACATTAAATGGTGGAGTTTTGATATTTGCTACCTTGCTTTCAATTCCTTTTGTCTATCTTGTTAGTCTGACTTTATTCATTCCTCACTCCTGCTTTGGGTTAAGCTTATTAGTGTTCCTCTTTTGAGCCAGGCACCTTTAGATTTACTTTGATGTTTTTTTATTCCTGCCTTTCAAAATCTGCATGTCATTTTCTATTTGGTCAGTTGTGTTCCATGTATGTTAGAGCTTCATGTTGTTACTATAACTTTTAGTTAACTGGAATTTAAAAATTTCTTGTAAGCGATTTATGGAAATAATTTTCCTTAAAATGATTATGGCAGACAAAAAGTAGTTATTGGTTTGTATATGAGCACTGTGTTCTAGTCTAGACATTGTATAGAGATAAGCATATCTATAATATTGAGTACTACAAAGAAACTTCACAATTGCTTCATTTTTAATAATCATTTAAAATAAGATTCACTGTATGTCAGGGACACATTTTTATTAAATAGGACTTAGCTAGTTATTTTTGATTACCGTCTATACTTAATTTGAAAATTCTAGTTAGATTTATGTGTAAACTTTATTATGTGTATATAATATAATAACTTAATTGAATGTAACTTTGAATGTATTTTTAGTGTTTTAAGCTGTAATTGAATGCTTAGAATAGCCAATAAAATTTATCTGGCTCATGATAACTTTTTAAAAAATACATCAGTTATGTTGACTTATGTGAACTCACATTAGAACTTAATTACCATTTGTCAATTGTTTTCCTTTGAGACAGTGGTGAAAAGGGATTATAGCACTGAATCAAGACTTTAATCCATGTATTTATATAAATATCAACTAATCATTTAGGATCTATGTATTTTACTATATGTGAATTATACCTCAATTGAAACAATTTGAATATGTTTGTCCGAAGGAGGAAGGTGAAAGTCTCATATCTCCTCCAGCTATGGTGACTACCCTACTGAGGCAAAATAGAAAGTACCATGTATTCATTTCTTCTGCCTCCTTATTGTATGTATCATATATAGTAACCACTGATACAATGGAAAAAGGGGAGAATGTTTTCCTTTTTAGAGTAATGTTTGTGTGTTTTAAGTTTAATACTTAAAAGGCAAATTGCTGTAGATTAAACTGTAATTTCTAGATAGGAATTCTACATTGGTAGTAGGCGCCACTGCTTTGGATTCCCAACTGCTGTCTCATTTATTTCTGTTGTTGCCCATTTCCTTATATCTGCTCCAACAAGACAGTTAAAAAGTAGAATATAAACTTCCAGTAATTATACTATTATACGCTTGATTTGAGTCTCTGTTCTCTTCTGCTTTTTTTTCCTGATGAATGGACATAATACCCCAAAACACTTTAATAATTAAACGAGAGCTACATTTTTAAATGTGGCTTCTTTCTTATACAAGAATAATAGACCACTAATATTTATGATGATGGAAAATGATAACCCCACTAGTATTCTTTTGGAGTCTTTATAGTAGAACCCTTTAAGGTTGCGGGTGACTTTATTATTTATTCTTAAAGTGAGAAAAAATTGGCACATGAAGATTCTTCTAAAGTCTTACTTTTATTATACATTTAGGAATAGAAATTTAGCGTTTTAAAAACTATATGCAGAGCTGATTCTAAAGTCATACAAGGCAAAATAATATTTGTTACAATACATCATAAGTAGATTTAGAGATAATTATAAAACAAGCAATTAAAAATCTATAGAAAAAGTACAGGCACATTGAAACAAATACAAAAATAGTAAAATTGAGAGAAAAAAATATATTCCCTACCAACTAGAATAGATTATCTTTGCAATCTTTTTGTCTATATAAATGTTTTCTTTTACCAAAATGTTATCACACTGTACATTCTCTTTTGAAACCTTTCTATCAGTATATAATGTCTGCTTTTTCATTTCAGTAAAATTTCGTGTCCAAAACCCAGATTATATTACAATTTCTCTAGTTGGTTTAAACTATTTTTCATGGTTGATTTGCCTAAAACAATGTTGTCCTAGAACAGTTTTGTACCTGTGGACTTGGCTATTAGAAAACCTGTTTTAAAATCAAAGATAACACCCATCCCATCTTTTAAAGTATGACTTTTTAAAAAGTTATTTGAAAAAACTGGGTCGTAACCTACAGACCTTAAAGTTTGTTTGTTATTTCCTTAAAATGTCATTTAACTGTTCTATCCTGTATATTTTCTATAAATTAAAATTTAAATGTTGGAGTCTCAGGATTTCTTAAGTTGAGGATAACTTGGCTATCATATAGGTAAGGCTGTATGACATTGGAAGTTGATTCACCACATTGAAAGTTACATGACTTGCCTTTCTTGGTGATGCTGAGTTTGACTACTTAAAATAGATGATAGTATTTTCTCCCCATTCAATTATAGTTGTCTTCTTTAGAAAGTATTCTTTCAAGTGTTATTTTGGCTCTGTAAAAAAGTTCAATTCTTCATCATCTGCTCATCTGTTGGTTTAACATCATCTGTTGATGTAACTCAGTGAAATAATTAAATAAAAAATTATTTGGGCTTTCAAAGTATATGATTTTTCTAATTCTAGCCCTTTGCATGTATTAGCTGTTTTTATTTTGTAGCACTTTACCTTGATTGCCTGAAACACAATTATAGGAAAAGCTGAGTAAATAATCTTTTTTAACCAATTTTCAAAGTGAAAACTATTCTAACAGGCACCTCAGAAGTTGATAAATGAAAATAATCTTTTATTGTTTTGTTGTGGATATCTCTTAAGTATCTTTTATAGACTCAGGTTTTCATTTTATTCAGAATGTTTTAATTTACTACATTTACATTTTTGTTACTCAGATTGTCACAACTTTAGTCATTGGGACAGATTCCTTTCTTGCCAGCTACTTTGTTTGATATAGAACATTGTTCTCTTTATGCTTTCCTTGCTCTGGTGTAGAAAGATACCTCACGTTCACCATGTACATTGCTTGTCTTAGACCTGGCTTCAGCTGTTTCTCAAGAAGTTTGGTACTTTTTATTTTAAGACTTTAGGGATAAAATTTGGGTTGTAGGAGTATTTCCTGCTGCTAAGGTGGCATGCTTTTATTTTAGGCCATTTCAGTGAAAAGATCTGAAAAACTGATTTTCTCAAACAAGTTAATTTTAATATTTTCATTAATATTTTTTACTTAAATTCTTTTTTATAATGTCCTTTATTTCTCTTAAAGTAATAATCATGAATCTTAAAATTAACATAGCTTCAATGATTTTCCTACAATATAAAGCCAAAAGTTTGGTATCGGTAATGATATTTAAAAACAAAAGTATCAGAATGAGTTTTAAAATTTCTTGGCAGTTCTTTTTGTGCTTAGAACACTTCCTACCAAGAAGTACAGTAAAATTCAGTTTCCAAATAACTCTTGAAATAAATCCTTTCTCTTGGTTACTACTTTGATTTTTTAATCAAGTTTATTTGTTTTCGACTATTTTCAATAAATGGATTTTAGAAAATACTAATCTTTTCATTTTTCATTGTTATTTGACACTAAGATCAAAACTAAGCAAAGAAAACAAGTCTTGCCTTTACTCTGCATCCTCTGTGCTTCTCCTCTCCTTTCTCTGTGAATCAGTCATTCGTGTTAGTTCCTCAGTTATCTCGTGTATGGATGGGGTCATATTCAAACAAATATATTTATGCAATTTTTTATCCCTCTACAAAAGATAGCTTGTTTACCCCCTTGTGTACTTTATTTTCTTAAGGTATTATATAGCCCTGTCGAATCAGGACATGTAATCTGGTTGAGTACTTACAGTACTCAACCTTTTCTTAAATAATAAAACTTTTAATAATTTGATTATTTCTGAATTGAAAATAATACTGTAATCAGCTCAATCATGTGAATGCAGCAGAAAATAAAAAAAACCTAGAAACTGGCACTGGGTTTGTTGAGTTTTATTGTATTTGGAAGATGACAAGTCCAGAAGTAGGTGGAGAGAGAACTTTAGGAATGGTTTTGAAAGGAGCTTTAAGCTGATTAGCTTGCTTGACTGGAGTGAAAGATCTGTGTCAGAGAATCATGAGATCAGAGAGGATTGGTAGAGCTCAAGGAGAAATGAGAGCTGATATGAACAAAATGCATAGAAATGTGAATTTTTTATTTGATATAAATTCTTGAGTGTAGAAGTTTTTATATCAACGATGGTGGGCAACATAAACGAATTTAATGGACATGCTAAATATTGATTACCTCAGTTCAGTTTTATCAAGTCATACATATCAAGGTTTAGAAGAGATTGTAGTGATTGTCTTAACCTAATCATCATGTTTAATAGGAAGTTGAAGTCTAGAAAAATTAAGTGACTTCTTGTACCCTGATGAGAGGCATAGCCAGCTCTTAATTTTCATGTTTTATCTCTTAATTGTGTCTGCTTTTCTCTACACTATGTTGTCTTTAACAACTATGAAATAATAGTTCTGAAGCCTTTTTGTTTTAGTTTCCATTTTGATGTTTGTTTTTTGTCCCAAGATACTTTGATTCTGTGATTTATAAAGTGTGAGGTTTTTGTTTTTCGTATATACCTAAATGCTGTAAATATAGAAGTTACATTTTACCATACGTGCATTTTTAATGTACTAAGTACAGAGATTTGAAAGTTATTTTGTTGCATAATTGCTTTGGGGATCTTATTTTGGAATAATGTATTTGCCTATATTTTTTTGTTACATATGTTGGTTTACAAATATACCAGAAACCTTCATTAGCATAACTGTAGTGGGTAAGGCTTTTATAATCAACTAATGTTTTTTAATATGTAGATGTAGTTAGCATTGTGGCATATTTCAGGTATTTTCTTAACTAAAATTCTCAGATATTTATCCAAACATTATTGCTATGGGATTTCCTGCAGAAAGACTTGAAGGCGTATACAGGAACAATATTGATGATGTCGTAAGGTAAGAACTCTTAATTTTCTATTTCAAATCTGATGTTATATTTGTATTTTATAAAAAATTTCTAAACCACAGAAGATAAACTTTGTGATGTCAACTTTATTTTTATTATGTTAGTGCTTATAGTAGTTAGTTATAACTACTTCTTTTTGCCTAATGGACCTCAGTGGGATACAATTCATTTGTTAAGAACTAACCTTTTACATAATCAGGTGTATGTGATATGCTTTTATGAACTTCGTAAACTACCTTTCACCAGGTTAATGTATGGATTCCATTACAATACATGATACTTCTCTCATTTCATAACTGTAGATTAGGCTTAAAATTCATTAGTAGATTATTCACTTAAATTTTTTCATAGATAACTAATACCATGTGTTTTCACATAGAGCAGTTTATAATGAGGCATAAATGTACTAAGCACCTCAAGTATTTGGTATAAGAGGTTTGGAAAGGATTCTCTGGACGTACCAAAGCCTACCTTTGTCCATTTTATAATTTTTCATCATTTTCTAAGTATAATTGTCATTCAGTTCAGAATATTTCTCAAGGCCAATTTAAATAATTTTAAAAATACATTTATGATATGATTTATGTTACATTATGATATGAGTACACGATATGTTTATGGGAGAAGGAATTTGTGTCTGCTCTTAAATAGCCTAACATATTTTCTGATTTCAGAACAGAAATGTGTATGAATAAATTAACTGTAAATTGTCAGTAGGAACTTCAGAGTTTTGAAAGTTAGAATTTTGCGTTTTTACCTTCTTTCATAAGTATATTTTCAATTTACATATTTAATGGTTGGGAAAGTACTTTTAAAATATTTTGCAGATGTAGTAGACTCCTTTTATAATAATTGTGTAAGTATATAAGCCTACTACCTTATACTCTTTGTGAGCTAGCCATAAGTTGTTTTTTAAGTGGTTTATTTTTTTATCATGTTGGTTTAAACCAAAGTATATTTACATTTTTGCTGCACAGTTGTCCCTCTGTATCTGTGGAGAATTGGTTCCAGGCCCCAGGCCCCCAGAGATACTGAAGTCCCTTATGTAATAAAAAGACATAGCATTTGTGTATAACCTATACAATATCTTTTCCTATATGCTTTAAACTATCTCTAAATTACTTATATCTAATGCATTGTAAATGCTGTTAAATTGTTATTATACTGTATTATTTAGAGAAGGGCAAGAGAAAATGCCTGTACATTTTCAGTACAGACATAACTGAATACTCTGCTGTGGTTGAATTCATAGATGCAGAACCAAAGGCTATGGAGGGCCAGCTGTATTAAATTGTGGTCCAGTTGATTTATTTTTAGTGCTTGTATTGTGTTAATAAACTTTAAGTATCTACGAAAACTTTGTTTTTATTACAATTATAGGTGGCACCTGAGAGTGTCAGAGATACTATTTAAGAATTTAAACATAGAAAAATGAGTTGACCTCATAGTCAGGCAGGACACAGTAGAAAGATGCTTACTGTCACAGATTCGTGGGGGCAACAACTTGATATGTCACATATCTATAGAAAATGCAGTGGTGATTGAAGGAATAAGAGAAGTAAATTCTGAATCAAGAGAGATAGTCTGGGAAATAAAACACTGCAGTTACCATACATATATTCTCTCCTGTGATGCAGGAGTGTTTTGTTTATCAGACCTTGTAATGTCGTGGATGAATTACC
Source organism: Solenodon paradoxus (assembly GCA_004363575.1). NCBI lineage: Eukaryota > Metazoa > Chordata > Mammalia > Eulipotyphla > Solenodontidae > Solenodon > Solenodon paradoxus. Next base: position 567,381 of record RJWH01000144.1, read on the forward strand.
TCCTCAGATGATTTACTCATTGCTATGATTCTGTATTCAACCAAGTACCAATTCAGCCAGGTCAGGTTAGTATTCCTACTGAAAAAGTATATACTGGTAATCGTAAAGATATCTTTGTCATTAATCTGGTATTCTAGTTTTACGGAATGTGAGTTAGTCTCTTCTGATTGAGTTAGTCATTTAGATTGATCATTTTAGGTTAACAGTTAAGTTCAGTTTCTGGATTTATACATTTGATTTTCTAACTTTACTAAGAAGATGCTGTGCTGCCATCTTCTGACTTTATAACCCCCTGCCTTTATGCCTCTGAATTAAGATTCAGAGATTTAGTTTGTAATGAGTAATCAAGGTTGCCTTTTTTGTTTTTTTATAGTGATTTATTTTTTCCTTTCTTTATTATAATAGCTTATTCTACACATTAAAATAAACTTGTGTATATGTTCCCTGTTCCTCATATATATGTCAACTTAAATTGCCCTCCAAAAATCACCAATTGTTTTTCACCATTATCAAGTGGGCTCCGCCACAGTTTGTCCCCCTCCCTCTGCCCGTTTCCCATTCCATTTCCTATTGGTAATCTCAGTTCTGTTATAGTGTCCAAGGTTTTGTTTCATCTATCCCTTTGTTTTGCTTTTTCAGATTCCACCTATCAGCAAGGTCATCTGGTATCTATCTGTCTTCTTTTGACTTAGTTCAATTAGCATAATCCCCTCTAGATCCATCCATGTTGATTCAGATGACAGGATTTCGCCTTTTCTAAGGGCTGTGTAGTATTCCATTGTATGTATGTACCACATCTTCTTTGTTCATTAGTCTGATATTGGGCACTTAGGTAATTTCCAGTTCTTTGCGATTATGAATAGGGCTGCAATAAACATGGGGGTGCATAAGTCTCTGCAAATGAGTGTTTTTGTATCTTTGGGTAGATACCCAGAAGTGGAATGATGGGATCAAATGGGATTTCTGTCTTCAACTTTTTGAGGAATTGCCAGTTTTCCATAGGGGTTGTACCCTATGGAATTTGTGCAATTCACTTGCACTCCCACCAACTTTGCAAAAGTGTTCCCTTTTCTCCACTTCCTTGCTAACATTTGTTGTTTTTAGACTTTTGGATAGTAGCCAGTTTTTCAGGTGTTAGGTGATGTATCATCGTTATTTTGATTTGCATTTCCCTAGTAGCCAGAAGTTAGGAACATCTTTTCCTGTGCCTATTGGCCATCTATATCGCCTTTCTGGAAAAATGTCTCTTCAATGTCTCTTTGCTTTTCGATTGGATCGCCTTTTTTTCTGTTACTGAGTTTTATGAGTTCTTTGTATATTTTAAATATTAAGCACTTGTCAGAAATATGAAATGCGTGTATCTTCTCACAGTAGGTTGCCTTTTGGTTTTGGTGATGTTTTCTTTTGCTGTGAAGAAACTTTTTAGTTTGATGTAGTCCTAGTTGTTTATTTTTCTTTTTGTTTCCCTTGATGCTAAACTTGAGTCCCCAAAGCCCTCCCTAGGGCGAATGTCATTGAATGTCTTTCCTATGTTGTCTTCCAAGAATCTTATGCCTTCTGGTCTTATGTCCAAGTCTCTAGTCTATTTTTAGTTAATTTTTTGAATGGTGTTAGTGGTATAGCTTCATTCTTTTGCATGTGTCTTTCAAGGTATCCCAAAACCATTTATTGAAAGAACTCTGCTTTTGCCATCGTACGTTTTTGGTTCCTTTGTCATAGAGTGGGTCAGTTTCTGGTGATTCAGTTCTATTCCACTGATCTGTGTCTCATTATTCCAGTACTATACCATTTGATTCCTATTGCTTTGTAGTATAGCTTAATGTCTAGGAGTGTTATCCCTCCAGATTCATTCTTTTTTTTCATAATTGCTTTGGCTATTCGAAGTCTTTTGTTGTTCCATACAAATTTTAACTTTTTGTTGTTGTTGTTCTATTTCCTTGAAATAAGCCCTTGGGATTTTAATGGAGATTGTTGTATTAAATCTGTATATTGTTTTAAGTAAGATGACCATTTTAATGATGTTGATTCTTCCTATCCATGAGCAGGGAATGTCTTTCCATGTCTTTGTATCGTCTTCAGTTTTTTAAAGAAGCACTAGTAGTTTTCATTGTACACGTCTTATACTTTCTCTGTTAAGTATATTCCAAGATATTTGATTCTTTTTCTGTTTTAAATAATGCGGTTTTCTTGATTTCATGTTTGTGTATACGAGTGCAATGGATTTTTGTGCATTGATTTTGTAGTCTGCAGCTTTATTGTATTTCTTGATTAATTTTTGCGGTTTTTTGACATTGTTTTAGGGTTTTCAACCTGTATAATTCTGTCATCTGTGAATGAGTGTTACTTCCTCCTTTACAATTTGGATTCCTTTTATTTTTCTTACCTAATTACTTTGGCTAAGACTTCCAGTACAAAGTTAAATAGCAGTGGTGAGAGTGGACATCCTTGCCTTTTCCTGACCTTAGAGGAAATGCTTTTAACCTCATTGACTATGATGCTGGCTGTGAGTTTGTCATATATAACCTGCCCAAGGTTGAAGTTTATTCCTGCTTTCACATATCTAGTTTATTTTATCTAGTTTTATAACCTCAAATCTACTATTGCAAAAATAGTTTTATGTGTATGGATTATTATTTAGCAAGTGGTTGCTTAGCTAACTGACCTTGTCACCCTTACCACCCTTATGGTAGTACATATAAAAGTGAAGAATTAGTAGCCGAATATGGTAACTATGCTGTACAGTTTTTGTTTGTTTTGTCCTCCCCTTTTGTATTTATTCGGGGTCAAACAACCAGTTAGTCTTTGCTGGCTCTCTGGCTTGCCCACTCCCCAACTTTTATGAGAAAAAGAATGGGAGAGGAGTGACCAGGAAGATGTAGTCTTTCCTCTGAACTATAATGAAAATAAGTAAATCCTATGTACCTGTTAGGCTTAACTTCTCAGAGGTAATGGCTGTCTCTAGTACTTAAATGATTGAGTTCCTTGATAGGTTCAGAGTATATTAGAGATAATCAGTAGTGATTCCTTTTTGATCCCAGAGATGGTATAGTGAAAAATGTATCTTTTATTTTTTTGAACTAGATCTGTTAAGATATTTTCCTTTGCCCTCTTTAAGGAGTTGTCTAAAGAATATTTTAAAATTACCTTTTCTTTCATTCTATATTTTCCTATAATCCCCCCAATAGGAAATATTTTGCAGATTTCAGACTTTCTTGTTATACACACATTTGTATAAAATAAACTGAAATTGCAAATATCTTCATGGTTAAATTGTGCTGTATTTTTTAACTGTTTTGAGATGTGGTTTGTTAGAGCAATGTGAAATTTTATACTTAGGAAATGTAACACACTTTTATGGCAAATATTTAACTTCACCTGAAGTTATTTCCTAGGATTAGGATTCAGTGTGCAAAATAAAAAGGGAAAGGGAGGTGTAAACAAAGTTGAAATTTTTTACCTTCCTAACTTTAAGTGATTGTTTGATAAGCAATCAGAATTGCTAGGGCAGAGCTGGGACATCTTGGGGGGAAGGGAAGTTGAAGAGCTATCTCTTCCCGGATTGTTTTTCCTTTTTTGTCTTATTACCACCTTTTCTCCCACGCCCCCTCACCCCCATCCTTTCTTGCCACTAAACTGTTGCTCTGATCTGGTAATATGAAACTGTTTTATTCAGATAATTGATTATTCCTTGATATGTGTTTTAATCTTATCCTTCAGACTGGTATTGTCTAGCTTATATGTGATCTGGTATCTGGTTCATGTATTTAGCTAACAGAACTTGAGAACTATTATGTCCCTAATAAATCAAGAAAATGTATGTAGTTTTAATAGAGGTTAACTGGTTTCCTTACTGCAGAAACTTTAATATACCCATGATGCATTGTAAGTCTCCCAAGTGTGAGAATCTAATATGTTGTTCTCCTTTCTTTTTCTTTTCTTTCATTTTCCTCCCTCCTTCGTCTCTCTCCCTTCTCTCTTTCTTTTGTAGTATATTAAGTAACATCTCTTAAAACAGTGTTTATTAGAGCACAATTGGGGAAATGTTGAAAATGAAAATGCATGCAACAATATTTTCCCCTAATCTGGATCAGTAGAAAATAATTTATTTCCTCCTTTACTGCAGAGATTTCAGATCTGGGAAGATTCCCATTTTTATTATAGATAAATGATAAGAGCTTAATTTTCTGATATATATGGGGTTTTGGGGTTTTGTTTTGTTTTTTTAAAGATTTCACTGTATTGTATATGATCAGCTTCTTTTTTTAACCACATATAAGCACTTGTATTACTGATTCAAGTGTCCATTTTCTTTCTTAAAAACTTCAAATATCCTTTTCCTAATTATATGTTGGTCTCTTATTCAGCCCTAATTGTATGCTGATTTTCAATTAAAGGGGAAAGTCTTTGTCATCTCAACGATGTCATTACTGGCTATTCAGTGGATAATAATTGAAAAGTATTTAGAGGAAAGCTTTAAAATAGTTTTTAAAATATCAATTCCATTTTCCATTTCCAAAAACTTGTCTTCTCTTACATTGGTTTCTTGTTTCCTTTTTTTTAATTGAAGTAAAAAAAGAATCACATAAAATTAGCCATTGTAGTGTACATTTCAGTGACATTTAGTACTTTGTTTTGCAACCACCATTTCTATCAAATTCCAAAACATTTATATCACTGAAAAGATAACCCAGTACCCAATGACTGCCTCCCACAAGCAGAGCCTTGATAGATTTGACAATGTGTGTATTATTTGTACCAATCCAATATTTGGTATTTTAATAACAGGTAACATTTATTATACATTTACTTATATATATGTGTGACTTTTATGAGCAGTTTACATGGGTCATCTTAAATCTCTGCAGTAAACCTTTACTCATTTTATTATAGATGGTTTTAAAGAAATTCCCCAACTGCCACAGCTATTAAGTTGTGAGACTGAAAGTTGAGTCTAGTTCTGTCAGATTCTAAAGCTAATCTCCTTGATAACCATGTAATCCTATCAGTGGACAAAAACTGAAAACTCTTGGTCTAATCTAGCCTGGTGATATCTTTGTTTGGCCTTACACAGTGTTGATTCACACATAATTTGGGAAATGGTCAAGGCCTGGCTTTTTATATTACATCAGAAAATAGTTTTAAGATTTGAATTTCCAGATTGAAAAGACCTGTATATAGTGCCATCTATAATAAATGAAGACAAATTATTATGAAATTTCTGTAAGAATATCAGCTTTAATGAGAATCTCTCAGAAACGTTCAGGAGGGATTAGGAATATGAATTCCTTCTTGCTTCTTGGCAGTAGAGTTAAAGAACTGTTAGAAATTCCTTTTATTGTATGTATTAATACATTCTATCCTTTCGTCCATTGATGGACACTTGGGTTACTTCTTTTTAACCATAATAATGCAAATATGAACACATTTGTATGAACACATCTGTTCGAGTTTCCGCTTTCACTTTATTTGGATATCTACTCATAAATGGAATTGCTTAATCAAATGGTACTTCTGTATGTAATAGTTAGAGGAATTTATAAAATACCATATGGTTTTCTGTAGTGGTTAAACCATTTACACTTCCACCAGCAATGTACAAGTGTTCAGTTTCTCCACATTCCTGCCAACACTTGTAATTCTTATTCTTTTAATTGGTTGACTTTATTGTTGAGTTTTAGGGCTTTTTAAAAAATATATTCTGGATAGATATTAACACCTTATCTGATATAGGATTTGCAAATGTTTTTCTCCCATTGTTTGAAATGCCTTTTTTTCTATGTTTTGTATTTTAATGCTGTCCAATTTATCATTTTTGTTGCCTATACCTTTGGAGTTACATTCAATAAATGTAACTTTTTCTGGGTTCTCTATTCTATTCTATTTATATATGTCTGTGTATATGCCAACACTAAACTTTTCAGTAAATTTTGAAGTCAGGTATTGTGAGTCTTTCATTTCAAGATCATTTTAGATATACAGGGGTCCTTTGAGAGTCTCAGAATTTTAGAAAGGAATTCTTTATTTCTGAAAAGAAAAAGTCATTGGAATTTTGATAGGAATCGCATTGGTCTTTAGGTTGCCTTGGTTGGTACTGAAATCTTAACATTGTTAAGTTTTTTAGTCCATGAATATGGGGCTGGATTGTCTTTTCACTTATTTAGATAGTCTTTAAATGGTATTTTATAGTTTTCTGTGTAAAAGTATTTAACCTCTTTCATAATTTGATTCCTAAATTTTTTATTATTTTTGATACTATTTGAAAATAGAATTGTTTTCTTAATTTTTCTTTTTTGGGTTGTTCATTGTTAGTGTATAGACACACTTTTTTGCGTGTTAATTTTTAATGCTGATTTTGCTTATTAGTCCCAACAATTTCTTGTGTAGAATATTTAGGGTTTTCAACTTACAAGATCGTGTAATCTAAAAGAGGTATTTTTGTTATTTGTTTTCTAATTTGGATACTTTTTTCCTCCTTGCATAATTATTCTGAGTTGAGCATTCAAAAGTATGTTGAATAGAAATTGCAAGGAAACCTCTTGTCTCATTCTTTACCTTAGAGAGAATACTTTTAATCCTTTATTATTGCATATGATTTTAGCTATGAAATATTTTTTTTAATAGACTTTAATTTTTAGAGCCATTTTAGGTTTACAGCTGTATTGAGCAGAAGATACAGATTTCCCACTACCCACTGCTTTCACACATGTATAGCCTCCATTATCCGTGTCCTGCACTGGAGTGATACATTTCTTACAATGTGTAACCTACATTGACATATCAATATCATCCTAAATCCATAGTTCACATTAGAGTTAACTTTTGGTGTTATATATTCTGTAGTTTGGAAAATTATAATAGCATATATCCACCATTGCAGTTTCATACAGAGTAGTTTAACTTGCCTTAAAATGACCTGAGCTTCACCTGTTTTTCCAAACTTCCCCTCAGCCTCAGGCAACCAACGATGTTTTCACTGCCTATATAATACTGAATTTTCCAAAATGTCATATGGGTGGAATCAGCCAGTATATTTCATATACAAACTCTGCTCCTATACAATATGGCAGTGTTTGAAAAACCCACAGTGCAAAAATGGTGCTGCCAGTTTAGAGGATGGTTAGTGGTTTTTCACAAAATTAAACATCTTCCATACAATCAAGCAAACAAAAGATATCGACATTTTACATTCACGTAAACACTTGTATTTAGATGTCAAGACTTCTTAACATGCCTGGTTCCCAAAAGGGGAAAAGAAGGGGAATGGGAACAGAAGGCTCCAGATCTTCAACTCTCCTGGGAGCTATTTCAGTCATTTGGGAATGCAGTAATGGTAGCCTCCATGTGTGTCCACACATCTGAAATCAAAAGCAAGTCAGCAGTCAGAACACAAATCTCTTGATATTTACAAGACAAGGTTCCACAAGCTGGTGCATGCTGCTCTAGGACTTTATGTGTGACTGACTACTGTGTGGGGGAGACAGAGGAGGTGACCATTGAGTAGTAAGCCACTAGCACACTAAGAGTAGAAATTGACTGAAATTAACTGATTTATGTCAAGACCTTCCCCTGGAAGCTGCAAGCTTTTGAAATAGATCCAGAGTTCCAAAATAGTTGCATCAGACAAGATTATGCCAGTACAATTTTTGTCTAGGTGAGGAGGTGGATTCCTACTGGTGCTTCTTACTCTGCCATTTTCTGTCAACTAGTTTTTTATTCTAAACTTGTCTATCATTTGAAATATATATATGTTTATGTAATATTTTTACAAAAATAATTTTGAAACTATACCTTGGCACTGATTTTGAACAATTTCATAGGAATTCTTTGAGGACAGTAGACGTTTAAGAAGAAATAATTGTTTATTCCCATAACTGACCTTAAAGTTTAGGTCTGTCTGTCATTTGTCTTATCTATCTATCTGTCTATCATTTATCAAAGAGGAAAGGGAGAGGAGGAAGAAACTTTATTTTAAAGGGAAGGAAGGAAACAAGAGGAGGAAGCACTTTTATTTATATTTGGTTGTTTGCTTTGGCCCAGGTCTTGAACTTTGTCCTGGAGCTTTACATGGTTTGTAAGCTGCGGGTTTATCACCTGAGCCACCAGGATGCACTGATTTTAGATTTTTACATGTTAAATTTATTTGAAGTAAGGTATAGTTGTGTTGTCTTTTAGATTTTCCAGGTTTTGAGGGTGTTTCCTCACTGCTCTTGTCTGTCTTAAGTTTTTAGTTTCTACTGTCTAAGTATCTACAGTTAAACTTTCCCATTTCCCTTTGGAAAGTGCTATTTTCTTGCCGCCGCCGCCGCCGCCCCCCCCCCACTCCCACCCTGTTTCATTATATCAAACTTGGAAGGCAGTGAGCCAATTGTGAGTATGAAGTCTTTGGGAGGAGTGAGGAGGATGTGGGAGGAACAGCCATGGTGAATGTTTCCCTAAGTAATATTCAAGTTCTTTGAGAGAACTTACCCTCTCCCCTTTTAAAAATACTGTGATATTTTCTTTTGAGTGGATTGTTTATTACCCTGCCAGTCTTAATGTTGCCTAGAACGCTAGATAAGAAGTCATAAAGTTCAAATATTAAAAGGACTATACAAAGAAGTATGATTTCACCAACTCACTTAAAAAAATAAAGACTGGGAAAAAAAGGAAAGAAGTAAGGTTTCGTGGTTGCTTATAACAAAATATCTCTAATTTAATCAGAAAATGATTTAAAAAAATACTACATAGCTTGTGCTTCATAGTTTGAGAACCATGCTTGGAAGATTTACATAAGCAAGGGGAAACAAGGCATGGTCTGTGAGCTACAGTAAGAGCAATCTGCTTAGAACTTGGACACTTGCTGTCCCAGGTCTGCAACCATGGCTAGATACTGATCATTGTCCTAAGTTTTGAACTTCTCTGGAGATCTCTCTGAATAATCTTACTGCACTGCACCTAGCTCTCAAAACTTAAGATTCAGTGTCCAGAGCAGTAGGAAATTCTTGGTCTTAGACCTGCACAATGTCATGACAGAAAGATGGAGAAGGGAATCCTTACTTCTCACCTTTTGATAGTCTTGTCAAATTGAATTAGTGTTTAGATAATCGACAGCCTAAAGGTGACGAATAAGCCCTGCAAATTTCTCGTATTTTACATATCCTATTCTTAGATTCTTTCCCCCAAATAGCTACAATCAAGAGTTTCATATTTCTTTTAAAAGGTGTTTCAATCTCATATGCAGTTTTTAAGGAAAAACAAAAGGGAACATACAATATAATATTCTGCATCTTATTTTTCATTTAACATACTTAGAATTTTCCACATTTGTGTAGCTGTAACTGATTCTTTCATTGGGTATATTTTATTCCATTTTATGACTATGTCATAATAGTCATTGATTATTGGTATTGAAAACATTTTCATACTTGTATCTTGATATAATTTTCAAGTGTATCTTTAAATCTTAGCAGTGGAGTTGCTGGGATCAGTAAGTCTGTGGTTTAAACTTTTACCCTCAAAAATGGTGTAATTTTATATTCTCACAGTCCTCAAACCTAGGCAAATTGAACATTATCAAACTTTTTGCAATTCGTTGTAATTTGAATTTTTATTACACTTACTTAATTGCAAGGTTAAAGCAACTTTATCTTGTTTATTTGCCTTACGTATTTTTCCTATGGTTTGTATGTGTAAATTGACCCTATCTTTAACTTATTTTTCTTTTGATTTTTACAATGACTTTTATGATTTCTTTGAAAATAAAAAAACTAATAATATTGTTATTTGACAATTTCATAATGCATTCTTGCCATTTGAATTTTATGACTACAGATTCACATGAAGCAGTGGTATGGAACTTGGTGGATTATATCTGTTTTGGGTTATTAAGTCCTAACTCTTTGCTTTATTAATATTAATAATCATAGAATGTCAAAGATTATTCTGTTAACTATTTTTTAAGAAAATTCTTAAAGAAACAGTTTTCTTAAAATAGTAAATAGAAAATGCTTTTAATTCGGATAAATGTCATATACCCACCACTCTTGACTTACTGAATGAGAGCAACCTTCTCTTGGATAGAGAAACTAGATGTAAAAAAAGGAATTTAGGAGTTCCTGCTTTCTTTCTGCCTCTTACTGCAGCTATCTACTTTTTGGAATTCTACCAGATTTATAGTTCTTTCTTACCTATTCCGAGTGTTGTCTTTATCATTCTTTTGTTTCTTTATGTATACTACACTTATCTGTGATTAGTTGCTTTTTTCCTGGAGGTATATATGTATATTCACAAACACACACATACACACACCTTTTAAGTTCTTCGTAGCTATATTGATTGGTCTTAGATAATTTTACTTTTTTGTCTTTTAAAACTAGAATCATTTATAATTGTTTATGTAAAATTTTAGTTTTTAAAGTCTGTCTTTCCTTTTATACTTAGAGATATGAATTCAGTCTGTTATTTAAATGAAACATTTGAAAGCCGTTTTACTGATCTGTATCATATCTTAACTATGCCAGTATTTCCTTCCTTGTCTGTTGTAAACTCTAAAATTATATGAACACTTTCTCCTTGTTTCTTGGCATTTCCACTTAAACTTGTTCCTCATTATGAATTAGAAGTATGGCCAGAGTTTTAGCTTCCTTTTTTTAAAAAAATTAATGTACTGATAAAAGAAAGTTAATCAAACATATCAGGATTTTGTTACAAAACTGCATCTAACTGAAAATGTTTTTCAGCAGATATTTTGAGTTTGAAGGTCTTAGTTACTGCTGTTATCTGCTCTCTGTTTCAACCTTGTGCTCTGTTCTAAGAATATGCTCATTTTTTTACTACTTTGTTAATAGGTATATTGTGTTCAAGTGGATTTTTCATATATATGTATATTTATATCTTTTCGACTTGTGCAGTACAGTATGTTGACCACTAGTTACATGTAGCTATTTATTTAGGTTTAGATTTAACTACTTAAATTTACTTATGCATTTTCTTTTGTACTAGTCACATTTCAGGTGCTACGTGTAGCTAGTGTGCTGGACAACACAGAACTTTTTTAACGTTGTTGAAAGTTCGTTTGGACAGTGATAATCTTAAACAGTCAGGTTTTGCTTTTCTTTTCCTTAATATTTTGGACTTTTTAATATTTTGAGGTAAGATTGGTTTATAATACTGTATAAGCTTTAGCAGTGCAGGTTGCTTTTCATTTACCTACCCACCCCTGAAGTTCCAATAATCTTTCACCACTTTTCATTGGACCCCCGCTTATCCTTTCTGTCCAACCTACACCCTCTTTCCATCTGATAACTTCAGTTCTGTTGACATAGTCCAAGTGTTAGTTTTTGTCTTATCTGTTTGCCTTTTTTCTTTGTATTCCACATTTGGTACTTTTCTTCTACTGACTTACTTCACTTAGCATAATCCCCTCCAGTTCCTTTGGTGTTGACCCAAATGGCAAAATTTCATCCGTTTTTAAAATTGAGGGATATTCTATTGTGTATATATTCCACATCTTTAATCACTTGTTACTGGACACTTTTTTCATTTGCCATATCTTGGCTATTGTAAATCGTGCTGCAGTAAACATAGTGGTACATATAATTTTTTTGAATTAATGTTTTTTTATTCTTTGGATAGAAGTCGAATTGCTGGATCATATGGTAGTTCTATTTTCAACTTTTTGAGGAACCACCCTGTTTTCCATAGTGGTTACACCAGTTTGCATTCCCATCAATAGTATTTGAGGATTCTTTATTCCCTTGTCAAAACTTGTTTCTAGTCTTTTTAATATAGCCCGTTCTCACAAGTGAGTTGATATCTCATTGAGATATTTATTATTTGATATTATTTGATATTATTTGATATTATTTGAATTCCTCTTAATAATAAATGATGAACATTTTTTCATGTACCTGTTGGTTATCTTATACGTTTCTTTGAGAGAAATGTCTGTTTAGATCTTCTGCCTATGTTTTGAGTTGTATTTTGTTGATTTATGAGTTCTTTATATTAGATAGTAACGCCTTGTAGAAAGTATGATGTGTGGCTATCTTCTCCATTCAGGTGACTGCTTCTTCATCTGATGATAATTTCTTTTGTTGTGCAAAAGCTTTTGGGTTTGAGATAGTTCCATTTATTTATTTTTGTTCTTGTTTCCATTGCTGTCGTAGTGGACTCCCACAAGACTTCTCTAAGGTCAATGTAATGGAATATATTGCCTAAGTTTTCCTCTGTGTTTTATGGTTTCTGGTCTTACATTTAACACATTCATCCATTTTTAATTAATTTTTTATGTGTGGTGTTGAGAGTATTCTAGTGTCATTCTTTTGCTGTCTAGATTTCACAGCATAAGTTATTTGAAATGACTTCATTTTATGTTTTTGGTTCCTTTGTGGTAAAATAATTGACCATATATATGAGTTTGTTTTGGGGCTCTCTTTTCTAGTTCATTGAGCTTTGTGTCTGCTTTTATTCCAGCACCATCCTGTTTCAATTATTACCACTTTGTAGTTTGAAATCCAAAAGTGTAGTGCCTCCATTTTTCTTCCTTTTTCTTATGATTTCTTTAGATACGTCAGGGTCTTTGTGGTTCCATATAATTTTTTGTTCTGTTTCCTTGGAAAATGCGATTGGAATTTTGATAGGGGTTGCAGTCAATCTGTATATTGCTTTAGGTAAGATAGCCTCTTTATGTTCATGTTTTCTATCCATGAGCATGGAATATTTTCATATGTTTGCATCTCCTTCTGTTTCTTTTACCATTGTCTTACACCTCTCATTGGATAGAGGATAGCTCTTTCAGTTCATTTGCTAAGTATTCCAAGGTATTTAATTTTTTCCTTTGTAAATGAAGTTTTTATAATTTCTTTTTCTTGTGGCTCATTTTTTCCATATGAAAAAGCAACATATTTGTATGTTAATTTTTTTAACCTGCCACTTTGTTCAATTATTAATTGCAGTAAGTTTTGGTAGTGTCCAAGGTTTTCTGTGTATGTTATATCATCTGAAAATAGTGATGATTTTACATTATTCCAATTTGGATTCCTTTTTTTTTTTTTGTCTTGACTGTTTTCCCTAGGACATCCAGTGCTGTGTTGAATAGTAGTTTCTGATCTTAGAGGGAAAGGTTTCAGTTTTTCATCATTGAGTATGATGTTGGTTGTACATTTATCATATGTGACCTTTATAATGTTTATGTGTCCCCTTTATTTCTGTTTTACTGAGTTTTTTTGTTGTTGTTCAGAAATGGGTGCTGAATCTCCTCAAATGCTTTCTCTAAGACTATTGATATGATCATTTGCTTTTTATCTTTTTTGTTGATGTATATGTTAATTAATTAATTTGCATATGTTCAACCTCTTTGTATCCCCAGAATAAATTCCACTCAGTACATCTTTTTAATGTTATTGAATTCGATTTGGTAGTATTTCATTGAAGATTTTTGCATCTATGTTCATCAGAGATACTTATCTGCAGTTTTCTTTTTGATGATATCTTTGCTTTTGGTATCAACGTTATGCTGATTTTCAGCCTTCCCTCTTCAAATTTTTGGAAGAGTTTGTGAAGAATAGATATTAAGTCTTCTTTGAAGGTTAAATAAAACATATAAAAAGATTCAAAATTAGTCATCAGGGAACTGAAAATTAAAGCAAAATGAAATGCTTTTTCATATTTCTAGAATGGCTAAAGTTTAAAGGGCTGAGTCTAAGGATGTAGATTAACTGGAACTCTCATCTATGTTGGTAAAAGTACACACACATAAAACTTCTTGGAAGAAATGTTTAGCAGTTTCTTACTGATACTGACTTCAGTAATCTTGAAAATTTTCAGTAAATTTTAGGTCACTTCCTCCACTGTTTATTTCTTTTTCTTCTTAGTTTTATACCTCTTTAGAAAAAAATACGTTTTCTTGAATGCTGGGAATCTATTTTTGAGCAGAATTTAATAAAAAGAAGGCTCTTAATTTTGCTTTTCTTTTTAAGTTGAAGTCACGTAGGAGAAAGCAGTATTGTGCAGGTAGAGATAAAAGTACATTTCAACAGGATACTTGCTTGCATTTTTGATATATACCTGATTTTACTTCGGGCACCCTAAAGATGTCCAGGCAAAACTTGTTAAGGACTAGAGTGTGTGGAGTTTAATGGGATTAAAGCAAAGATTATTTCTTAAAAGGGCAAAGAACCCAATTTCATGTTTTAATAGTAACAGTAACAAATGTAGGACTGTTAAGGTTTTAAGAGCAAATATTGATTTAATATAAATAATTGTAGAGTAAATAAATTTGGTTACCAAATAGTGAGTTAGTCAGAAAAATGCAGCAAAAATAATTTTTTGCTTTATTCAGATGCTAATTTTTCTTTTTAACCTAGTTTGATTAGTAGGAGCTGTCCATTGTTATTTTCTGAGTGAGATGCCTTACAAATGGGTTTACTACTGGGTTTCTCTCAAGATACTAAGAGCAACTGTTACTACAGTTATAATCCTTAGCACTTGGAGTTTTTTTTCCCATCATATCTACAATAGTACTTGTCACATAGCCGGGACCTTATTTCTTAGCTGAATTTTTATCAACTCCCTAAGCATTTGAAAAATGATATAATGTTCTAATAATATAAAACTTTAGTATCAGTAAGTATTTGTGTCAAGCAGACATACCAATTCATCTTTAAGAAACAGAATGACTCTTGACGTTACAGTAAGGCTTAAATTTAATCTGGTAGAATATTTTTAGTTCAGCTACATAAAACCTTTCAGTGGAAGGATTGGTTAGCTCTTAAAGCTTGACCAAGAGAAAGAAAGCCAATGAACTTCAGATATTTAGCAAGATCATTTTGTGGAGATGGGAATATGGAATATCTTAGTCTATTAAAAAAATTTACTTCATTTAACTAACTTACTGATTCCACATTTACTGAGCAACTTTCTAAACTTTCTAATTTTACTTCTCAGAGGCCTGCTTCTGGTGAGATAGTGAACGGGTCATAAAGATATGAATAATTTATTTCTTGTGACAGTTGGATTTTTTTCAAGTAAACTAATATATTGTCATTATGGTATTAAGACATTTATACATCAGTCATGTGATATTTGTTTGAACTTATCCCTGAAAAAACGACCACTCAGTATGTTGCCAGGAGCAAGTATAATCTTGCAGGGTTAAGGTATCAGACCATGATTACCATACTAATTTTGCCAAATTAATAACTGAATTTCTGAGGCCTTTTAAGAGTCAGTATAGGGGCACCCTGGTGGAATAGGGGTTGTGCACATCTATATACATCCCAAAATTTCTGGGTTTGCATCCTGGGACCAGAGGGAGCAACCAAGATGAACAACTAATTAAAATAAATGAAATGCTTCTACCTCCTCTCTCTTCCTGCCTGCTTCTGTTTACCTTTATTCCTCCTCTACCTTTAAAAACAAAAACAGTATAAAGCTCAACTTGCAACCCATACTCTTCAGCTATGTTTTGGAATGAGTTCAATATTAAGATACAGAGCAATTAGATTTACGTTTTTCATTTGATTTATGTATTCTTGCTTCTTCAGTGTTGAATTTTGCATAATATGTTAATTTGCCCATAGAGTGCTTTAACTTGAAACAAAAAATGTGGTTACTTTCCTTTGTTTCCCTCTACCCCTTGGCAAGAGTGACTTTAAATCCATAAAATATAATTTGTAAGATTATGATTAAAACTATTATTAATTTTGATTATGATAGTTATGAAAATATTATAAACCACTCATCTGTTATAATAATATAGTTGCTAACACATTAAATAATAAATCTGTTGGCAGGTGTAATGACTGCTGATTTTGAAGTGTTGATTGTACATAATATTTTGATATCTAAAACTAATGTGATAAAAAATATATCGTTTTAGTGACAAAGTTATAAGTACTGCATGTATTACTATATAACATAATTTTCACATCTCAGTTTATGGATTTCCTGCCATGCCCCATTCAACCACACACATATTTACAGATTTCCTCTTCATTCTCCCTCCTTCCAGTAAGTTATAAATGTGTCTGTATCAGTATTGGATTTTAATTTGTTCATTAGTACATAAATGTCCTTCATGGTTAAGTGATGAGGTATAGTTGGTTTTTCTTACATATTTTGTTTTCCTTGGAGTTAAATTGTCTCTTCTCTCCACTCCTTTTTTTTCTCTTATCTAGCTTTTATGTTCTTAACTGTAATTCATTCTTAAACTCCAACTGTATAAATCTCTCACCATGTTTGAGCATATTTGGTATTTTATCAATTTTATATTCTCCAGGAGTCTTCTGGCCTACCCTATTTTTAGTCTGCTTGTTCTCTAGTTTTGCTGTATAGCTCTCTGCTTGAGATGTTCCTTCACTATCTTTTGTGGTAATTCTTTTTCCCTCTCAGTAGTTACATTCTTCAGTTTCTAGAACTTGTCATCATCCATCATGGTTTTTCACCTTTTTTATAGTGGAATACATCTTCTAAATAATTTTCTGAGAGAATGTATGATATGGGAAGCAAAAATTGTATGACCAGTTTACTTATTTAAAATGCCTTTATTATTTAGTACTTTTGCTTGATTTTATAATCTCTCTAACTAGGAAACTTTTACTTAAAAGTTAGAAGGTTTTATCCAATTGTTTTCTAACTGCTAGTATTACCATTAAAAAGGGTGATACCATTCAGATTCCAGATTCTTTTTTTGAAACATATTTCCTCTTAGGCAGCCTCTGGGATTCTGTGTTTCTTCAGTCACTAAAATATGTATACCTTCACTTAGGTTCATTTACATCATTTTTTGTTAGATACTCATTGTGTCCTTTCATATTCTTCAGTTTTGGTTATTTTTCTTTAATAACATCTTGGGTTTCATCTTCTGTGTTTTCTGTTCTTTTTCTGAAACTCCTTTTGAAAATTGAACCTCCTGGACTCTTAGTTTAAAAAATCTTTTCTGTTTTCCACTTGCTTTTTTTATTCTCTCTGTTTTTTGTCCTCAGCATTATACTCTACCAACCCTTCAGTTGTCTTATAGGATTAAGTAAATGTGTATATATAAAGTACTTAAATAGTACCTGGCATATAATAAGTGCTGTCACCTTTAATTGCTTAGTTTCTTGACTAAATTCTTTGAGGGAGAGGCCTTCATTCTTGATTGTTTAACATGATGTTGGGCAAGATCTATAATTTCTTGATATCAACTTTCCTTATCTATAAAATGTGATGTTTTGTGAAGGTCAAGTGAGAGTATGCTTGTGAAAATGTTTACCAAACTTTGTGCAGTTTTAATTATTACTACCATCTTTCAAACATTAAAAGCTTTCGGTTTAAAAGAAAAGATGAATGATTTTCAAGGTTATTTTTAAGATTACTTAATTACACATTAGTGTTTCTCATAAATCTATATGAGCTAGATGAATTTGAGCTAAATGCTAATGCTGCCTTTTAAAGCAGTTATTTTTTAATACTCAATCATTATGTTAGACTGAAGGTGATTATTAAAATACTCATTCTGTGGAAAGCTCTAGCTTTACTTCAGATTGTATAAATCTGTGTAATGTAATAATTATTTAAGAATGACCTGATTACTAGCTTAAATCTATGGGAGAAATATTTATTGGAATTTATTTTTCTTAAATGGTATTTGAGATTAGAAAAAACAGAATTTGACTTGGTTTTTCTCAATAGTATTAATGTAATTTCAAATGTTAGCTCACTTTCGTTAATGGTGGCTTTTTGTTTGTTTTGTTTTAAGGTTTTTGGATTCAAAGCATAAAAACCATTACAAGATATACAATCTGTAAGTATGTGTTTTTATTTGTATACCTGCAAATGCCTTCTAAAATTACTCTTAAGTTAAAGTTATGTCCTTGTTCAAATCAAGTAGAATTAAATATCTATTTTAACAGAAATGTATTCCTAAAACAACTAGTTTGAGAATTCTGATGGAAACCATTGTTAGGTCATTAGAAAGTATAGTGTTGAGGTAAAACAGTGTTGGCACAGATTTATGTTACTTGATCTGCTTTAAATGATTTGGCAACCAGCCCATCTCTGAGCCCATAACCATGTGATAACTTGAAGTGTAATTCACAGCAGAGCTTCTGTTAAAGCACTAATGACGTCTTCCATGGAGTTATGCTCCACAGTAGATATAATTTTGTTTATTCTGTATATAGGTTAACTGAAGCAGCTACTAGGGTATTCTCTGACTGTATGTAACATAAATTGATTATCTAAAATTGTTGAATTGGGTGATTTTTCTTGTCTGGGGCAGGGTTTTAAGGATTGCTTACTTTTGATATAGCCAGCTACCTTTACCTTTAATCCTTTTTTTTTCTCGTTTGACTTTGTAAGTTAGAGATGTGAAGAGGAAAAAGAGATGAAAAAAACGGAAAAATATATTTTATCATTTTTACCTTTGAACACCTTTTCCTTTCCAAAATATTGACCATATTCAGTTTTTTAAAAATGGTTTATAAAATGTGTTGCTTTCTACCCTGGCCCTTATTTTTCCTATGTGATGTGTATAAATTATGCGATAGGAAAAATTTAATAAAGTTTTATATGGTAATTTGTGCAACTTCTGTATAGTTTATCAAATGTAAGGATACAGTTTTTCTGTCTTCAGTGGGTGATTTACATCTTTACCAAAAAAGAATGAAAGATGCTCTGTATCCTGTTGGCTTGTAGGATGTTACTTTTTTGCCTTTAGTGATTTTTCTATTCTTACCAGAATAGAACTCAGAAGACCTGAGTGTGAAGTGTAGACACTGATATTGTTTCTCCTAGTGGGTGTTCTCTCATTTCCACAGATATACAAAGGAACAAATATTTATCACCTGCTTGTACATACTAGACATTATAAAACATGTTGGAGATACAGAGGTAAATAATGTGTAGTTCTAGCCTTCAAGTAATATATAGTCTAATGTGAAAGGCAGGGAAAGTATTATAGAAGAGGTAACTCATAGTGGAGATAGTAATTGTACCCCACAAGGAAAGTTGAAAAAAAAGGCATGTTTTAACTATGATAAAAACATCAATAGAAATTGACTTGCAAGCCTGTGTTGCAAAGGGAATGACATTGCAAGCAGAGACAATGGCATGTATTCAGTTTATTGACATAATAGTGTTTAGAATATGACAGATAATCCATTATAGTCAGATTAGATTGTGTGTGTGTGTGTGATAATTGCTAACAAGATGAAAGTAGAATGTGCTATAGAAATTAAGCGTAAGTGGGTGTCATCTTAAGTAGTATCTGTGTCTATATCTTTCTCTTTTTCTGATTAACTTTTTCTATATTAAAGCCTTGATGCAGATGCTACAGTGTTTCTGTGATGGCAAAATAAAAACCACAAAGCTGTGTGCTCTTTGAACAACTAGAGTTAGAAGTTAATTAAAAAAAAAAAAAAGACGAGAATTGTTGAAAGCTGTAGACCATTAAATGAATCCTTTCAGGGTTATTAGATTTTCAGTATTGGGCACTCAGAGAATCCCAGAAGCAAAGTAGAATGATATGAAGGAATATTATGCCTTTTTTCAGATTTTTATCTGCTTTAGCATTATACCCAAATAAAAGGAAGGAAATTCTTTTCATTTCTGTATGCAGTGGCTTCCTGCTTCCAAAATTTAGAACTTAGGCTTGTACTATTAGTATTGTGTGTCACTAACAATACGTTATGGTTAAAGTTGGCACTGGGAGCTAGCCTGGGAACTTGACTGCCTGTTTGTTTATGTATGTCCAAACATTGGACTCCCAAGTTAATTAATTGTCTTGTTATTAGTTGAGACGAGCTTTGTGTGCCTATATTTTGACACCCTAGCCCCACTTCATTTAGTGGAATCATAAACTTTCAGCACTGCAAAGTGTCTGAAAGAGATCATTTAGTCCAGTCTTCTCAACCTTCTTTACAGGTGGGGGCTCTGAGGCCTAGAGAAGTTAAGTTGAACAAGGTAACAAAGGTACATATAGTAGCAGACTGTCCACTGTTTATGCCAGTATTCCTTCTGTTTTTTTGTTTGGTTGTTTGCTCTGTCTAACCTTCCCAAATTTTACTTACTTTAGAAGTTTCTAGAGCTACCAAGTTGTGGCATATTTTGCCCTGATGTCATTTTCTAGTCTTTTTCACCTTCTTTCTACCCGTTTATATTTCTGACTGGATGAGTGGATCTGTCAAGAAACAACTTTTTCTATTTTATTTCTTTATGTTTTGAAATTATCTGTGATGCATGTCATGTAAAGACATAAATTTACAGACATTTAAATTGAAAGATCTTGAAATATTTGCACTAGACATACCTGTAATTTAATAGCATATTAAACTTTTTATGACAGTTATAACCTAATGTGGATGAAGGTTTTCTTAATGTGAATGTTCTAATAATTGTTTATCCTATCTATATTTTCATCAAGCATCCAATGAGATATTTTAAGAAAGGAAAATATTAGTCTCATGTCATTAACCGAATTTGTATTTAATAATATTTAGTAAATTAATCAGTTTGTTTTATGCACCTGTGTATATTTCAGTGTTCCTCTGTATAATCTGGTAGTAGGCTTAAGGGGAGGAGGAGAGAGGGAATAAAGTCATAATATAGTTCTTGCCTTCAAGGAACCTAAATGTTCACTATATATTAATTTTTAAAAGGTTTACTGTATATCATTGTATATTCTATTTAACATAAAATTCTCCATCACTTTGTGGTAAATCTTTGGCTGTTAATTTTTATCTATTGAATGTTCCTTTGTAAGATAGGGATAGCTTCAGTGAAGAGAGTAAAGAGACCTAGATGCTTTGCTGATTTTATGGCAAGTCTTACTTCTCTGGAAGCTTTTCTTATTAATCTTACCACTTTCTTCACTTTTTGTCTACTGCTTCATAAAAACTCAATCAGTACTTCTTCTCTTGACTCATATAAACCAATATGATGTAAATGATAGAAGCGTTTTATCTCTTTAAGTTAAATATAAATGTTTAGATCTCCTTAACACTTTTCTTAGTAAAATCCCATTTGTCATTTGTATTTTCAGTTTTGGTTTGAGAGACATCACTAACATATTAGAAAAAAATTTATAGGAAACTGTATGTGTACATGTGTGCATGCGTGTGTGCCTGTGTGTTAGTTCAGAGGTTGGTTCTTACCCTACCAACTACTTCCTGAATCACTTATATTACTCCCTGAAGCAGTATATGTTCTCGCACATTCCTTAAGCATACCTATTGAGATTTTCATAACATTTTCTTATTGTTCATTCTCACCCTTGGTTCTATCTTTTGTGCCAGATAATGCTTTTTAGGAAGACTGACTTTAGCTTGATTTGTTACTGTTTTATTTTTTTAATATTTAAGCGTTTTTATTGAAAATGCTAGTATGGAGCAATAGTGGAAAGAGTTTAACATTTATAAGCAGAAATCCTGGGCTTGAGTTGTGGCTCTTCTGTTTCTGTATTGTGATTTGGAGCAAGTTTTTTAATGCCCTTTTAAATCTTAGCTTCCTCATATAAAACTGAGGTAGCATTAACCATGTCATATGATTGTGGGGATGAATCAAGTAACATGGAAACTCCTTTGTAAGTTGTGCCAATCTCGTAGGCATTTAATAGCTCATTTTCCTCCATTTCTTTTAACAATAATATTTGAGAATCAGTTTAGGAAGTAGTCTTTAGTGGTTTTTGACAACTATAGATTTTGAGCCTCTGAGAAAGCATGGAAGTTTAGAGAACTGAAACTGCATAAAACTTAAAAATGTTTGTTTAGTTGTACTATCATGAGACTTCTTAGAATTGTTTTCTAACATATACTGCCCCCGTCACTTCCTAAACCCTAACTTTATATGATTCCTTATAAAATACCCAATTATGAGTTCTGCACTCAACAGTGTCTCCTCTTAGAAATCTACACAAGAGAAAGTATAAAATGTGACTGTTTTCTTGTTCAGTCCTCTACTTTTCCTACCGGTAATGAGTGAGTATTTTCTTTCTAGCCAAATTCAGTACATGAATTTTAATATACTAAAATGGAAAGGCTTTGTTTTCAATGGTAATATAAAAATTGTTTTATTTCAGATTTGACCAGTTAGAAACTAGTGAATTGCAGTTTGATTATAAATACTTGAACCTTCATGTGGATTTGGGTTTACATTTTAAAGCTGAGGAACTCTATAGATATTTTCAGAATTTCTAAATGTTAAAATGCATGTCTAGAATTGCTTATTGAAAACTCTTGGAGCCAGTTGTGTTTCAGCATTCAGAATTTTCCAGTTTTCAGAAAGGTGACACAGAATGAAGCATATACTTTGTATTTTATAACACCCCATTGGAGTTCAGACTAGTAACCTAGAATGGAATGTTTTACTCTTTGCTTAAGTGTGTTAATTAAGGACCACATACAGTCTCATCAATTCAGGTCACACTTTGTTATAATTGAGTTTGCAGTTAGCTTAAGAGAAAATGTAGATGTTTTAAATTTTGGGATTCTGAAATTGCTGATTAGGGGGCTATGGACCTTTGTTTTAAAATGCAAATATGTATTTATTTTTATTAAACAAATTTTTTAAAAATCTGGTTTAGTTAGTAGTTGTAGCTACTAGAATGCTTTTGCCTACAAACTAAACTATAGGATCTCTTTCTGAGTTTGTTAATTTTTATAAACATGACCTGTTAATCATGAGTAAGCCTTGCATGATAACAAGCCTCTTATTCTTATTAAAAAGCAATGTTCTTAGCATGTTCTAAGTAATGTTAAGTCAACATTTCACTATTCTGTACTGATTTAATTTATTCTTTCATTGCTGTCAGATTTTTATAAAGATTTATAAACTGAAAGATTATTTTAAAAGGTGAACTTTAAGTGAGCCCCTGGTTCAATAACGGTTAGTCACCTCTAAAGGAGCAAGCCACATACCTCTGGGTTCGAGTCATTGGTTGGGGTGTGGGGGTGACAGCCATTGTGAATAACTGAATACAATCAAATAAAGATGCTTCCTCCTCCTTTCTCTACCTGCCTGTCTGCCTGCTTATCTTCATTCCTGCCTGCAACTTTCCTTTTTAAAAAAAAAAAAAAAGAAAGATAACCATTGGCTTATCTAAAGAAGGAAAGGTCTTAATTAAAAAACTTTATTAAATGGTATGTTTGAGTAAATTAATGTCTTTCACTTTCTTTACTTTTCCTTTGCCCTTATGATTTTACTATAGTTTTTAAAATAATAGTTTAAAAGCTGTGTATGCTCTACAGTGAGGTAACTAGTTGTTTTCACAAACTGGTGAAATAAAAATAAATTCTGCAAGCATGCAAGATTCCTATAAAGAAAATTTGAAAAGTATTAATGCAGCTGAATTTACATTGTTGTATATTAATGGAATCACAAATTTTATATGCAAACTTATAAGCTCTAATTTCATATACTTAGCCTTTGAAGCCATGCCTTCCTTAATTGTAAAATGGGCATAATAACAGTACCTACATAATAGGATTCTTAGAATTAAAATAGTTAATATACAGCACTTAGCATAATTACTCATACATTTAAAAGTTATAAAAGTGTTTACTGTTATTCCTTTTTTCCCCCTCAAGTATAAAATCTAACTTTACATCACATTTGACTTTTCTTTTAGATGTGCTGAAAGACATTATGATACCGCCAAATTTAACTGCAGAGGTGAGTATAAATGTACTAATATTATCTTTTATGACTTAAAACCAAAAAACTGAATCTGTCATAGCTCTGGTGAATAATATAGATTATTAAGTGAGAGATTTGCCTTAAAGATTATCTTAGAAAATTTGAGAAATAATTTCGTTATTCTGTTTTGGGAAAAAGTTATATATACCTGCCAGTTGAATTATAAAATTAAAAAATTATAAAAATTCAAATTGTAGAATAAACTAAAAATTAAGAGAAATTCTCAGACTAGCAATATAACGGGGAGGGAATTTTATCTCCTATTTGAAGCATTTGGTATGATAGGAAAACGTCATAAAGAGAAAGCAGACAACTTATCAAGGACCATGACCTAAAAGGTAGAAAAGGGTGTAAAAAATAGGGATAAGAGGAGCCTGATAAATAAGAGGAAGGAACTACTTTAAAGAAGTTTTTCTTAGATTTAATAAAGTCCGTCTCACAGCCAGCCCACAAAAACTTTCACTTGTATTTGTGGAACTCCCTGGGTGTGAGAGATCTGGATAGCTGTGAAGGTTGCAAATGCTGCTGTGATAATCAAAAAGAGAAAGTGAATGAATGCTGTGAATGACAGATTGATTTATTTATCCTTGATCCCTCCTGAAAATCTAGAATGGACTTTCAAGCAGTTGGTTTGAGAAATCAGAAGCACTCATAGCTGAGAGCCAATATAGGTTTTTCTAAAAATGTTTCTTTTTTGGTGTATCTAGACTGCTGCTTACTAGGCAAAGCATTTTGTAGTCTAAGTTTATCTAGCTTTAAGTAGACATTTAACAAGGTTTAACAGGTTTTCCTGGGTGATTTTTGTATGCCTCTGGGGAAATGAAGAAGCAAAGATGATACATTTAGGCAGATGACTAAGTGAAAGCTCTCCTGATGACTCCCTACAATGATAGTCATTGATTTCAAAGAAGAGCTCTCCTGTCACACCAAAGGACTTAATTAATTGTATCCTGCACCACATTATGAATGACTTGGTTGAATATATAAGACATACTTTTCACATGTGTAAATGACAAGAGGAACAGAGAAGTTTGGTTAATACTTCATATAAAAAGACCTGAAACTTCATAGGATAAACTTTAATGCAATTCTGTATTTTTTAAAGTATTTATAAATGCCTTGAGCCATAAGTATACAGCAATAGCATTTGCAAAACCATTTTTAAATAGCATAATTAACACTTTTATTTCATGTTTTGTAATGTTGCACTATTATTTATGTTAAAAATTGCGTTGAAAGCCCCAGCAAGAAACTCATGAGATGTTTCGTTTTGGATTTACTTCCACCTCTGTTGTGTTGTCAGGTGCGCTACTTTTCCATAGCAATTTCCCCTTTCATATATTGGGGAAAATAATACTTGGCCCTCCCTGTTTAATGAATAAAATTAAGAGTTAATGAGAAACTATTTTCAAAAATGAGAGAATTACCAGATAACTTTTTTTTTCTAGAGTTCAGTTTTTCTTTTAAACATCTGTTAAGCTTAGCCACAGTATTTCTAAAGTTAACCTGCTTTTAATAAACAATTTAGGAGAAATTTTTTTCTTATTCTGAGGTTATGTTTTTATCACAGTTGCACAGTATCCTTTTGAAGACCATAATCCACCACAGCTAGAACTTATCAAACCCTTTTGTGAAGATCTTGACCAATGGCTAAGTGAAGATGACAATCATGTGGCAGCAATTCACTGTAAAGCTGGAAAGGGACGAACTGGTGTAATGATTTGTGCATATTTGTTACATCGAGGCAAATTTTTAAAGGCACAAGAGGCCCTAGATTTCTATGGGGAAGTAAGGACCAGAGACAAAAAGGTAAGTTCTATTTGATATTTTTTATTTATTCTTCCTAGATCTGAAAATTTATTAGAAAATTGATTTTTTTTTAATGGTAGTTTGGTAACTTCTTCTAAACATTCGTTAGTTTGCTATTTAACTTTCATGTGAGCAAGTGATTAATTCATTCATTTTCTCTGTTTAGCTAGTGTTTTCCTATCATGCTGTCAAATCTTACATATTAACTCTTACATGTATATATTTGGTTTCATAAAATCGTTACAAAGCATTTTTTAAAATAGGACCTTAGTCACATGTAAGTGTGAGATTTCTGAAGCTTGTTTGAGAATAAAATATCTTTGGATAATAACTTGGATGCCATTACCTAGTAAAGTGTGATCATTACTTTTATACTACATAAGATTATTTTTTAGGATGAATATTCATAAATGTACTAATTAATCAGAAGTCTTCTCTTACTTATAAGACTAAAGATTATGTTGAAAATCAGTGGCAAATTTAATATGTGTAGTACATTTAGAAGCAAAAAGCAGACTCTGGGAGAGACCATTTATAATGATTTTAAAGAGATTCCTTTCCTTGGATGATAAGTAAGACAAACATGCTTATATTGTTTTGTATATTTTGTACATTTCTCTGTTTCCATCAAGAAGGACAAAACTAAAACACTCCAAATAGATGCAAAAACTCATTTAGAGAGTTCTGTTGAGGCAGGTAGACCTCACAACTTTGTGTGAAAAATGTATTCTAATTTTAATAAATTGTAAATCAGAGGTGTTCCCTTCCAGTTTAAGGTACTTTTATAAAAATTCTACTTTAAACAGAAACATAACTGATCTTAGCCATCATTTTGAGATGGGTAGCTGCATTGATACCTCAATCTTCTATTCCTTCCTCAACTCTTGACTTTTAAAATTATATCTGTCGTTGTCTAAGTGCTATTTATTTGCAGTAATTTATAAAATTGTATAATTTTGGGGAATATTGATTATCAGCGATTGCCTTACATTTCTGGATCTTTTATGTACCCAGGAGTTCTAGCACTAGAACGAATTCCAGAGCAGAGGACCTGAGATGTTTACTTTGATTTGTCCCTTCATTACTTAGAGTATTTATTTATTAAAAATATAGAAGGTAAATTGTTCTACATGTAAGTGAATAAATGCAGAGCAGTACACGGAAAGGAGATTGGATCGGAAGAAATCCATGGATCAGTGGGTCAGATGAAAATACAGTTACCGAAGCAGTGGTGGAAGTTTAAAACAGGGTTTACGAGCAGCAGTGGTAGTGAAAAAATAATCAGGTAAAAAGAATTTAAAATAAAAACAAAGTTGTGTAATGTGGAGCAACAAGACTGGACTTAAGCTTGAGGCTCTAAAACTTTTAAAAAAATGATTAAATGTATAAATCTTCTCTCACAAAATATTGTGCTTTTGTATATGAACATAAAACTTTGCTTATAGTTTTTAATTGCACTGAAAATTATTTTTAACATAGATTGTAAATGAAATATAATAATTATGTCTCAGTTTCGTTTTCATGTAAAATCAGTGGTCACTGCTTGAGAATGATGAATAATCTAATTGATACATACTGACCAAAATTAAGTAGTTCTGCTCAATAGTAAATTTTAAAGAGCTACTATTATTTAATTTTAAATAGCATGTTAAAGTATGCATTGTCTTTGAATTGACAACTTTTTTGTCGTATTTGATGTCCAATCAACTTTTGAGTTTATTTTTGGCAAAAACAAGCACTGAAAACTCTTTTGAAAGAAAGAACAAATGGAATCTATAGATTCTTTTGCCAGATGAAAGTACGCTTGTGTCAAGAAATAAGATTCTCTAGCACTCTTCAGATAAATTCATGTTACATCCTTTACTTCGCCTTCAAGTAAATGAGGTCATTTTTGGCAATATCCTAACACAATGCTGTGTTAGGAAGATTAAGACTCCACATTTTAGTTTTAAGGCTGAAGAGCAACTCTGTAAACAAGTTTGCATTTTATCCGGTTAACAGCATTTAAAATTCTGGCTGTAGGATTTGTCTTCTAAAACCCAGTAAATTTTTATGTGTAGCAAAGAACTTCATCCTCCCACTTGACAAAACCTCTTGAGATCTCCTTGATTGAAAGTCTTGGCTTCCATGAATTTGGCAGCTTTCACAGCAGTAGATTTTTTCATGAGAAATCCTTTTACAATGGCTGTGATTCAAGGTTTGGCACACATGAAACAACAGAATACTTTCACAACAGTAGATAAGATTTCTCTCAGGATTGATAACGGAGACTTATACCCCAGTGCATATGATGAACAGAGCAATGAGTCACAATGACATGCAGAGCTTCTGTCTTCCAAAGCAGCAAAACCAAATGTTTTGCCAGCATAAGGTATACGATCTCTTTGTAGAATATTGAGAGTTCTTAAGAAGTTTTGTAGATTTTTCTGTTATTGTTTTTTTTGCAAGCAGTTTCACCATTTTGAAAATGTTCAAGTTCCCTACATTTTCCAAAAGGACTCCAAAATAGAAATTATTTCTTTATTGTGTTACCATGCATGTATTTGATGAAAACTAGTAGCTGGCTGAACTAAAAATTCATAGGCTGAAGGGAAGTGCTATTTCCTATGGTGACCTGCTTCATAGTCTTAGGGGAAAAAAGTTAGTTTTATTGGAATGCAAAAAAGTTGTTTGAGATATAACAGTCTTTTCTATTCCAAGTTTCTAACATGTTTGAGCATTTCTTACTTTTCCTTTTATTTTGATGAATACCAACAGACACGCACACACCCCCACAAGGAAAGGAAGGGGAAAATGAAATAAAATGATAAACTCTTTCCGCTGTATGAACCTCTAATCCCTCACTTACCCCTTCCCTCTGGCAACCTTAGCCTTGTTGTTATAGCCCAAAATTTTATTTTTATCTTATCAGTTTATTTGCATTATTACTCCATAGTCCACATATTGGTGAGATCATCTAATAATGTCTTTCTCCTTTTGACTCACCTCACTCAGCAATATTCCATCAAGTTCCCTCCATATTGTCTTAAATCACAAGATTTCACCTTTTAAATGGCTAGGTAGTATTTTATTGTCTTTGTGTTTATATATATACATGTATATTTGTATATACATATGTATTGCATGTACATATATTTAAACCAGATCTTCTTTATTCATCTATCAAAGGACATTTAGATAAATTCCATATCTTGGCTGTCATAAATAATGCTGCAGTAAACAAAGGAATGCATGTGTGAGTTAATACTTCCATATTCTTTGGATAGATACTTAGAAGTGACATAATTGGATCACACTGTAATTGTATTTTTAAGTTTTTGAGAAATCTCCATACTGTTTTCCAGAATGGCTACAACAGCAATCTAGACTTTTCCAATGCATGAGGGTTCCTTTCTACCCCCCACCCCCTCCCCCCCTTTTTTAAGAGGTAAGGGAGAAGAGGGAGAAGCAATTTTTAGGAAGGGAGGGAGGGCAAGGAAAGGAAAGGAAGAGAAGGAAAAAACATCTTCGTTTAGCTTTTTCACCTGGAACCTGGGTTGCAAACCTGGGTCCCTGGTCTGCATGCTAATGGCTTAGCTGTCTGAGCCACAAGGCTGCAACCCTGCCCATTTTTTACTTTAAAAAAAAACTGAGTTGTATGAAGTTTTTCTAAGTCTTATATATTAATTCTTTTCAATGTATGATGTACAAATAGCCTTTCCTGTTCAGTAGGGTCTCTCTCTATTCTGTGATAGCTTCTTTTGCTGTACTATGCTTTTTCAGTTAAACAGAATCCTGATAATTTGTTTTTTCTTTTGTTTTCCTTGCTGTTGAAGTTGAGTCCCCAAAGACATCTTTGAGGATATCTTGATGACCTAATGTTTTCTTCTGTATGTTGTTTGTTTTTCAGTTTTATGTTGAGGTCTCTAATCCATTTTGAGTTGATTTTTGTGTATATATTTATCTCTTTATAAGGTATTTGCCTTCACCATGTTCAATTGTGTAACTTTTGTTGGTTTAGCATTATAGCCAACAACCTTGTAGGGCACTTTTATCAAGAACTTTGAATGAGGGCCAGACAGAGGTTTTGTAATGATCTAGTCTTTTCTAACTAAGCTATACCTTTATACGTGCTCTCTCTTCCTTTCCCCCCACCTCCCTTTTACATTCACCCACCCATACACGTACATACTGATCCTTTCTGATACAGGAGCTTTTTCAGACTAGCTGGCAGTTTGCTTCTGATAGTGAAAATTAGCTATATAAGAAGCACTTGGGATATTCTGGCTCATCATGTTCAGGGATAAAAATAAAGCCCAAGAATATTTAAACTTTATTATGTTTTATTTGTCTGTTTTTGGTTTTAGTTACAAGAGAAGTTTCCATTAAAAAAAGTCTGGGCAACTTTTAGCTTGTCAAAGGGAAAATATTTTAGTCATCACAATCTGGTAATGTCATTTCTGTTTTTCTTGAGAGGATATTTAATGAAATGGCAAGTCCCATGGGATATTGTTCTGAAATTGAGCCAGAGTGAAAGTGGGAGAAATAGTTACGCAATTAAAATGTAAAGCCTACAGTATCATGTGGTAGAGGGTAATATCTACATATCAGCATATGCATATCAAATCATAGCATATTCTCCATCCTCTTATAGATTGAAATCTCCCCCAAGTGACTGGTGATAGCCTAGCAGTAAATAGAAAATGGAATTCTGTACAAACTGTTAGTAATCTATCCAGTAAAATAGTTACGTTTAGCTGCTACATGAATCAGTACTCATAGTTAAGTGACTCAGCCAGAATTGATCAGTTTTAGCTTCTTTGAGTCAAAACAGATCACTGATATCTGCTCTGCTTAACTTGTGATTAATTAAATATCTAGATCATTTGTTGGATGAATTATACACAGATATAAAAGAAATAACCTAATGTGCCTCTACCTTTATACCTGTGTTTACTTAAATAGACAAAAAGAAATTCAAGAGCAGATGTTGTTGGTGAAGCTCTGTTTTATTTCATTAAAATGCAGCTAAATACCAGATGATGACATTTGCATTTTAGGTTGAAACAACATTAGAAAATAAGATATAGTGGATAAAAGTCAATAAGATTATGGACTTTATTCTAGAAATGATTATTTTATTGATGATAAAACTGAGGTCCAGAGAGATGAACTGCTTTGATCAAGATAACCCAGATGATTAACGACAGATTTAGAGTAAAATTTGAATCCTCACATATTGTTGCACTCCTTTCCACACCATTAAGTGCATAAGTCTTGGAATTGCAAAATAATTTGAGAGTTCAGAAATAATCTCTCTGTAAGGTTTAAATTTTCCTGGAAATTCATACAATACAGGGGAAACTGGTTTTTTTAGACAAGGCTCCTTAGGTGATAGGGCATTAAAGACACCTGATTTAAGTAGAATACGGACAACTTGAAATTGTTGATCTTATGTATATAATACTCTAAACTCCCTTAAAAATCTTTGCAATTTGATTATTTAAGGCTTTCAAAAATGTTTACCTGATGATTAGAGTGCTAGTGAAAAATATATTTTTAACCTTTAATGAATATAATTAATTTCATCATAAGATAACAACTGATTATGGTAAAGCTTTTTGCTATACCACTATGTAATTCTTCCAGAGAATTATCTTATACTATCATTAATTATCCAGTGTAGTTACCCCCTTACCAGTATTACCTTTTATATCGAATATGTAGATTTTTTTCATTTTTTGTAATTGTGAACACTTTTACAGGAGATACATACATTTTATCCATTTTTCAGTTTTTATGCATTTTATTAGAATTGTCTTTAATGTTGTTTTGCTTGTATCCTTAATGTTAATCATAAAGAAATATTAAGAAACTGAAGATAATTGTATTCTGGTGACATTATATATAGGAGCCCTTATTTCCCGCTCCTTATTCTCTTCTTCCCCCATCCCCTTGTTTTGCAAAAAGAAGCCAGTTGTCATGTTTTGACTTTGCAGAGACTCTTTATCTGATGCAGAATTGACATTTCCTCAGTAGACTTGGTGCAAATTTGGTGACAGAGCCATGGGTACCAGGTGACCAGAAAATGTGCCCTCATGTTAGCAGTGTTTAAAGAACACATTAGGTTTTGAATGTTGCAGAGAAGTCAAAGGAAAGGAAGATTATATTTTGTTTAGTAATTTAAAGAAAGCAACAATGTTATACTTTCCTAGGAATCATTCTTTTGCATATTTGGTTCTTTTGCTTTATGAGCATGTGCAAATTATTCTAAAGCAAGCTGTCAGTAGTCTCTGCCCATCTCCAACCCCTCCCCCAAAGTATACTGCAGGGTAATTACTAGTGTTGGTTCCCGTCTCATTCCTGTACCTCATACTGCTGCGTCTTTACTTATTTTTCAGAATTGTGATTGACGACTTTATAGTGTTTATTGTACACTGTCAATAAAGACTTGTAACATCTTATGAATGTTCCTGAATATGTACTTTAGAAATAGTCCCCAATTTTTTTTTTTAATTTAAAGAGGCAAATTTTTATTATGTTGACAGATTTAACCAGAATCTTTGCTGTTTCTCTCTGTCTTCCCCCAGAACAGTAGTAGGTATAGTAAGAATGAATGTTCCGTTTCTTTGATTAAGCTTTCAGGTCAAAAGTTTGAGCTTTTAATTTTGTTTGTTTTCAAAGCAAATATTAAAGTTCCTATATATATATATGTCTCTGCACATGCATTTGTCAGTTTATCTTTAATGAAGACAAGTCACTTAGAATAGTAAATATTAACTTTATAGTAAAGTGTTCCCAAGAAAAGAGAATTTTCTAGTTTCTTTGAACAGTGAATTTTTATGGCATAATTATAACTTCAGTTATTTTTTTTCAAGTCTGTTTTTTAAATTTCCCTATATGACCTAATGGCATTTTCTCTTCATTTAAAACAAAACAAGCTATTTTAGCTTTTTTTTTTACAAGGTCCTAATATAGCATTCTTATTTTTTTCTAATACATTTATTCTCCTGAACTAAGTGTGCTATTCTAATATGGCATTTAGTCCTGTTATCCAGTTGATATATTCATAAAATTGTAAGATTTTTTTGTACCTTGAAGGACCATAGCAATTAATTCACTCCCCTTTAATGTAGATGATAAAACAGAGCTGTAAAGATCAGTCTTTCCCTGGGTTATTTAATCTCTCTATAGTAAAGCAAGATCATATTACCTAACCTTAAATCCAGTATCCTTTCTACGATAATATGCTCTCCTATCCAAATTATTTTTATTATTTTGATCTTCAGAGTAAAACTAGAAACTAAAAGAAAAAACAAAAGTTGCATTATAATGTAATAGAACTCTCATTTTCAAGTCACAGAAATCCAACTCAGAATGGCTTAAATGAAAGACAACATGCCTTATATAATGATGTCAGTAGTCTCCGTCAACTTTCTCCTTTTCTCTGTGTAGACTTCACTTCAGGCAAGTTTCTACATGCAATAGTAAGGCATTACTTCTAGTAGGTTCAGGTTTCCATTCTACTCTAGCAACTGCAGAGGGAGGAGAACTACAATTTGAGCAAAAATTCCTAGATTAGATTCTGATTACCTTGATTATGACCCATCCCTGAACAAAGCATTCTGGCAAGAGGCACTGAACACATATCTGAAGGTTAAGAATAAGGCCTACCTCCAGCAACCACAGGGAGAATGATAACTTTCCGAAAGGAAAACAATGCTGCACTGAGAGAAATATATCATTTGTCTGCTTCACATTATTCATTATCACAGAGCCAAGGATTCTGTCATTCATGTACCACTATTTAATACATTACATATATACTTGACTTCGTAAACCTGAAGAACTATAATTCTCATATTCTTCAGAGATAGGAAAAATATGAGCTAAAAGACGTGACTGCCTTCAGATTATGTAATTAGTTAGCATACTGTTAATGAAGCTCAGGACACCTTAGTAAAAACATTTAGACTTAGATTCACATTTAGGTTTAGATGTTTTGATCAACATGATTGATTATATGCACTAAAACTTTTATTTTTAAAATAGAAGTAATAGTATCTTGTAAAGTTGTGGTAGTATTAGGAAAAAATGTAAAACGTTTGACACATAGCTTTGTATATAAGAACTACTTTTATATGTTGTCATTGTAAGAATAGCCATTCCTAAGAGCATTGTTTTTCCTTTGTTGACGTTCTCTAATTTTCTGTGGTCATTTTGAAATGTAGATTTTCAAGCTTCAAGTCAACAATGTATTTTTATATCTACATTATTTCTAAGTTCAGAAGTACCAGTGAAAAGTTAGCTGAAGTAGAGAATAACTTTTTTACCTGAGGAATCTAGCATCTGAATTCATGTTAGAGATGATCTGAGAGTGTTGATGCAGAGTATATGAACAAAGCATTACATATCTTGTGGTATCTAGTTTATATTTTGGTCTAGAAGTATTATGGCAGTATTCTGGGCTTGAAAGTAACATACTTTTGTTACTGTTTTTTAAGAATTCATCATATGCAACAGTCTTTATTACATAAAGAAGCAGGTTAAAATATTCATTAAAATGTTCATGAAAGATACATGGGACAAATGTAAATTTCGATAACAGATGATAGGATATTACTATCAGAGTATATTTGCAGTAAAAAATATAAAAATAGATCAAGGATGTCATTTTATATTAACACTGGGTACACTCCACAATGAAGACTTGCAGTTATGAACTCTTATGTCCTAAACATAACTTCAGAATATATTAAGCAAAAACTGGGCTAAATGAAGAAAGGAATAATATAAAAACAAGAATAGCAACACTCTTTAATATATTTAAAGATTATGACTATAAAAAAAGCTAGATAACTTTTAAATACTAAAAATAGTCCATTTATATTAAAGATTATGAAGATAATAATGAGTAGGAATGTGGGAATAAAGATGAAAATATTAGTGAACTAGCAAACAAAACCATTTAAACCATTTGAACTAATAAAGCATTGTATTTAAATGTCAGTAAAATTAGTAGATGGCTTATAAATCCAGTCAAAGGAAAAAGAAAAGAGGGAAAACAAAGTCATGTTTAAGAAAGAGGATCAAACTATAATGTAGCAGTGATATTAAAAATTGTATTCAGGTTTATGCTAGTGGATTTGAACATTTCAATAGGAAGGGGGCAATTTTTAATAAAAATGTTGTTATTAATGCTTGAAAGTGAAATATAGTATCTGAACTAGACCATCCAGGAGGTACTTTGTTTGAAATACATTTCAGGTGACTATTATCAAATGAATCCACATCAGTAATTATATTTTCTAAATTAGTCTGGGTGTTAGAAAACATATATAGCTTCTCAAGTGACTGTTTGCATAACCCTTATACCTTAATCTGTAAAAGATAGTATATTTAAAAAACTAGAAATGACAATTTGGGGGTAATGAAATACTTCAGTTTGGCCAAAAGTAAAAGTATGTGCAAGGGAGATGGGGTTAAGAGTAGAAAAGGGGACTGGGCTTCTTTTTTCTTAATGTTTTAGAGTCATAATGTATGATATTATGATGCTCTTATGTGGGTAGATACTAGAAATAATTTAACATGTATTAATTGGCAATGTGACTAGTCTTGAACTTTTGTAAAATTAGTCCAATACTATAAAAATAGATTGGAAAATAGATAAGTTAGAGGCTGGTAATAATCAGTTGAATATTACAGATTTGCAATAGCTGGCTGAACAAAAAATTAGAACTGGTATTTTGAGAGGCATTTCAGAATCAAAATCTATTTTTGGGTATCTGAACAGATGTGTAGAAATAAATTATAAGTATTCTAAATGACTTTTAACCTCAGGTTTGTCTTACATTTGATGTTTACTCTGCACGTGTGTGCATATTTGTATGTTATTGTATACATTCATATGTCAAGTAGTTGATATACAAACTGATATACCAATCTGCCCTGTCTGCTACCGGACCTTTGCCAAAGTGCTGGGGTTCCCCCACTTCATTTTCTATATCCCTATGTGTGTCGCTGCTGTCTCAGTTTGTTTCTTTCACTCTAGCCGGAAGAAAATGTCAGGCTAGTAAATACTGAGATGCAAATTCAAGCTGAATTTCATTATTAATAGAATATATGCTCTCGAGATGTACCCTTGTTGCTCAGGTGACTGAGGCATGGACGATGTAAGCCCAAGGACTCATGTTCACAATCTGGAATGGGGTTGAAAATCAAAATGAAACAAATAATGAAAAATGCTGCCTCTTCCTCTCTCTGTTGTCCTGCTTTCATTCCTTCTGTCACCTCTTTGAAAAAAAATATGTATGTGTATATGTACACATCTTTATCTCATTTATAAAACAGCATCATCAGTAATATCCACTTTCTGAAAATTCTATATTTTTTGAAGCAGAACAATGCATAAAACACTAAGTACTCAATAAGCAGCAGAAGCAGTGGTAGTGGTGGTGGTATTAGAAGAGGATTTTAGGCTTAGATGCTGAGAGAATAGTGATTTTCATTGACATAGATAAGAGGTTGGTCCGTGAACGATTTTACTTTATTTTTTGGATACATTGTGTTTTGAGTGCTTCTGAAATTTATCAACTGGATTACCCAGGTAAGTGTTGGGAAGTTTGGACTGGGAGTTGGGTATAAAGTCATTCTAAGAGACCCAGATTTTAGAGTTCATATATAAGATTGATAATTAAACTACCATAGTAGATAGGATTGATATAGAGAGTAGATAGCTAAGATCAGAATTTTGAGATATACCTACATTTAGGGACAAGAAGAGATTTGGTTGTTGAGAAAGTGCTAATGACCATTAAGAAATCTTCCTTATAATAATGGATATCGAAGAGTTAAGAGTAGAGGCCTTTCTTCGAAAATTTGCTCTTATATAGAAAGCAAGGATGATAGTTTGAGATTTAGGAGCATGTAGATTTTTGATGTTTGAGTTGTTAACTTCTTTTGGATAAAGGATAGGTTTACCTGAACTTAATAATTAAGAGGAGACCGGTAGAGAGAATAAAGGCAAATGCAAGAGAGAAGGCAATGAGTACTTGTCAAAACAGAACCTACATAAACACAGAGACAGTTTTTATAAAATACCGGGAGTAGAAAGATTTCTTTTAACATTTCTTTTAACATTGCATTATAACATAGGTTTACGATATACATCATAGTAAATCCACTTCTGTGTATAATACATTTATAACTATACTCTTTTTTCCTTCAGTATACAATTAGTTACCTTTACCCATTTTGTCCATATATCCTCCCCCTTCTCTTCCTGCAACCACTGATTCACTTTTTTTTGACGAAAAGTGTATTGTTTAATTTAGTTCTTTCTTTAAGTCTGTTTTTGTTTGATTTAGTTCATTTGCTTGGTTGGTTCTCTATATGCCACATATGAGTAATGTCATACAGTGTTTTTATACTTCTGGTTTAGTAGGTCTGATTCCCTATGGGTTCATCCATGTTGCTGCAAATAGTAGGATTGCATCTTTTTGATAGCTGAGTAGTATTTCATAGACTATATAAATCCACATCTTCATCCACTCATCTATTGATATCACTTAGATTATTTCCAATTCTTGGGTATTATAAATAATGTTACAATGAACATGGGGGTGCATCTATCTTTTTGAATGTTTTTTTGGGGTATGGGGAGCGGGCAGGTAAGTGCCCAGCAGAGGAGTAACTGGAAAAGATTTTAAGATGAGAAGGAAATTTTGAGCATGTTCTTCTTGGATGACATCAGAGTTTCTAATTTAGTAAAGTTGGAGCAAAATTTACTGAGGATGATATCTGGGACAAGATGGAAAGAGAGCTAGAGTGAACATAGCACTGAAATCATTGTAGTCAAGAGTTTAATAAGTGCCTATCAAGAGGGGATAATGAATGGTGGAGATGTATATTAGGTAAAACTGAGTAAAGGCAGTAGAATAGTAAGAGAAATGCCTGAATATTCTGAATGCTTCCTCCTGGTCTGTGAATTTAAAAGAATTAAAGAATCAATGACTACCTTTTGATATGATGGCCTGGAAGTTGGGACTAGGTCAACCTGAAGAATACTAAATTAAGCAAAATTAGAATCTTTTGAAAGTCATATTTGGGAATGAAAGATAAAGGAAAATCACTAGTGTTGGACGGTAGAACTATACCAGCAAAACATACTCATTTCTTATATTTTGATTCTATTTTCTGAAAATAAGCCCATGGGATTTTAATGGGTATTGCATTAAACCTGGATATTGGTTTAGGTAAGATGACCATTATAACCATGTGGATTCTTTCCAACCATGAGCAGCAAATGGCTTTCTATCTTATTGTGTCCTCCTCTCTTTTAAGAAGGACTTGTAGTTTTCATTGTATAGGTCTTTCACCTCCTTTGTTAAGTATATTCCAATATACTTGATTTTTTTTTTCCACTTCTGTTTTAAGCAGCATAGCTTGCTTGATTTCATTTTCTTCTAGTGTGTTTGTGTCTAAAAATGCAGCGTATTTTTGTGCACTGATTTAGTAGCCTGCCACTTTACTGTATTTGTTAATTAGTTCTAGTAGTTTTTTGACATAGTTTTTAGGGTTTTCAGTATATGTAATCATGTCATCTGCAAATAATGAGTTTCACTTTGTCCTTTCCAATTTGGATTCCTTTTATTTCTTTTTCTTGCCTAATTGCTCTGGCTAAGACCCTCCAGTACAATATTAAATAGCAGTGGTGAGAGTGGACAGCCTTGCCTTGTTCCTGACTTTAGAGGAAATGCTTTCAATTTTTCGCCATTGACTGTGATGTTGGCTGTCGGTTCATCGTATATGGCCATTATTATATTGAGGTATGTACCTTCTGTCCCCATTTTCTGCAGGGGTTTTATATAACGGGTGTTGGGTCTTGTCAAAAATTTTCTCTGCATCTATTCATACAGGCAGGTGATTTTTCTCCTTGCTCGTTGATATCTTGTTGATA
The DNA here is from genome assembly GCA_004363575.1 of Solenodon paradoxus. Taxonomy (NCBI): domain Eukaryota; kingdom Metazoa; phylum Chordata; class Mammalia; order Eulipotyphla; family Solenodontidae; genus Solenodon; species Solenodon paradoxus. Next base: position 605,779 of record RJWH01000144.1, read on the forward strand.
TGGTGTATTACATTAATAAATTTATGTATGTTGAACCATTCTTGCATCCCTGGGATAAATCCCACCTGATCATGATGGGTGATCTTTTTGGTGCATTACTGAATTTGGTTTACTAATATTTTGTTGAGAATTTTTGCATCTATGTTCATTAGAGTTACTGGTCTGTAATTTTCTTTCTTGGTGACATCTGTATCAGCTTTTAGTATCTTGTGATATTAGCCTCATAGAAAGTGTTTGGAAGTGTTCCCTGTTCTTCAATATTTTGGAAGAATTTTAGAGGAATAGGTATTATTTCTTCCCTGGAAGTTTGGTGAAATACATTAGAAAAGCCAGCTGGTCCTGGGCTTTTATTTTTAGGGATACTTTTGATTGCCTCTTAAATTTCTTTGTGTTGTTTTGTTCAGATGTTCCAGTTCTTCCACGTTCAGTCTTGGTAGACTGAATTTTTCAAAAAATCTGTCCATGTCCTCAGGGTTGTCTACATTGTTGGCAAAGATCTATTCATAGTAGTCTCATATGATGTCTATAGTTCTGTGGTATCTCTTGTAACTTCTCCCCCTTTTATTTCTGATTCTAGTTAGAGTTTTCTCCCTTTTTATTCTTTGTGAGTTTAGCCTATGACTTTTTAATTTTGTTTATTTTTTCAAAGAACCAACTTTTGGATTGTCTTTTTTGTTTTCTATAGTGTTAATCTCTGCTCGAATTTTGATTATTTTCTTCTACTGATTTTTGGTTTTAATTGTTCTTTTTCTGGTTGCTTTAAATGTAGGGTTAGAATATTTATTTGATTTTTCTTGTTTCTTGAGGTAGGCCTGGATTAAATAGCAGTGTTGTGTGTGCACAGCCTTCTTATTACTGCTTTTGCTGCATCCTATAGATTTTGGTAGGTTGTGTTCTCATTCTCATTAGTCTGTAAGTATTTTTTAAATTCTCCTTTGATTTTCTCTTTTACCCAAGAGCCATCAGAAGCATATTGTTTAATCCAATTAATTTGTGGTCTTCCAGCTTTTTGTGATCGATTTCTAGTTTTAAGTCCCTGTGGTCAGAAAAGATGCTTGGTATGATTTTGTAAATTTGTTAATGTGTTTTGTGTCTCATATGATCTGTACTTGAGAAGAAAATGAAATCTTTGGATGAAGCAGTTGGTATTTGTCTATTAGACCTAAGTGTAACAAATTATCCTATAAATAGCTGCTGTTTGTCTCTTAATTTTTTTTAGTTGGTTGATCTATCCATTGTTGTAAGTGGGATTTTGAAGTCTACTATTATTGTATTGCTGTCGATTTCTTTTGTCAGTTATAGTAATACTTAATGTATTTTTGATGCTCCTTCATTTGGTGCATACATGTTAATAAGCGTTATTTCTTCTTACTGAATTGACACCTTAATCATATACTCTTTATCTGTCTTTTGTTATGCATATTATTTGGAAGTCTGTTATAACTGTTCCTGTTTTTTATTTGTTTTTTCAGTTGTCATTCAACTGTAGGATTGTCTTCAAGTCATTTACTTTAAGCTAATGTTTATCTTTTGAAAGAAGGTGAGTTTCTTGAATGCAGCAGAAGGTTGGATTAGGCTTTTTAATCCATTGGCCAGTCTCATTTAATTTTGATTGCTCAGTTCAATATATTACTGTTTATGGTGGTTATTGATAACTGCTATTAATTGCCATTTCTTAATTTGTCTCTGATTTTTGTTATAGACAGTGCTTTTGTTCTTCTCTTTCTCTTCTTAAGTGCATTGGGTGTAGTTATGTTTTGATTGGTTTCCCTTTTTTGTTTTCTTCTTTGTTTTTTTCCTGGAGATGTAGTTATGTTCTCATTGGTTTCCCTTTTGTTTTCTTCTTTGCTGTTTTTCCCAGGAGACTTTTTTTTTTTTTTTTTGAGGTTAGTGTTAAGAATTCTGTTTACCTCCTGTTTTCATTTGAAAGTAGATTAGTCTTACACTCCTATCCATCCGCATTTTTATTCTCTCCTCATTCTCACTTTTTATATTTGCTCTTTTACTGTTTTTAATTAGAATTTCTTGACATTTAAATGAGTATTCTTTAGTATTTTTTGTACAAGTTTTTGTGGTGGTGAATTCCTTAACTTTTGCCTATCTGAAAAGCTTTTTTATCATTCCTTCAGTTTTGATTGATAATCTTGCTTGATATAGTATCTGAGATTGAAAATGCTTTTCTTTCAGCAAGCACTTTGAATATATCATGCCATTCTCTTCTGGCCTGTAGAGTTTCAATTTAGAAATTCTGCTGGCAATATCTTGGGGACTCCTTTGTATGTCACTCATTTTTCTCTAACTGCTTTTAAGATTCTGTCTATATTTTTTATTTTTGACATTTTGATGACAGTGTGTCTAGGTGGAGATCTATTCGCATTCCTTTTGTTTGGAACTCTTGGAGTTTCCTGAATCTGGAGACTTGTTTCATTCCTCTGGTTCAGGAAATTTGCAGTTATTATTTCTTCATATATGGTTTCTACCCCCTTTTTCTCTGTCTTCTCACTTCTGGGACACCTATGATTCAAATGTTGTTCCTTTTGATGTTATCCTATAGATTGTGAATGCTTTTTTCATTTTTTTTCATTCTTTTTTTCTCTTTGCTGGTTTTTTTTGTTTTTGTTTTTTTTTTTTAAATATATTCCTTTCCCCTATCTTCTAGCTCACTGATTCTATTACAGGCTTCATCCATCCTACTCTTGAATCCCTCTGTCAAGATATTTTTTCCAGCTATTGTGTTCTTCAATTTTTTGATATCTTGCTTCAATTTTTCTCCCTCTTTGTTTTACTCTTTCTTTTCCTCTATTGGTTTCTTGGTTTCCATGAGTATGTTTATCACTGTTACCCTAAATTCATCCTAGGTAGTTTGCACATGTCTGCTATATTTGGATTTTCTTCTCGGGTTTTAGTTGGAGCCACCATTTATTGTCTATTTCTCTGTCTTCATTCTGTTTGGCATTCTGTTTATTTTTCTGTGGGCTATTTTTCCCTGAAGTGATGGCATTGTGTAGTGTCTCGACTTGCATCAGAGAAACCTGGATCTTAGTTTGAAAATTGTGAATTGTTGAGTTGTGTGGCATAAGCATTAGGTAGATTTGTTGATGTTCTTAGGTGAACTCTGCTTTGGAACCTGAGAGTTCAACTTGTGTGGTGAGAGTTTGTGTAAAACATGCAGAGACTTTCCCCAGTGTTCCAACTGTGAACAAGAACAACCACCTTATCGCTGGTCACAATCAGCAATTTGGCTCCAGTTCTGCCTCCTTCCATAGGGTGATGCTGTGGGTTGTGTGTTGAAGGTGCCTTCCTTCTGGGACTCTGTTCCTTTAAGCCTGGGAACTGGATTTCCAGTAGGCAGGTCCTTTGGCTGCGCATCACTGTGGTGTGAGGGGGTAGGGGAATAGCCTTGGCTGCCTTCTCTTTATGTAGTGCCTTGAGTAAATTTGCTTTGTGGGGTTCTTTCTCAGTCCACTGGCCATTTGTCCTGCCTGTGCCAATCTGCCCCACCCCTCTGTGTCCCAGTTCCTCTGGGTGTGCTCTCTGCTGCTTGTTTTCCTTAAAGGTTAGGAGTCCTGAATACCCAGTGCATCTCTGAATTGTGTTGACTTAGCCTACCTTTGTGGTGATTGCTTCTGCTGTGACTGCAGCCCCTAGGCCAGCCCTTCCATGCTGTTTGTCTGAAGAATAGGTGATTTCTAGTTGTTCCTTGGAGGGGAGATACCTCATGACCTACCAGGTTACCATCTTGACTTCCTCCCATGTATTTTTAAAAAGATACATATTTAAAATTAAGTCTTCATAGTCCAAATGCATAAAACCTGCACATAAATCATTGTTTTCAGTAAATCTATTTGAAATTATAAATTGTACTGTAACTCTAGAGTAGAAGTTTTAATCATTTTTGGTGTGCCCTGGTGGAGTAGCTGTTATGTAAATTGTGTCCAAAGGCTCACATGCCACATACACCTGGATTCGAGTCTCGGTTCTTGGGGGAAACAACCAGTGTGAACAACTTAATAAACAACTGCCTGCCTGCCCACTTGCTTTCATTCCTTAATGTCTCTTTCCTTTAAAGGAAAAGAAAAAGATACTTTAGTAATTTACTGCAAATTATAGATTATAATTCATTGTATTGTCAAAGTTTAGTTAGTGCACTAGCTCCTATGAAAGAAGCAAATAGAGTAAAGGAGACACATTAAGGCCTATGGTCCATAAATACTTGGACCTTCCAGCTTTTTTTTTTTTCCATTAATCTGGACATTTAATTTGAGGTACTAGCAAGCTAACAGGTAGGGATGAATTGCAGTATTAAGATACAGTAGCCTAAATATGTGTAACGTAGTAGTCAAATAGTATTTAAATTGTATTTTTCAGTATTTTTCTTTGAATTGTGTAGTTTTGGTTCAACTCCTATTTACACAAATTGACAAAGTGAATTTAAATATTCTTTCTCTAAACATTTGCTTAGCTCTTTTTAGTAAGGATTAACTAGGTATATAAACACCTTCGTTAAAGATAATGTGCTATCAATCACTTGTTACCTGAGGAAAAAATAAGCTTTTAATTTATCTCATTTAATTTTTAGAGTATTAATAAATTCACATGCTTTAAATAAGATTCCCTCCCTACCGCCCCCATCTTTCTTCTGCTGTTTCTCTTGTTCTGATTTGATTTTCTGTATTTTCTCTTAATAATATGGTTGACAAGTTGTTTGTTGAAGTGGCATTAAATAATGTGGTATAATAAACCAGTTTAAGAATAATTTCTACTTTAATGATACTTTTGTAACAAATCTTCAAAATAATGTCACTTTTGTTTCTTTCAAAAATATATATAGAATGAAATTCCAGCTATTCAAAAATTATACCTTAAATAGAATTTAAGAAACTTAGTTGTATTTGTATAGCATTTTATAGCTTTTGCATGTATTTGGTAATTGCATTTGGTGTTTAATCAGAGATCCTGTGAAGAGGGCAGGGTACGGCACATATTATTGTCTTTATTTTGCTGAGGACACAAATTACAGTTTGTATATTGGCTCTCAGCATTCAAATCTGTCTTCTGACTACATATTGTATGGTCTTTGCACTGTGGTCAAAATCTTAAATCATTTGTCCTGATTTGAAATGGCTTTTATCTATTTTTTTATTTCATGTATTTTAATTGTAATAAAACTGTATTAACCTTTTAAAAAATATATTGAGAATATTACAGTGAATACATACATGCTTGCCATATAACATGCATATCTTCCTTTAAGCTCATCTAAATGTACTTTATATTTTTCATTGGAAGAGAAATACTTGCATCCAGAGTTTATTTAAGAGTATTTTAGGAGACTTAGGTACCAATAGTAACTTTAAGAGAAATATTTCAGTTTTTTCTTTTGAATATACTTTTAAGTTTTGTGCTAGCCACTTTTAACTGTCAGATTTCTTAATATAGTTCCAAGTTAAGTGCTTTAACTTTTCTGAAATCACAATATGAAATAGAAAAGGAAACCTTAGATAAATGCTTTAATACTTGAATGCATTGCTGCATCCTTTCTTTTTCTTTAGATAAATCAGAATCCCTTTTAAGTACCTCACCAATTTTATATATTACAGATTTAGCATTTAAAGATTTGAAAAAAGATATATTTTCCTGGTTTCTTCAATAAAGATGTGGATTAGAGACATCTGTAAATAGTTCTGTCGTAGGACTATTGCTTACATTTATGTCAGCTATATACTTCTGCTTTGTTGACCAACATCACTTTTTGCTATTGCTGCTGGATCATACAGCATTGTTGTGACCATTGAATAAATGAGATATTTTGATAATTTTTAATTTAAAGAGGAATATTTATTCTTATATTTTTCTTTGTTTCGATGGGTTTTTTTGTTTAGTTTATTATTGAACTAGATTTAAATATTAATTGTTAAGGTCAAATTTCTAATGTATGTATGTTCTTCAGTGGCTTCAACCGAGTTTCCGTAACAATTCAGTGAAGTAACTATAATGGAACTTTTCTTTTGAATTTGACTTTTTTTTTTTCCTGTCCACCAGGGAGTAACTATTCCCAGCCAGAGGCGCTATGTGTATTATTATAGCTACCTGTTAAAGAATCATCTGGATTACAGACCAGTGGCACTGTTGTTTCACAAGATAATGTTTGAAACTATTCCAATGTTCAGTGGTGGAACTTGCAGTAAGTACTCTAAATTCTCATCCTTCCATGTATTGAACATATTTCTTAACATACCTAAAAGTTAAAATAAAAATCCAGAGAGAAATTTATCACATTTAAAAATGTGTATAAGGCAGCCAAGAACAATGGGTCTTGTCTTTGAAGGCAAATTTTTCTCCTGAAATATTCTGTGCTGTAACCACCCACACGCAGCCTAAATTTTTACTATATGACTAAAAAACCTATCCCATCATAGATTCATCCAGGGAGCAGATATGGGCTCATCAATAGACTGGTGTTGAGGTATACGAATCAATTCCTTAATATTGATATTAATGTGACAGGGACAATAAAAAGGAAAGGACAAAATGGTAAAACATTGCGACAAGCCTAAATAAGTACATTGAGTTAATAGTGTTGAATCAAAGTATAGAATAGTAAAGAAAACCTGGATTTACATTTGAGTTCCAGATCTCGATGTGTTGTTAATGTATTTGTTACCCTGGGCATATCCTCCACCTCTCCTGTTTGCTTATCAGTGAACGGAAGGCTTTTTGAAATCTGAAACTTTCTAGATAAGTGGTAGTAAGTAGAGATCAAATTATTGATGTCTAATTTATTTCTGATGTGAACCTCTGTTAGTCTGGTCAGTCATCCTCATCCTATTCGGCTTCTCTGTTATTCATGATCAGAGTTCTTAGACCGAGAGGAATCTTAAAACCTGGACCCAAAGCAGTTAGTCAAGGGAAGATGATGGAAGGAAAGTGTTGTACAGCTTTGTAAAAGACCAGACTATTGGTCATTTTTTTTGTAACATAGTTTTTATTTATTAGTTTCTACCTTGGGAAGTGGTCAGTCATTGTTTCGTATTTTCTAAGAAGTATGTTTTATTTATTTAACAAGTAATTTTGTAGTTTCTAGGTAAGATGCCACTTCATCATCATACTGTAATTGTATTTCAATGATAGTTTGCTATTCGTTAGTAGTTACAGGTTTTTCTTCTTGAAAATACACAATTAAAGAAACTTCTATCCTGAAATTAACTAATACCTAAAATTAAATTTCTTGATGTTTATTTTTGTTGAGTAAGTGTAATCACCTTCATCAGTTCTTTCATGTATACTCAGAGCAATGCAACTTTAAGATTGCAGATTTATCTATAATGTACATGTGAAAGCCTTCTGAGAGACTTCACTTATGCTTTTGTCATCTCAGTACAATTTAAAAAACTGAGTGGACTATCAGAGGTGATTGGCATAGGAATTTAATAGATTCATAGAAAAGAAGAAGAAAAATACCATCCTCTTCCTAGAATATAGATATCAGCATAAAAAAAGATATACAATAAAAAAAGGTAAAAGAAAGGTATGCAATATAAGGGGGAGGGAGAAGATTTAATTCAATAAATTATAGCTATTATAATTTTTTTCACTTTAGTTTTCTAGCAAAAATTTCCTGTCAGTTCTCTGTCAACCTATATTTAAATGTTTTTGTTCTTTTGGTTTTTTGTATTACCTTTAAATTTCTAAAATTATTAACTACTGAATCTTTTTGATTTTTACTAATTTTCTAGTTTGCTCATTATACACTTGAATTTAACACTGTGTCATAAAGCTGTATTATGAGTAATGTATAATTAAATAGAAGGTTGCATGTTTAAATTGTAACCTGTATATTTAGAAAAATAAGTGTTGGGGAGCTGTCAAACAGTTTCATGAAGGATGTTCAGCCATTATTGAATATTGGAGAAAGCGGGAAGCTTCGATTGGCATTAAAGGCGATAGGAAACTTGATTTGAAGCATAGAGAAGGAAATGAGCTGGACAAGAAATGAGGAGACAGAATAGAATCATAATGGAATGTATGACTGAATGGGGACATCAGACTTAATTTGATAAATATTCTAGAGTCTTAAACTATGTTTTAACCACAGTTTTGTAGAAAGTGCAAATGAGAAAAATAGTGGAAAGGAAGCCAGTTATATTGACTTTCTTTAAGCTAGATATGCTAGATCAACTGAAATTTGATTATTCTTTTGTCATTTTTATCTAGATATCTTGGCAGAGTTTGGTCACAAAAGAGGGTAGAAAGAAAACAATCTAACTTGAAGTCATAAATGTTGATATTTTGTTCTTAAACATGTTTTGAGTCAGGTGAAGGTGAACTACTCATATGAAGATATCCAGTGAGTAATGGGAAGAATGGGCTTGACACTTAGGTTAGAGATATATCTAATATTTTGGGAAACATCTGGAAAGATGCATTGTAGTTGAGCCTTTTTTGGTGTAGGCCTTCAGAAGGGGAAGCAGAGGGTAAAGACAGACAAGGGGAATGGTAATAGTTGAGTTGAAAGAGGAACTAACTAGTGAATAATAAAAAATCAGTGGTGAAAATAAAGTATTTTCTTCATAGTTGTCAGAAGTTAGCTGTTAGATTATTGCCTTAATATTACTAAGCAAAGGAAATGTTACTATATTCTACACATCTAAAAGTCAAAAAAATTTAATAAAGATCAGTAAAAATGAAAAAACTAATAAAAAAGAAGGAAAATGACAGTGTGATTTTTCTCTAGAGACTATCAATGTTTATATCTAAGAAAATTTAATCATTTTTGTTTGCTGGGTATGGATTGTGTCATATTTTTAGAACATAGTCATATTCAAAGGATATATGTCAGAATTGTGTCTTAAAAGTCAAGGAACCATGTTAATTTTAGCCTTCTGATAAGTTAGGTCTGATGTATCTGAAATGTGAAATTTGCATTACAAAAAATTATTTTCTTTAGTGATCTGAGGAAATTTTTCTAAATTTTATTAAAACTCTAGCTTAGTTTCTGGGGAATATTTTAAAGCATTTATTTGTAATAGCTGATGTATTGTTTATATATTTCTGAAATTTTTGAAGATAAACCTTTTAGATGTAGTTTAATTAAAATCTGACATACAGTTAATTTACTTTGTAAAATCCTAAAATCAGGATTATCAGACTCTGAATTAGTAGAGTTTGAATTAATAAGATTATAAGGCATTTTCATCCTGGTTGATTTTTATCACAGCTTTGAAATAATGACTTGTTTGTTTGCATCTTCAAGCTAGATTCCCAGTGAAAATTTTTTTTTCAGCATCCTGTAAGGTTTGTAGAATGGCTTATATTGTACTTTGACTCTTAGTCAAGGAAGTGAACTTTATTGACAGGTTTATAATGTCATGTTTCCACCTTTGAGAGTACCTTTTTTTCTCATGATAAGTGTCTCACAAATCCTATCAGAATGACCTTATAAGCTTTTATCAAATATTCCATTTATTACGGGATTGCTGATATTGCTTTAGATACTGTACAGATGAGACTGTAAATGTGTATTAAAATGGAAAAAACTCATCTAGCTTTTTGCCTTGTTCTCAGGTTTTGGTCAAATTGATGGATAATGTGATACTTTTTTTTTTCATCTTTAAGGAAAATGCTTTTTAGTGCTGAGAATTTTATGTCTTAAGATTAATCACTTACTTTTTAATGAACTCTCTTATTTTTTAACTCTTTAATGTCCTAGGAGTGAATTATACTTTGCCAGACTACTCAAGTAACTTAAAATATTCAGAGTCTTAAAGTCTTAACATTCATGTCTTTAAATTGATTTCTAGCAGTAACATCAATAGGTATAAATGTATTAGGAGTAGGTTTAAAAATAAAACATGTAATTTTTCCTTATCAATGCTTGGTCTTTTAGTTGAATTGTTACTATAAAAGCATGATATATTTTGAGAGTCATAATTAAAAAGTTATTTAAAAATAGTTGTGGGTCAAAGCCAAAATAGTTGTTTATAAAAATGGAGTGTGTTTTAGAGGGGAATATGAGTTTACGTTACATATTTTACTTGACGTCTATTCCATTTCTTCTTGTTTCTCATGATGGTAGTTTTATATGCCTTTAAAAATAAAATGTGCATTATAGTTAAAATGAAACATGGTTAATATTTTTATAAATATTGAGATTTTTGTTTATAGAATTTATTATGTTATTGATTTTATTTTCTTTCCTCTTAGAACATGTAATATGATCTTATTACATGATAGACTTTAAAAATACATCTTATAGGCAGCTCATAAATGAACCAGAAAATTTAGTGTTTTAATGCTTAAAATAATTTGTACAGTTATGTACTGCATAGTGTTGTTTCAGTCAACAATGGAAGCATTTACTCTGGTGCGCTCCAAATTTCTGTTGCCTGGTAACATTATAACTATATGATAGTGTTTTTACACTGGCAGCAACTTGTCATTTTCCCTTGTGTTTTATTTAATCTCATGTTTTTTTGTTCATCATGACCCCTAAGCATTTGTAGGTGTATGTTAGGCTATCCCATATAGGTTTGTGTAAGTATAAGCTATGACATTCACACAATAAAATGTTGACTAATGAGGCATTTCTCAGAAGGTATTCCCATTGCTAAGCACCACATGACTGTATTTGGATTTATAGTGTCATTTTAATGTTAGTTTTTATGTTACTGTAATACTTTGTCTTGTATTTGGAGCCTATTTATGAAATAGAATTGACTTTCATACTAGTAATATAACCTCTTGAAGGTTCAAATCAGGGAAATTATGTTGGTTGTGTTTTTTAACTTAATTTACTTTCATTGATATGAGGGTTGCAGATTGCAGAATGACTATTTTCTATATATTGCTTATTGTAATCATAAAAATAGTTTCTGACAGTTAACAATTAAAAGATATTTCCTGTGTAGTGATACTAGTATGTATTTAATCATCCAGATCCTCAGTTTGTGGTCTGCCAGCTAAAGGTGAAGATATATTCCTCCAATTCAGGACCCACACGACGAGAAGACAAGTTCATGTATTTTGAATTCCCTCAGCCATTGCCTGTGTGTGGTGACATCAAAGTAGAGTTCTTCCACAAACAGAACAAGATGCTAAAAAAGGTTTGCACTTTACTTTTATTGGGAAAAATAGCCAAAATTGCTGTACCTTGAAGAGTAACTTCAGATCTTTTGCTTAAATAAGCCTTTGATTAGGCAGCAATCATCCTATGAGATGAAAAGATATATTTTATTTTATGACTGGTATCTGATGCATTATAATTGTTTTCTGTTAGATCTACACATGCTTTGCTTACTATAGCGTTGAAGAGCCATTATCATTTAGAAAGAAAAGGCCATATGTATAACCTTGTAATTTGAAATACATTTTCATAAGCTCAAGTTATAAAAAGAAATTTTTGTAGAAATATTATAAAAAGATTGCACCATTCAGTCAGTTATAATTCACTTAAAAAGGATAGTTACTTCACTGAGAAGACTGGAAACAGGAGTTTAAAATGTTTGGTCCACATATATAAGTAAGATATGTTTTGTGTCTTGTTGATGATACAAACCACTTTTCCCCATTTTGGTTTATGTCTGAGCCGGGGTCATTTTATATTTATATATTTATATATATATACATTTTATGTTTATTATGTTTATATATAACTTTCTTCAAGTTTGCTAAATATACTTTTAGCTAAGAGAGAGAGATGGTTATAAAGAGGAAGTAATAAAAATTAAAAAACTGTGATTTATTTAAATATGCAGATTCGAACATTAATGAGGTTTGTACCATGCTGAGCTTTATTTAGGTAATCCTAACAGTTTTTGGTTTGGCTTTTCATTTTACTTTGTTTCTTTATATTGCACAGCTGACTAAGATCATCTGGTATTTGTCTTTCTCTTTCTGACATAGTTTACTTAGCATAATCTCCTTTAGTTCCATCCTTGTTACAAATGGCAGAATTTCTTCTTTTTTAGGGCTAGTAGTATATATATACACATACATACATATGCCACATCTTTTTATATACATTTGTCTAAGACATAAGACGTTTTTAAGAGTCTTAACCATCTTTTTGGGAAAGCAAAACTTGAAAATAAATTAGAATAAAAGATTTAAAGGCAATATAAGGTACCTGATAAGACACCATAAGGCTATATACATCATTAAATGATCCATGCAGACTCAATTCCAGTAATTAGAGGAAAGGTTTGAAGTGGTGAAATCTGCTGTGGCTTTATATTAACAAAACCTTATATTATTAATAAGCTGTGATTATTTAAAAATAGTCATTTTTTAACAAAAATATCAGAATTTTGTCCCTTCACTGGCAATCTTATTTTGAAAGTTTTAAGATATATGTTGTCATGTGAGAAACTGGAGTCACTTTGTATTTCTGCAGAAGTAAAAAATGTATCTGCCTTATTTCACTGGGAAGTTGTAATGTTCAAAAGTTCAAGAACTTTTATTAAAGTAAATTTTTTAAGTGATAGCTTTGTCGAAACAGCAAATTTCTGAACTATGCTATACATAACAAATAGAAACTCAAAACATTTGAAAAAACAAATTACGCTAGAAAGTAGATATTAGGGTTTTAAAACAAAAGTATTTTATCTTAGATTTTGTGGACTTAATTTTTTGGTTTAAAATTTTTGTAAAAGAAAGTTACATAAGAATGAGATGCAGGAGATAAACCTGCGTATTGCTAAGTCTTTGTTCAGTATATCAAACATGTTTATTCAGTATATCAAATGATATATGGCTTTATTTTGTTGACTTCCTTGGGGACAAATGTTGAATATAGATGAAATTTTTATTTTTTAGAAAAAATTTAAAATATGTAATTGTTTTTCAGGACAAAATGTTTCACTTTTGGGTAAATACATTCTTCATACCAGGACCAGAGGAAACCTCAGAAAAAGTAGAAAATGGAAGTCTATGTGATCAAGAAATTGATAGTATTTGCAGTATAGAGCGCTCAGATAATGACAAGGAATACCTAGTGCTCACTTTAACAAAAAACGATCTTGACAAAGCAAACAAAGACAAGGCCAACCGATACTTTTCTCCAAATTTTAAGGTCAGTTAAACACATTTTGAGAAATTGTGCGTGTGTGTGTCTGTCTGTCTGTCTGTCTGTCTGTCTGTGCCTGTGTGATTCTAAGTGAATAACTGGTGAAGGACTTGCTTCACTAATTTTTAATTTAAAATGAGTATTATTTATAAACAATATGAAAGTCTCTAATGAAGTCCATGATGTACACAGAGTTCAAAATAACTGCATTTTCTTTACTAAACTTATTGTTGTTTGATGAAGTCTGAGGCAGAGGTAGGGGACAGGAGTTAAGTAAGTAGGGAATGAAATAAGAACAGAGGAAGAAAGATGTGAAAGAGAACGCAACCACTTGGAAATGATTCACTTGGAATGGTCTTGCTGCTTCTACTCTTGCCCCTTCCAGTTTATTCTCAGCCCCCTCAGAGTGATCATAAAAATAGACTTGATTGTGTCATTCCTGTTAAACTTTTTAAAGACCTTTCGTTTGGATTTTTGATATGAACTACCAGGACCTGTGTAATTTCGCACAAACCTGTCTCCTGTATCAATTCTAGCCAAATTCTTTGCCTGTTCCCCAAGACTTATACATACAGTCCTTTAAAATATTAAGCTCTTCTGCCTCTAGTCTCTCCAATTCTTTTCCTTTTCCCTATACTTCTCTACTTTCAGGCTTTCCCATGCCCTTCATATAGTTGTCCTTGTCATAATTAAGCCTGAGTGTCAGTCTCATCTTCTCTGAAAGACTTTCTCTGATTTTCCTGCCTTGTTATTACTGTTCCAATGTCTGCTTTCTAATTTTACATGTCTGGAAATGAGCGGGTTTGTCTTACTTTTATATATATGTGTGTGTGTGTACGTGCTTCTTTTTCTATTAATAGACAGGAATTCTCCAGGTTGGAAAATCTGATTGTAAACATTCTCAAATGGTGTTTGCCATTTTCCCCCTTTTCTCTTTCTTGCTCTGCTTGACTTTTTCCCCTTTGATCGTACCTTCTCCAATTTTCACTCTTTTAAATTTTCTTTATATGCTTCATTTCATTATAATTGCATGTGATAAACCTAACCCTAACTTTAAGAATATTGCCCGTAATGATTTTTTTAAAAGGTGGAACTGCATTAAGTGAAAATAGATCCAATATTGTCTCTTTAAATCTTCAATTTCTTTGAAGTATTTAGAAGTATTGTTTAAAATCCACAGATTTGCTTTTTTTAGATGGTCTGCATTTCCTTCAGTTCTTCTAGTTTATAATTTTCTGTTTTAATATAAGAGATTTTATATTATAAATAAAATAAAAGCTTTCAATTATCAGTAAACACACATTTTAATTTGCAATGCAAAATATAAAGTAGAACTGGAATAGTGAGTTATGTTTTATCTGGATGATAGGGAAGACCTCTAAGCAGGTAACATTTAGTCAGAGACATACATGAAATGGATAAGCTATACTAATATCTGGGAAAAGAGGAAAGAGAAGATAGAAAAGCCCTGCTACAGGATGAACTTGGTATACATGATAATTAAGGGGTGATAAGTCCTTTTGACTGAAATATACCAGTCCAAGTGTGAAGACATTATTTTCAGCATGGGAATGGAGTAATTTGAATTTTGTTTTTAAAAGTTCACTCTGCATCCTGTCCCCATGTCCTGTCCCCTTTGTCCCATCCTGTCCCCTGCCTCCATCCCCACCTTAAAACACACTGGAAAGTAAAGTAGGAAGGGTCAAGGATGGAAGCTAGGAGGTCATTGAGGCTGTCTCAGTGGTTTGGGTCAGGTGGAAACCAGACCCCTGGTGACTGCTGGATTTCAGTAGTGACGGTAAGAACTGATGAGAAACTCAGATTAGGTATATGTGGTTTTTGAGGGTAGAACTTCAAGAATTTACTGATGGAGTAGAGGCTGACTCTAAGTGAAGGAGAATTAGTAATGACTCTTGACCATAGTAATAATAGAATGACAAGAGATTTGAAATCAGATTTGATTGAAATCCCTTATCCACTAACTATGAGATGTGTGACCTTTTGCAAGTTCCCGAAACTTTCTGGCCTCAACTTCCTGTCCTTGGAAATGGAAATACCTGTCTTTTAACTACTATTTTAGCTATGCCTGTAAAGTACCTTGGCCCTCTGATTATGACCACTATATTTATGTTCCTCTCCTCCCTGCCTTTAGGTTAATTTTTTAAAACTAAGTTCTGAGTTTGTTACTAAGGTCAGTGAATCTGGTTAAACATTTATATCCTTACTAAGTAATTTAAGATTAGCCAGATTTATGGATTTTTCCATTTAAACTTTCTCTTCTTTCTCTAGGTGAAGCTGTACTTCACAAAAACAGTAGAGGAACCATCAAATCCAGAGGCTAGCAGTTCAACTTCTGTAACACCAGATGTTAGTGACAATGAACCTGATCATTATAGATATTCTGACACCACTGACTCTGATCCAGAGAATGAACCTTTTGATGAAGATCAGCATACACAAATTACGAAAGTCTGAATTTTTTTTTTTTTTACCAAGAGGGATAAACACCATGAAAACAAACTTGAATAAACTGAAAATGGAACTTTTTTTTTTAATGGCAATAGGACATTGTGTCAGATTACCAGTTATAGGAACAATTCTCTTTTCCTGACCAATTGTTTTACCCTATACATCCACAGGGTTTTGACACTCGTTGTCCAGTTGAAAAAAGGTTATGTAGCTGTGTCATGTATATACCTTTTTGTGTCAAAAGGACATTTAAATTTCAATTAGGATAAATAAAGATGGCACTTTCCCATTTTATTCCAGTTTTATAAAAAGTGGAGACAGACTGATGTGTATACATAGGAATTTTCATTTTGTGTTCTGTCACCAACTGAAGTGGCTAAAGAGCATTGTGACATACAGGTTCACATCCTACCCCTTTGCACTTGTGGCAACAGATAAGTTTGCAGTTGGCTAAGAGGAGTTTCTGAAGAGTTTTGCTACACTCTAATGCATGTATTTGGGTTAGGGGAGTGGAGGGAATGCTCAGAAAGGAATGTATTTTATGCTGGACTCTGAACCATATACCATCTCCAGCTATTCCATGCACCTTTCTTTAGCATGCAACAGTCATTAATCTGGACATTTGAGGAATTGGCCGCTGTCACTGCTTGTTGTTTGTGCATTTTATTTTTTTAAGCATATTGGTGCTAGAAAAGGCAGCTAGAGGGAGTGAATCTGTATTGGGGTACAGGAATGAACCTTCCACAACATATTAAGAATACATAAATGAAGGGATATAAAAATAATGTGGTCATAGATAAGAAACACAGCAACAATGACTTAACCATATAAATGTGGAGGCTATCAACAAAGAATGGGCTTGAAACATTATTGAAAATTGACAATGATTTATTAAATATGTTTTCAATTATAATGACTGTTCCATCTCCTGTGTAATCAAGGCCAGTGCTAAAAGTCAGATGCTATTAGTACTTACATCAGTCATCAGCGTACACTTTTTTATTAGTTTTCAATCATATACCTGCTGTGGATGCTTCATGTGCTGCCTGCAAGCTTCTTTTTTCTCATTAAATATAAAATATTTTGTAATGCTGCACAGGAAATTTCAATTTGAGATACTACAGTAAGCATTTTTTCTTTCCTTTGAAGATTTATTCAGTCCAATAGCTGTCAGCCGTTCCACCCTTTTGACCTTACACATTCTATTACAATGAGTTTTGCAGTTTTGCACATTTTTTAAATGTCATTAACTGTTAGAGAATTTTACTTGAATACTGAATACATATAATGTTTATATTTAAAAAGACGTCATTTGTGTTAAAAAGGAATTTAGTTGCAGTAAAATTTCAATACTGTACAACTAATAAGTCATTTACTTTTTCAGTTAGAAATTGTCCCACATAATTGCTTTATTGATTTGCTATTGAAAGAATGGATTTTTTTTAAGTATACAGTGTTGAGTCATTTCTTCATAGTGCTACAGTTAGGACTAGGACTTCAGTTTCACTTCTTTAGTATCATGTATTTGATATGCCCAGACTGCATACATTTTTAAGCAGAGTACAACTATTGTAAAATTAATGTGAAAATACTATTAAAAAGAATTTTTCCCCAGAAACTTAGTCTTTCAAATTATACCTTGAGCTTGAAACATTTGAATATCCAGCCAATTTATTTAATGATGTAAAATCTCATTTCAATAACTTATTGGTGCTGAAATTGTTCACTAGCTGTGGTCTGACTAGTTAATTTACAAATACAGATTGCATGGGATCTACTAGGGCAGCATTTATAGAGTTTGGTAGATTAGGCAGAACATCTAAAATATTTGTAGTAAATAATGTTGACATGTTTTCCATACCTCGTCATTTTCATTTAACATGAAATTTTTAAATTTTTAACAAAACTTTAGGATTTACACATTTATATTTAAACTGGTATACAGAAAATTGACTGCTCATAGCTAAAATTGGTAAAATTAAGAACAACTAAAATCTCACCATTGAAGTTTATATTATGCCACTTTGTCTTTCATCGAAGCTGAAAATTTAAATGAAAGTTCATGTTTTGAAGATAGTTACTAATATCATTATTTTGTTACAGTTTTGGGCACAGTATATTTTAAACAACAACAACATCAACAAGACTTGTATTGTTCCAAGAAATAGCGTGGAGGGCCAGGTCATAAATAATGACATTATAATGGGCTTTTGCACTGTTACTATTTTTCCTTTGGAATGTGAAGGTCTGAATGAGGGTTTTGATTTTGAATGTTTCAATGATTTTGAAAAGCCTTGCTTACATTTTATGGTGTAGTCATTGGAAATGGAAAAATGGCATTATATTATATATATATATATATATAAATATATATTATACATACTACTACTCTTTTATTTCAGTTACCATCCCCATAGAATTTGACAAGAATTGCTATGACTGAAAGGTTTTCAAGTCCTAATTAAAACTTTATTTATGACAGTATTCATAATAAGCCTGAAATGCATTCTGTAGGTAATCTCTTTGAGTTTCTGGAATGTTTTCTTAATAGACATTTTGGATGTGCAGCCGCTTACATGTCTGAAGTTACTTGAAGGCATCACTTTTAAGAACGCTTACAATTGGACCCTGTACCACCTCAAGTCCTCTTTAGCTCCTCACAAACATTTTTGCCATAATTATTAAAGGGTAGTTGAATAAATAGCGTCACCATTCTTTGCTGTGGCACAGGCTATAAACTTAAGTGGAGTTTACCGGCAGCATCAAATGTTTCAGCTTTAAAAAATAAGAGTAGGGTACAGTTACATGTTTAGTTCTAGAAGATTTGTGCAATATGTTTATAACGATGGCTGTGGTTGCCACAAAGTGCCTCGTTTACCTTTAATACTGTTAATGTGTCATGCATGCAGATGGGAGGGGTGGAACTGTGCACTAAAGTGTGGGCTTTAACTGCAGTGTTTGGCAGAGTTGCCTTCTACCCTGCCAGTTCAAAAGTTCAATCTGTTTTCATATAGAATATATATACTAAAGTTTTCCAGTCTGTTAAACAGCCTTACTCTGATTCAGCCTCTTCAGATATTCTTGTGCTGTGCAGCAGTGGCTCTGTGTGTACATGCTATGCACTGAGGATACACAAAACAAACGATGTGTACAGGATAATGCCTCATACCAATCAGACGTCCACTTGTTATTGTGTTTGTTAACAACCCTTTATCTCTTAGTGTTATAAACTCCACTTAAAACTGATTAAAGTCTCATTCTTGTCATTGTGTGGGTGTTTTATTAAATGAGAGTATAAATTGCTTAAATTAATTGGAATTTTAAATAATGGCAGCCAAATGTGATTAAGTTTGCTGTAAGGTTTTTTGTTGTTTGTTTGTTTTTCCTGTCCTGCAAAGCCTGTTATTATAAAGAGACGAGATGGGCCTTTGTCGGTCTGGGATGTAGAATATCCATCTACTCATGTTTAAGAGAGGCACTTTTTAGGGCCTTAGTCAACACTTAATAAATTGTCTCAGCACGTTAAGTAACTTTCTAATTTTGAAAAAGTCTGATTCTTTAAAAATTGTGCATACTTTAAATTAAACCAGATGTCTAAAGATAATTCCCCACGATGAATTCAGTACTTCAGATTTAGATTATCTGGCCTTTCCATTCTTTTTTTATTCTATATCTGCCATCAATGTAGGGGAAACTATCTACTCATTGTAAATTGTGCCATATAAAAATTGATCGTCTAGAATAGTCTAAAGAACTTTGTGTACTTGAACTAAATCTTGTTACATCTAATATTCCTAAAAGTTTAAAGACTGAGACATCCTTTCAACATAACATAGTAAGATAAGTGAAAGAGTGTGGCTTGTACAAATGTTTTGAAAATAAAAGCAAGACCATTTATGTAACAGTGGACTTCAGTGTTATTTCAAGTTTACATTTTCTCCATGTGACAAAGTAAATGTGAATATTTAATGAAATATGAAAAGTATGTGTATGCACATACTTTTTAATTGTCGAGTATAAGTATGGTTAAAGACTACTGTAATCTAAAATTGTTCTGACTTACGGGAAGATCTTGGTGATGTCTGAAATATAAGACTACTGGCAACTTTTTTGCTCATGTTCTCACTGCATTGTAATTTGAGCTACTTGATTAAACAAATGCCATCACTATTTCCATTGAAATTTTAAAAATCACAAGTGCTTAATTGACTTCCAAAAGTCAAAACTCATATCTAGTTAGTTTGCTGCTAATGTGAAACTTTTTGTTCTTTTTACTCTTACCAGATAAATTAACCATACATCTAAAACTCAAATGGCTTAAAGTATAGCTTTTGATTAGCAATGCTGTTGCTAGTGCAGAGAAATGTTTGTGAATGGAAACAAAAGTAAATCCTCGATCCAAGCTAGTGCAAGGACAGTACTTACAAAATAAGCAAACAAGAAACAAACCATTTAAAAAAATTTGAAAAATCAGGTGTTAAGAGGCTGTCCCCCGCCCCCCTTAAAAAACTCTGGGAAACTTAGTGATTGAGTTGCTTACCAGTTTTTAATTTCAAAGCAAATCTATTCTTTTTCTAATCATGATCCTGCTATCTTTCAAGAGCTTTTCCTTCTTATATCAGAATGTAGATAGCCACTCTGAAAAATTCATATTGGTTGATATCTTTAAAAGTTTGTAATATGAAGACTGGAAAGGACAAAATTTCATGGGTGATAATATCTTTTGGCTCTTAAATTAGCTTTGTTGAGAATACTTTCTATAACAAAATACTCATAATCTGACCACCTGGAGACAGCCATTATTAATATACTATCATTTTTTCTGTATATTCATGTATATATTTTTTCTAAAAAAATTTTGTACTCTACACACACTCAAAGCCTTTAAGCTGAGTCTGTCAGTTTTGTAGAATGTTCAGTTATTCAGAAGATATACAGTGATTTGATTTCTCTAAGGATACAGATGCAGATTAAGTACAGGTATTAAGAACCCTTCCAATTCAATGGGTTAATCATGAATGTTTCAATATTTTTGGCATCAAGATGACATGTTTAATAAATATTACATTGATTTAATTTTAGCATAAACAAAATATTGTAGATATTTCTCTTCAAAACCCATTTTAGAACTTGCATTTTGGAATTGCATGTGTTTAAACACTGTATTAATACTTAACATCCATTATCACCTTTGCATTTACCTAGTTTCCAAAATGTTGCTCAATTTAGAGTCAATTAGTTTAACCTGCTTAAAAAAAAAAAAAGCTACAACTGGTTTATCAAATTGTGTTTAAATCCAAGTGTGAGTTTTACTTTCATCACACCAAAAATTATTTCATTAATGCTTCACCATGTTTGTTATAATGGTGGACTTAAAACCTGTAACTTCTGACAGTTATTTGAGAATTTTGGTGAAAAAATTTAACTGAAAGACCAGTATATTGTTATTTTAAGAATTCAAATATCAGTGGTCAGCTGCCATCTTTGAGCATTTCCCCATTTTAAAATAAAGCTGCATATTTTTTAATGACATGTTTAACAAGGATACATATTTTCCACTTTTTAATTAAAAATTTATTTTTCATTTGTTGCATGTGGCTTCTCATCTGTCCTTAACCATGATTAAAGATTTTATGTGGAATGAAACAGGCTGTAGTCATGGCTCTACTGTTTATGTTTGTCAAATCTGTTTACTGCAGTGAAATTCTTTAAATGTTTAGTTATGGCTTGCAGTAGCCTCTCATTTAATTGATTTTATTTACAATCTTCTGCCCACTTCTATACATTTGTCCAAATGATATTTATGTTTATAATGACCTTTCAACTTTTATTTTCTTTTTCCATTAAATTGTCTTAGTGCCGTAATGGGAAGTTTATAAGGGAATGTGTGTGGGTGTGTGAACGCGTGTGTGTGTGTGAGACGTGCACACACACCTGCAGCCCCCTCTCAGGGATTGAAGGGGGAGGTGGATTCTTTTTTTGAGTGCTAGACTCACTCCAACATTAGATATAAAATAGTTTGATTTAGACAGTTCATTTATTGTAATGAAAATGTTAATCCTGGATGAACTTTGACGTACAGTAACGAATCTTGGATATCAGTGAATTTGTTGGTAACATCTCGTGCTTTAGTGAGTTAATTTCAAAATTGTACATTTAACCAAAGTTGGTGTGTTGGAAATGTTTATACCAAGTTCCATTTGGCTATTGGTGCACATAAAAATAGAAATGCTTTCCTATGGAGAGTATTTTTTCTTTAACAAATTAATTATTTTTAGTATTTGATTTTAAACATTTTATTGAACAAATATTAAGTCCCTGCTATATATAACAGGAGTTCAGAATACATTAATGATCAGATAGACACACCTTTGTGATCCCTGAGTTTCTACTCCATTAGAGGAAATAACATAATTGCAAACTGATAAAGTACTGTAAAATATGCACGTGATAGAGTAATGTTTACCAAATATTTCTTTTTTTCCCCTAAATTTTCACCCTTGAGGTTAGAACAGGCCATTTTAAGTAGTTCATTGCAATAAAATAGCAGTAAAAAAGATGTGAGAGTTCCAAGGTGTAAGGCATTAAAAACAAACCCTTCATACAGCTGTGTTTTCCCCCTACTGCATTACTAAGGGTGTGGCATATTCCAGATGGTACAGTTCTGTGGACTGGGGTCTTGAGTTACTTGTGGAGCAGGACTCCCTCATTATCCACACAACAAACATGTTAGACATTAGCATGAGCAAGAGACAATTTACACAGAATCTGGACGTTTTGTTGTAATATAATTTTACTCTTGACAGCCTTTGGAGGGATCAGTGAAGGATTTCTTGAGCAACTAAGAGAAGCTTAAGAATGAAGGAAGCAAAATGAAAAAAAAATGACATTTTTAACAATGTACTAAAAGCTTAATAGTTACTGAGTTTCAGGTACTCTTTTAGATGCTTGAGTGGACAGCAGATTCCTGCCCTTGTGAGGCTTAAATTGTAAGAAATAAATAGATGATAAGCAATAAACATGCCATATTAAGGTAATAACTGCTGTGGGAGGAAAATGTGGAGCAAGGTATGGGAGATTACGTTTGCAGGAGGGAAAAACGGCTGTTTTTGAATGGGATGGTGCAGAATAGACCTCACTAGTAAGATGCATGTAGAACAGAGTTCTGAAACTAGTGCTCGCTGAGTCATCCTTTCAGTCAGCAAGATGTAGTTATTCTTCATGAAATTTTTTTCTCACTTTTTGCAACTATGTTCCTAAGTCTTCAGGTTATTGTTGGTATATCCAGGTAGAATTTTTTTTAAAAGAATACTACCTAAAATCTCAGTATTCTAAATCTTTTTTTTTTTTTTTTTCTAAATTAGTTTGGCAAGATCTATACAAAAAGTTGTTCTTTATTATCAGTCTTACTAAATGTGTTTGTATTTGAAAATACTCATATTGCATTTTAGTAGAAGTTAAAGTTCTGCTGTGGCCTTAAAACATTTCTGTAAAGATTATAGGAAATGCCATTTATGATTTATTGATTGGAAAAGTTATAATTTTTAGTTACTTGAGAAACAAAAGGTAAAATTTATGACTGAGTACTGTATTTTAATTTTTAACTCATAAGTAAAACCTCTGGAAAAGTACCAATATTTAAATATTGAAAGATATGTTTTTCACAACTAGGGAACCCTCTCCTATCCCATTTCAAGTT
Organism: Solenodon paradoxus; assembly: GCA_004363575.1. Lineage (NCBI taxonomy): Eukaryota > Metazoa > Chordata > Mammalia > Eulipotyphla > Solenodontidae > Solenodon > Solenodon paradoxus. Next base: position 629,010 of record RJWH01000144.1, read on the forward strand.
TCAAAAATTTAACTTTGTGATCAAGGGGAAATGGTATAATTAAATTAATTTGTTACAGTAGGAACCGGTGACTATCAGGGTGTTATTCACTGGTATTTGCTAGTGATCAGCTTTTTAGGGCAGGAATGTGTAATTTGGCATGATTTTGAAAGAAAATGTTAATTATGGTTATGGTTAGCAAGACACTACTAATATGGAGTTCTTTCCAGGGCTGAAGGACTCACTCCAATATCAGGTGTCCCCACATCTGGGAACTGACCTCAGAAGGAAGCATGAACATCCTGGTGTGGAAAACAGGGGCTTTCTTTTGGAAAACTGTGACTAGGAAGCAGAGATTCCAGTACAGAGAAATGGGGGTTGGGGGGGGATGGAATATGCACAGACCTGATTTTTATTTGTTGAAGCAAATTCTTTAGTGTGAGGAATAAGTAAGAAGGATAACTTCTCAGAACAGAGATGCTACTGGACGTCCTCTCCAGGGACTCTTGTCTGTGTGGTGCCAGCACTGAACATATTGCAGCCAGTCCTGAGGCTGGAAAAGCCCCACCCCTCTGCCATCAGCCCACTTGTGGTACCACTTTGTTCTCATAATTGCAGTTCTTTCTTCAGGGACAGCACTGGCCAAGGAGCACAGGTAGCTAAGTGCTTGCATGCTAACCTCTGTGGGAATTTCAGTTTCTCAGGAAGGATGACTAAATAGGCTCCAGTTGTCCTGTAGAGATTCTGCTACCTAGTATAGGGCTGCTGCTAAACAGCATTTACATACTAGCAGCATAAAGGCTCCCACCCCTGGGCCTTGCAGCTTGTTGGATAGTCTTTCCTGTGACTAACCCAGCTGAAGGAGTGAAAGGGGCTTGGAAGGGAGTGCTTTGCCGTCACATGCTCTGGTTATCACAAGGCATGCAACCCTTTCCAACATGTAGCCTCCGTAAGGACTATTGCTTGTCTGTGGCCTGGGCTTACACCTCTTGAACCTCTCTCCTCTTGCCTCTTTGCTTATCTTTGTGCCTCTGAGGGAAAATTTTGCCTAAAGAACTGAATGAGATCACAGCTAAACCTGCAGCTGAGGTAACAGTTACAATCCAAGACCACTGGGAAAGCTCTGAGGCAATATTTTTGCGTGCCTTGTCTTGACTCTCACCCTGAAGAGTGGGCTCATGGTCTTCACTCATGCTGGCTCTAGAACTCCAACCATTCTGACTGTTGCACAGACTTCAACTTACACAATGTTAGAAAAGCCAACATCCTGGGCCATCACCCTAAGCCTACTCTACAACCTGATATCTTAACACAAGTTCATTACATCAAAGCATAGAAAACCATTTAGCCTAACAAACAGAATTAAACAGAGTACCAAACAAAGAGACAGCTAAATTTAACCTAAAGAATGCACCAAAACAAAACTCCAGGGGGAAATCCAAGAGAGTTAAGTACACTACATGGAGATTTCAAAGCAATAATCTTACTGATGCTCACTGAAATCAGAACAATGAATGAACAAAACAAGAGCTACAAGAAAGAGAAAATATGAGAATGTTCCAAACAGAAATTATACAGCTAATGAACAATAACTGAACTGAAAAATGCAATAGAGGGGCTCAACAGTAAATTGGAATATGTATCCTATAAAATCAGTCATCTAGAAGACAGAGCAGTATCCAAACTGACCAGCAAAGAGGAAAAAATTAAATGAAGACAGTACTTAACCATTTGCAACAATGGACAGAACACCCGGGCAGAAAATTAAGAGGTAAACAGCAACTTTAAAAGACCAATTGCAACAATTATGTCTAATAGACATATAATTAAACACTTCACCAATGGCTACAGATTTCACTTGCTTCTCAAGAGCACAGGTGACATTCTAAAGGATAGTTTTTATATTGGGACACAAAACATGTCTCAACAAATTTGCAAAAACTGAAATCATACCAGGCATCTTCCATGATCTCAATGGCTTAAAACTAGAAATCAACCACAAAAAGAAAGCTAGAAGAGCCCATTAATTGAAGATGACAATATGCTTCTGAATGACTCGGGTGAAAGAGGAAATCAAAGAGAAATTTTAAAAATAATTAGAGACAAATGAGAATGAAGACATGAGCTACCAAAATCTATGGGATGCAGCAAAAGCAGTACTAAGAGGGAAGTTCATTGCAATCCAGGCCTACATCAAGAAACAAGAAAAATCGCAAATAAAAAATCTAATCCTACACTTAAAACAACTTGATAAAGAATAATTAAAGTCAAAAATTAGTGTAAGAAAGGAAATAACCAAAATTTGAGCAGAAATAAACAATACTGAAACAAAAGGACAATCCAAAAGATCAATGAAACCAAAAATTGGTTCTTTGAAGAAATAAACAAAATTGACAAACTGTTGACTAGACTCAAAAAGAAAAGAAGGGAGAAAACTCTCATAACTAGAATCAGAAGTGAAAAGGGAGAAGTTGCAACAGATAACGCAATACAAACATTGTAAGAGACTACCATGAAAAGCTCTATGCCAACAAAGTGAACAACCTTGAAGAAATGGACAGATTTTTTTGAAAAATACAGTCTTCTAAGACCGTGGAAGAATTGGAAAATCTGAACAGAAAAATCACAAGAAAGAAAATTGAAGAGGTAATCAAAAGTCTCCTTAACAAAAAAAAAAAAAAAAAAAAAAAAAAAAAAAAAAAAAAAAAAAAAAAAAAAAAAAAAAAAAAAAAAAAAAAAAAAAAAAAAAAAAAAAAAAAAAAAAAAAAAAAAGCCCAGGACCAGATGGCTTTTCTAATGAGTTTTAACAAACTTTCAGAGAAGAAATAATACCTATTCTTCAACACTTTGAAGAATAGGGAGCACTTCCAAACACACTCTATGAGGGTAACATTGCATGGATACCAAAAATTGATAGAGATGTCACCAAGAAAGAAAATTACAGACCAATAACTCTGATGAACATACATGCAAAAATTCTCAACAAAATATTAGTAAACCAAATTCAATAATGCACCAAAAGATCATCCATCATGACCAAGTGGGATTTATCCCAGGAATGCAAAAATGGTTCAGCATACATAAATTCATTAATGTAATACACCATATAGACAAGAACAAGGAGAAAAACCAGCTGACTGTATGAATAGAAAAGAGAAAGCTTTTGACAAGACCCAACATCCATTATGATAAAAAACCCTGCATAAAATGGGGATGGAAGGTACATACCTCAATATAATAATGACCATATACGATGAACTGACAGCCAGCATCACAGTTAATGGCGAAAAATTGAAAGCATTTCGACTAAGTCAGGAACAAAGCAAGTCTGTCCACTGTCATCACTGCTGTTTAATATTGTACTGGAGGGTCTTAGCCAGAGCAATTAGGCAAGAAAAAGAGAAAAAAGGAATCCAAATTGGAGAAAGGAGAAAGTGAAACTCTCATTATTAAAATAAAAGTAATCCAAATTGGAAAGGAGAAAGCGAAACTCATTACTTGTAGATGTCATGATTATTTATATTGAAAACTCAAAAAACTATGTCAAAAACTACTAGAACTAATCAACGAATACAGTAAAGTAGGAGACTACTAAATCAGTGCACAAAAATATGCGAACACACTAGAGCAAAATGAAATCAAGCAAACTATGATGCTTAAAATAGAAGTAAAATAATCAAGTATATTGGAATATGCTTAACAAGGGAGGTGAAAGACCTAGACAATGAAGATTACAAGTCCTTAACAGAGTTAGAGAAGGACACAAAGTGAATGAAAGCCATTCCCTGCTCATGGTTCAAAGAATCGATATTGTTAAAATAGTCAAATAGTTAAAGTCGTACCTAAAGCAATATACAGATTTAATGCAATTCCCATTAGAATCCCATGTCTTATTTATAGGAACTAGAACATAAAATCTTAAAATTTGTATGGAATAGTCAAAGCAATTGTGAGAAAAAAAAAACAAATCCTGAAGGATTACACTCAGCTTACTACAAAGTGATAGTGATCAAAACAGAATAATACCAGAGGTACAGATCAGTGGAATAGAACTGAATCATCAGAAACTAACCCTCTCACATAACAGTCAAACCAGGAGCTAAAAGGAGCTAAAAGTATATGATGGAGAAAGAAAAATCTCTTCACTAAATCAGTGGGGATAACTGGACAGCTACATGCAAAAGAATGAAATTGGACAAAACCATTTATAAAAATTAACTCAAAATGGGCTAGAATTGGACATAGACCAGAAGACATAAAATTCTTGGAAGGCAGTATTCGATGACTTCAGCCTTCAAGAGGCCTTCGGAGACTAAATTCCAGCATCAAGAGAAACAAAAAGAAAAATGAACCATTGAACTATATCAAACTCAAATTCTTCACAGTGAAAGAAAATACCACCAAAACAAAAAGACACCTACTAACTTGGAGAAGGTATTTGTGTTCCATATTTCTGACAAGGGCTTAATGTACAAAGTACACAAAAAACCCATAAAGCTCAATAACAGAATAACAGGTAATCCAATAAAAAATGAGAAGAGGAATTGGAGAGACATTTTTCTGAAGAGGATATACAGATGACCAACAAGCACATGAAAAGATGTTCCTACTTGCTGGCTATCAGGGAAATGTAAATCAAAGCAACAATGACTGTCATCTTACACCTGAGACACTGACTATTCTCTGAAAGTCTGGAAATAGCAAATGTTGGCAGGGATGTGGAGAAAAGGGAAGACTTTAACACTGTTGATGGGAGTACAAATTGGTGCAATCTCTATGCAAAATATCATGGAGATTCCTCAAAAAGTTGAATATGGAAATCTCATATGATCCTGCTATCCTACTTCTGGGTATTTACACAAAAGATGCAAAAACACTAATTTGCAGAGATTTATGCACACGCATGTCTATTACAGCCCTATTCACAATAACTAAGAACCGGAAACTACCTAAGTGTCCAACGTCAGATGAATGGATAAATATGTGGTATATGTACACAATGGAATACAATACAGTCCTTAGGAGAAATGAAATCCTATCATTTGAATCAACATAGATGGATCTAGAGAGGATATGACAAATGAAATAAGTCAAAAGAAGAAAGATATCAGGTGATCTCACTCATAGGTTGAATGTGAATAGAGAAAACAAAGGAAGAGATGGAAAAAGTCAACACTTGGTCACCTGTAGTAGAACTGAGGTACTGATAGCGAGGTGGGTGGTGCAGGCAAGTGATGGCAGCACCCATTGGACAATGGTGAAGAACACTTGGCGATTTGTTGGAGGCCAGGGTGTGTTGACATATCTGAGGAATGGGGAAACTGCACATATGGGCAATCTATACATATGAATTTATTTTAATTTGTAAAAAAAGTTACTGTAATAAAATACTAAAAAAAGTTTTCAAAAAGATAGCATACATAGAGACTTACAGTATAATATCAAGAGGAACAGCATTTGCATCATAGGAGTACCAGAAGGAGAAGATAGGGAAAGTAACCTTATGTGAAGAAATAATAGCTGAGAATTTTCTTAACCTGGGGAAGGAAACAGACATCCAGATCCAGAAAACTCGAAGAATTCCAAAGAAAACAAACTCAGTCAGAAACACACCAAGACGAATTGTAATTAAAATGACAAAATTCAAAGATAATGAATTTAAAAGCAGCTGGAGAAAAATGAATCACATTCAATGGATTTCCCCAGTAGACTTTCTGCTGATTTCTCAGTTGAAAATTCACAGTCCTGAGGATAATGTCACAATATATTTAAAGTGCTGAAAGTTAAGGACTTCCAAGCAAGAATATTCTACCCAGACAGGTTATCAATTAGAATTGAAAAAATGATAAAGAAATATATAGCCAAACAAATGTTAAAGGAATTCATTACAATTAAACCAAGCTTGCAAAAAAACACTGAAAGGATTTTTATAAAATGAAAGAAACCCAACTTATAAGAAGTAAAAAACTGAAAGTATAAAATGTTGGGAGGAGAAGAATAAAACTGTGGACTTTTAGAATAAACTCAAGATTAACTTGCGTTTAAGTTAAAAATAAGGCCCATAAGTATAAACATATGCATGTAAATTCAAAGGTAACCTCAAAACATAGAAAAATGAAGAAGAAAATGAAAAGGGAAACTAAGTATAATAAAAAAAAAGCTATGGTACACCCTGGTAGTTAGTGGGTAAGTCTGCTGACTCTGGTTGGCATGGTCCACATATATCCCAAGGACCCAGATTTGTGACCTGAGGCTCTTGGAGGCAGGGGAGAGCAAAGATGAATAACTAAATATAATAAGTAAATGTTTCTTCCTCTTCTCTTTGCCTGCTAGCCTTTCTACTCACCTGCATTCCTACCTGCACCTTTCCTTTAAAAATAAATAAATAAAAGCTATCAAAGCACAAGATAATAAAAGAAAAACAGTTATAGCCTGCAAAAATGCTCAGAAAACAACAAAATAGCAATAAATCATTACTACTCAGTAATCACCACATCAGTGGACTGAGCTCACTAATAAAAAGGTACAGCTGGATAGATTTAAAAGCAATATTCAGTGCTCCACTGCATATAGGAAACCCATCTAAACTCCAAAGACATAGGCTCATGGTCAACGATTGGAAGACAATCCTATAATCAAATGACAACCTAAAAAAGCTAGGCATGGCCATACTTATCAGATATAAACTTCCATCTAAATATTATAAGAGACATGCATTAAAGAATCAAGTCAGCAAGAAGATGTAACTTCTATTAAAATATATCCACCAAATGATGGAGCAATAAAATACATAAAGCAAGAGAAATATTGACAGACATTGACAGCAATAAAATAATAGTAGAAGACTTCAACTCTCCTTGTAACACCACTTAACAACAATGGAAACATCAACCAGTCAGAAAATTAACAAGAAAACAATAGACTTAAATGACAAATTAAGCCAGATGAATTTAATAGACATTTACAAAACATTTCATCCAAAACCAGTAGACTGAACTTTCTTCTTAAATGCTCATAAAACATTCTCAAGGGTAGAGCTTATGTTGGAATACAAAACAAGAGTTAACAAATTTATAAAGATTGAAATAGTGTCAGGTATTTTCTCAATTAAATGGTATAAAACTAGAAACCTACCAGAAAAAGGAAGCTGGGAAATTCTCAAAATGTACAGATTAGGCAACATGCTTCTTAATGACTATTGGGTAAATAGAATCAAGAGAGAAACAAACACTTCTTGGAGATAAATGAAAACTAATACACATATTATCAGAACCCATGGGAAATAACAAAAGCCATACTAAGCAAAATTTACAACAATATAAGCCTACATCAAGAAACAAAAAAATAAATTTTTTTAAAATTTTAACTAGATGATGAGATTCTTTATACAGTTACTAGGCAATTTATAATATTTTATTTGAAATATTTTGGAATTCTAAATCCTTTCATACATAATTATATAATTTGCCAAGTACATGAGGTGGTTAAAGTGGGTAAATTTTGGTGTAGGGTGAAAACTAGATTTCTGATGGTCACCATAATGTAGTAAATGTCAAAATATATTGCCGTACACTTCAAATTGTCAAAAAAAAAAAAAAAAAAGAAAAGATGAGGAAGCAAAACAAGAAAGCTAAGATGATAAGAATAAAATGGTAGTTACCAGAGGGGAAAAGGGTTTGGGATGTAGACAAATTAAGCAAAGGGGGTCAACTGTAGTTTGGTGGGTGAAAATTAGACTTTTGATGGGAATCATAATGTAGCATATACAGATGTCTAATTATAGTTCTGTATACAGGAGACTTATATGTTATAGGCCAATATTACTTAATATAAAAATTTTAAAAGAAAAATATGCCAAGTCATTTTTTTAAAGGAAAGGTGCAAGCAGGAATGAAAACAAGTAGGCTGGCAGGCAGAAAGAGAGAGGAAGTATTTTTATTTATTTTATTTGCTATTCATCATGATTGTCTTTTCCCAACCCACTCCCCTCCAACCCTAGGAAGTGAGCCAGGTCCTTGAGATGTATGTGGATTGCAATGGGCCAGAGGTGGCAAACCAAACCACTACTCAACCTCCAAGTCGTTTTTAGCAATGCTTTTTTGTACAGAGATGTGTAAAATAGGGTGCTGTTGTGGTTGATGCTTCTTCCACATCAGCTATTCTGTCATAGTTTTATTACAGAAGTATGGGTATATTTACAGACCTATAGTAAACATATAAACATGTATATTCTCAGCGGGTCATATTAATCTGTGCATGGGGTAAGCACCTCAACTATTATTTAGTACATTTTAAAAAGAAGAGCATGTATCATAATGGTGGTCTCTGTCTATTTTTATACATTATATTCATGGATAAAATTTGGGGTGAGTGGATGAGCCTGTTTACTTGTCTGTGTCTAGAAGTATGATGATTTAGGCTAAGAGAAAAATACATGTCAATTTGTTTTTCACTATATCATGATTAGATAATATAGACAAGACCAATTGACTTATATTTCTACTATTTAGAATTAATGTGCAATATAGCAGAATATTTTCACTTTCACATAAGTTTCAATATTGGCAAATATGATACTTTCATACGATCTTGTATATATAAAAAAATATCCTGGCACACACTATGGCTCAGGCAGATGAGGTGCAGACCATATAAAGCCCAAGGACCCAGTTTCATGATCCAGGGCAGGGAGGAAAAACTAAAATAAAATAAATGAAAAAGCTGCTTCTTCTCCCTTACGTACTTTTTTTTCAAAAGTATGTATTTATATGCTTAAAATTTACATACATTTCAAAATTGGACAACATGGTGGCTATATGGATATTTAATATATTATCATTATATATGTTTATATATTATATACTGTGCATGTTTGTTTTATTATTTCACATCACTATATGCTTCCTAGGATATTGAATTTACATCACAGTATGTATGTATTTTATACCATGCTCGCTACCAGAGTTGTACTTTGCTTTACTCTTCCTTATTATTTTGTTTTGAGAAGGAAAAGAGATAATAGGAGGAAGGAAGATAATGGAAGGAAGGAGATAATAAAAATTGAGCCGAACTAGACAAAATAATAAAGACAATACATAAGATTAATGAATGCAAAATCTGGTTCTTTGAAATGATAAACAAAATTGATAAACCGTTGGCTAGGCTCACTAATAAAAAAGAGAAAACTCAAACTACTCGAGTCAAAATTGAAAGAGAAGTTACAACAGATATATTAAATATACATATTTTTAAAATTAAGGTAACTGATTTACAAAACAATATAGGTTTTATATGATCAGGTTTATTCTTCATTAAATATGTAACTCACCATGCCCATCACCAAAATTTTAATGGTCCTCCAACCACTTTTACTAGTGAGTTTTATGAAGAGTTCAAAGAAGAATTAATACATTTTTTCAAATATTTCCCCCAAATTGAAGAGCAGGGAACACTTCAAAACATTCTAAGAAGCCAACCTTACCCTAATACCAAAAGCAAATAAGGACATAATAATTTTAAAAAACAAAATTATAAACCAATATTTCTGATGAAATAGATACAATTCCTCAACAAAATATCAGCAAACCACATTCAAGAATACGTCAAAAAGATCATACATCATTACCAAGTGGGATTTATTCTGAGGATGCCTGAATGGTTCAACATAACTCAAATCAATTAATGTAATATACAACATCAACAAAAAATGGTTGAAATCATATACTTTTATCGATTGATTCAGAGAAAGCATTTGACAAGATTCAACAACCATTTGTGATAATTTTCAATGAAATGGGAATAAAAGGAACATATTTTAACATAATAAATACCATGCATGGTAAACCCACATCTAACATTATAATCATGGTGAAAAACTGAATGTGTTTCTTCTAAGAAGAAGGCAAGAATGTCCACTTTCTCGACTGCTCTTCAACGTAGAATTGGAACCCTGGTCCAATATGGTTGCCACTAGCCACATGTGGCTATTGATACATGAACTATGATTAGTCTGAATTTATGTTTTATACTTACAATTATACACTAGATTTTGAAGACTTGGTATGAAAAACAGAATATAAAATATCTCATCAATAATTTTTTATGTTGTTTGCATGCTGAAATGATGATTTTCAGATGTTGGATTAAATTAATGTTATTAAATTAATTTGACCTCTTTCTTTTTACTTTTAAAGATAAATGCCTACTGGAAAGTTTAAATTTACCTGTATGGTTTGTAATATGGTTCTATAGAACAGTGCTGTTCTAGTTAACAGAGTTTTCCACAAAGGAATAATAACTTGAAGAAAAATTTAATTTCAGTTTTAATTTTACCTAGTGAGGCATATAAGCTGAGGCTGGGTTATGATTTTGACAAGAAAGCCCCACAGAAAACTGCATTTGCTATTCACTGGTGTATATTGTGTTCTCAGATGATATAGATAGGGCTTTGTTACCTCTGATCTCAGGATTTGTCAATGGTGAGTGAGGAAAACGACCAAGAAGAATATCTGATGTAGGACATGAGGGACTTTCTTTCCTCCTTCTTTTCAGGCAGAAAACTGTTCAATATGTATTAACTGAGTGAATGAATGAGTGTACAAAATACACATATGTGTTTTGAGTAAAATGGGTGATGATTTAGGGTTCAATCTTTGGACCAGGTCAAATCATCAGTTTAATTTTCAATGTTACTGCTATCTATGTCTATAAGCTTACACACCCACTGTGTGCCTCTCAGTTTCTTTACCTGTGAAATGGCATGTGCAGTTTTGAATACAGTAGATTTCCCTGAAAACATGCTATACTACTAAACATATTTGGCAATGTTGTTACATAAATCAGGTCTTGCAAGAGAAAACCACACATAACAACAAAACCCTTTATAAAATACCTTGCCTGTAAACAAGTTGTTCAAACATGTTCTCACTCTTGCCTGCTGTCACACTGGTGTAGAGTATTTTTGAAGCACTTGCACAGTGCTTGCAATTAAAGCAGTTCTGTACAGCTCCTGGACACCCATAGAAACTGCATGTGGTGGAAGAACCATTTTTTGGGAAGTGGAAAATTCATATTCTGGAAGCACCTGTTAGATTAAAAAAGGTTCTATGTGCTCTCTCTTCTACCTTTCCCATCCAAAGATCAGAACCTATCCTAGCAGCATGAAAAAGGAAAGTAAAGAGTTTATATCAAATTTCTGCTACCTGATTATATATATTTGCTATCTGCTTATTGATTCTAAACTTTAAAGCTGGAGGGTGAGTAGCGATTATTTTTAAATCCAGTGCTGTTTGGCAATCCTGTTATACTCCTCTGGGCATCTTGCTTCTATTCCCTAGATCTTCACTGTTGTGCTCAGTTCATCCCTTCTATCTCCTCTACACTCTCTCTCAAAACCGTCTGGTCTTCTACTGAATAGAGAAAATCAAGTACTACATGGATTCCTTTAAATTTTGACCTTATCTCTGCCATCAGCCAACCCTCTATCTCCCTCAATCTTCTTCTCTCTAATTTTAAAGAAAAAAATTCTTCTTGTTTAAGGCCAATATTTCTCCTATGTTATGATTCTTTTCTTCCCCAGAACCAAGATCATGATTTATTGGCTTATCTCTTTCTCTTATTTTCAACATTTGGGTCATTTGAGTCTATATTTATTCGTAAACCCCTCCATCTGTGGCTTGCATTTGTTGTTTTTGTTTTTAGTAAAGAGAGAAAAGCCCTTCTCTATTTGCATTACATGGAGTTATCACTTTTCCATCTCTTTTTCAAATCAAGTTCAAAATCAAAACTTTCCTGACTTCCTCACATTTCATTCACTCGTTTTTCTGTTTATAATATTTATTAATTTAGTTACAAATGCATACCAAAAATTGTAAAGTAATGTAGCAATTTAGAATATTTTAGACTTCATTAAATTATCAATCAGGTATCATGTTAGAACATACAAATTTCAGATATTTAGGGATTCAGAAACATTGTTTCTTTTGCAAGTTTTCTTGGGATGGTATGGAAAAACATGTTCCATTAAAATGCAGAAGTAAACCAAGAAAGAGGAAGACATTGGATCTGGGAAAGGGGAGGGAGAAAAGCAAAGGGAAGTCCTAAAAATAAAAGCTATGTAGCAGGTCTAGAGAAAAATCAGTCTAGACTGCAGCAGAAACCAGGAGTCTTCAGGAAGAAAAGTCTTCAGGGAAAAACAGTAGAGTTCATGTGTTTGAGAGAATGCAAAAGGTTATTGGTAGTCAGTAACAGAGAGGTTGGGACATTTTGGATTAAAAAAAAAAGTGTTACAGCACAATGAAAATCGAACAAATGGAAAAAGTGGGGAAATTATTAACTCTAGGAAAAATGGGTTGAACAAGACAGGATGTATATTTACAAAAGACGTTTGGTTTCTCAGAAGCATTATCATACATTATTACAATGTAAACACTGATAAATGACTTTACCAAAAATTGCCGAGGTGTGGAAATGCAATGATTGTGTAAGGGTGATTTGTGGAAGAACTAAGTCCTTCTCCACCATAATGGAAATTTAATAGTTAATGCCTAAAACTTAAAATTGATAAATCGATAGAAGCATAATGTTCACATAAATACACAAAGGTAAATAAGAGGTAAAATAAAAATAGCTCTATGTTCTTATCCATGATCTATTTCTTGTTCTCTGAATTTTTCTTTTGTGTGGATTTCTGTTTTTTATTTATAAACATAACACATTCTCATCATTCTGAGGTGAATAATCACAATTTTTAAAATTTCAAGGTTTCTTTTGCTCTTTGTAGTGCTTCCCCCAACCCCACCTTCAAGTTCCTTTCACAATTTCTTTGGACATCTTTTTTCACATGAGTGGATGTGTCTTTCCAGAAATTGCTTGTTGTTTCTTCATATTGAAGGGCAAGGGATCCCAGATCCCAGGCTCTGTTTTAGGTTTTACCTCCTGTTCTTTCTACAATACCAGACAACTCTGCTCCCAGCATCTTTTCAGGGTTTGGTATCTTACTGCAAGCATTTAAATTTCACTTTCTTTGTTCTGATAGGTGGTTATTATTCTTCTATATTTTTTCCATTCTTCATATTTTTTTGGTTTCCCAATGTCTCTAGGATTCATTAAAGTTGGAATTTGTGTTTTTGTTCTCATTCTCTTGTTGGTTGAAGATTTCTGAGAAGGAAAGTACACACAAGTTATCTTTACCTCGCCATTGTAGAGGAAGGAAGCAGGCAGAGATGAAGGTAAGTAGGCAGGCAGGCAGGCAGGAAGGAGAGGAGGATGAAGTACTTATTTATTTGTCTTAGCTGTTCATTTTGGTTGTCCTCTCACCCACCCGACTCAATACGAGCCCCAAGTCATGACCTCAAGTTCTTAATCTTTATTTATGTGGATTAATTCGAAGCAGCAGAATTAATGCCTGAGCCACCAGGACACAGTGCTTCTGTGACTCCAAGTCACCTGAAGACTTCTAGCTCTTCTTTCACCTCTTTCTTTTGTATAGGATGTATACATTTCGGAGACTGCGTGTGTGTGGTGTTTGGCTACCAACTCATCTCTCTCTGTACTTAAGATTGTGTCATCCAGTCAAGTGAGGTTAAATACCTCTGGATCTTGATAAATCTCTGATTTATACTACCACCTCAGATTTCTCCTAAGAAACTCAATCTTGTTTATTTTTCAAATGTACCTCAAATTAAGTTGAATTCTTATCCAAAACCAAACTTGATTTTCATCCTTGAACCTGTTCTTCTCCTAATCTTTCACATCTCATTAAATAGCAGCACTATCCAGCCAGTTGCTTTCACCTTGAAATTTCTTCCTTATGTTTAACAAGCCCTCTTCACCACATTTGGTTCAAGATTTTAATTTCAAAATAGAACTTGAGTCCTGTCACAGTTCAAAGTACTATAATTTCTCATTTGGATTTAATGCTACCTGCTAACCAGACACTTGCTCACTCTTATCTTTCCACCCCATCTTCAGATAGCAGCCATAGTGAATTAGCAGCAATTAGATCATGCACTTTTCTTAAAGATTCCTTAATGTCTCATAAAATTTCCAAGAACGGCCAAGCTAGTACAGGACCGGGAGTGACTTGGTATTTGTCAACCATTGTAACTTTATCTCTTACAGAGTGGTGAGAGTAGAGGAACAAGAGTGTTTTTGGTGTCAGGGCATTTGCATATGTTGCCTTATGATGATGATTTTAATTATTATTCTTATTATTTTTGCTTAGTTTATTATTACGTAATTTCTTAATATAAATTGCTCATTTTTATCTTTCAAATCTCATCTTAAGTGTACCCAAGAGTGCTAGTGAATAACTCAATCTAAGGAAGGTTTTCCCAGGTATTCTCTTTTGCAGGACTTTCTTTTTATTTTATCAGTAACTTGCTCAATTTTGTATTTGCTATTTTTCTTATTTAAAGATTGTCTTTCACTTGGATGATGAATTGTAAACTAGTGCTAAGAATTTTTCTTTTTACCATTCTTCCAATGCCTATCCTGTGGAGATCTGCAATAAATATATTTTTCAGTTAAATAAATTTCAGACATAAGCAAGTAGTTATGAAGCAAAGCAGAAATGGGACATATAAAAAAATTCTGCCATGCAAAATTAGAGGATTGCCATCACATTTCAAAACCAAAGGATGAGCCTACTTCAAGAAGGACAATTCAATTTTAGGGAACTTAGTATTTTCAGGGTACTTAAAAATTGTGAATTATTTGAATAAGAAATAGAAGATGTTTCTCAGAAGTCACATGTGCCTGCTATTTGTAGCTATCTGTATCTATATCTATATATACACATGTACACATACATACTTTGGGGAGATGTTTTTTTATACTGGGTTGACCTCATGTATATGCTCTGTAACTTAGATTGTAGAAAATCATGGCGGGGCATGCCCCAGTGGCCTAGTGGATAAGGCCATTGGACGTGGTCTGTATATATCCCAAGAACCCAGATGTGAGACCTAGAGCTGGAGGCAACAACCAAGATGAAGTAAATAAAATAAAGTGCTTTTTCCTCATCAAAAAAGAAACAAGAAAGAAAATCATTGATGAGGCATATGCAAATATTTGTAAACCAGTATTTCTATAATCAGTTAATTTGTCATTTACAAAGCAACAGAATGTTATTTGGAGATATTCAAGGATTCCAAATGTATATTGCACCATACATTCATTTTGAAAAAAGTAACTACGGTCAACCAAAAGTCTAAATACAAATAAACACAGTCTCCTGGAAGAGTAAATCTTGCTATGGAAGAGTTGGCAATAGTAACAATAATGAGTTTTGCAACCATTAAATTTAATAAATATGGTTATATAATAAATTGCAAACCCATTATTATAAATAATATTCATTGTGCAACAAATAATACATATATAAAATCATATACATATAATACATTTTAGATACCTAGATAGAACAATAATGTACTGACAGACAAAAATACCCAAATTCCAAATCTTACCACCTCCAAACTTGCTAGATGACAGGGAGAAGGGAGTTTATAAGAGGGCATATCAATGCTAATTTCTGTGTCTTCAAAGGGACACTTCAATGATACTCCTCATTTGTGAACCAAGACTTTTAAGAATGTTAAAGAGAAGCATGGATTTTAGCAGTGTTCTTCAAAAGAATACTACTGGTAGAGGTAATATATTCAAATTACTTTTGCAGGAAAAATAATAGGGAATCAGAAAGCAGTTAGAAAATGGTACTAAAACGAAGATATACAAAATGATAAAAATATATCCAAATGTATATTTCTTAAAAATAAGTACAATGGAAGTAAAAATCAAATTAAAGTAAAAAGTTTCAAGTTGAGTAAAAAATTTAATAAGATACTTTGAAGAAGACACATCTAAAGTGATGTAACAAAGAAAGTGTAATCAGTATTTAATGATTCAACCTATCAGTGATTGTTGAGTGTCTATCACGTTCCAAACACTGTTCTAAATGCTGCTTTAAAGTGGAAGAATTGGCAATAATATGCCATGCAATATACCATGCCAGCCAAGTTAATGTGCAATTTCTAATTCTAACAAAGAAATATTTTATATTCTTTCAAAAATCAACAAATAGGACTAAGAGGATTACTTTTTTACTGTTGACATATGCAAATCTCAAAAAATGCCTAACTATAGTGAAATTATGTGCCCTGAGAAAGATAATGATGAAGACATAACAACAAAATACAAAATGTAAAATCTATTTTTAATATATAAAAAAAAGAATTATATTTTAGTGGAGAGAAACAGGGCCATATTCCTTTGACACAAAGTACATGTGTCATAGAAAATGTGAATAATTACATGAGATTCATTTAAATATATAACACATTTTAGTCATTAAAGAAAAATGTTTTAATGTCTATAAAACGCTAAGTGACACATTTTAATTAAAACGATTTGTGTATAATGCAATTGTATTTTATTATTATTTTTTTACTAGCAATATTATTTCTGTTACTTCCTAATGCTAACTTCCATTTAGGATGCTGACATTGTGACTCAGCATGTATTTCACATCACATGCAACAGCAGAGTTCCGGCGCTCTTTACCACCACCTTTCCCCTAATCTCGTCCCCCCATAACCAGTACTGAGTCCCGCTATTTTTGTGGGAATTTGAATACAATTTTGTTATATACAATTTTATTTTTAAAAAACTGTATATAGGTGCGTCCTGGTGGAGTAGCAGTTAAGCCAGGAAACAGCCATGTGAATAACTAAATGAAATAAAGATGCTTCCTCCTCCTTTTTCTTCCTGCTTGCCTGCCTTCCTTCATTCCTCCCTTCACCTTTCCTTAAAAAGCAAAAACAAAGCAAAACAAAAAACCTATATATGCAAATATTTTATATGTAAATATTTTATGTGTGTAAAATGTATCATATATATAAAATAAAGCTTGATGGAGACTGCTGTGTTGTATTTTCTAGGTTGTGGGATGTCTAGTCCTTAATATTTTCCAGTTATTTAAATTTATTTCTATCATTTCCACAGTGAAGATATACTGTTTATTCAATTAAAAAAGTGAAGGCAAGAGGTAGTCAATATATGCTAAAATGAAATATTTGAGAAGAGATGAACTATTACAAAAGAGGTGATCAGTAGGAAAAAGGAAGTATGCAGTGTGAGAAAGTGTGAGAAAACCCTGAACTTGGTTTTCTCACCTATAAAATGGGGATAATAATGTTTTCTTTGGGTGATTATTATATTGAATTATTCAAAGAAATAATCATAAAAGGTAGAATTGGTCTGTTAGTGGTATATTTAATATATACAGTTTATAATGATGCACACCTTAAACATATATAGTGTCATAATGTAATAACATTTTAAAAAGTATATATATGTGTATACATGTGTATATATACATAATTTTATATGCATGAATACATGTATAGATGTAACATCAGGCCTAAGTGAATCAGAGTTGGTTAAAATAACTTTTGAGAGTAATTGAGCTGCCTTAAAGGGTCAATCAGGCATACATGTATGGAATTAACTGCTTCTCAGGCACAGGGACAAAAGTGGAAACAGTAGAGACCTCATCTCTGCCCTCACTAAGTGAAACTTCCATTCTAGTGGTAAGAACCTGAGCTAAAGAACAGTGGAACTTGGGTAACATATTACGTACAAAATGTGCCAATGCTTATAAAAACCTTTGTGCCAAATCTGCCATAATTGTTCACTAAAACTTTTAAAGCAACAATTTACCTGTGAGAGCAATCTATATCCAGGAAAAATGTCAAATCAAGCACTGAATGAGAATTTTCTATAAATCCAATATTCTGAGAGGTTCTGTGAGGGCAGCATGGTGAAAGAATAGGTATTTCTTTATTAAGAAACTTGTAGTGCAGCAGGAGAGTTAAAATACATATATACACGTGTCCACGAATATAGTACAAGTAAGTGATTAAGAGAGGGGATTAACTATATAGAGAGCAGAAAGGTTATCTTGGGCAGAATAGTATCATGGAAATTTCATAGCAATGTTGGCATTTGAGCCAGACCTTACAGAAAAGCTAGACTGTGCTTACTAAAACTGTGGGCAAGGGGAAGTGTGAGAAAGTCCATTTCTGTAGATTTACCTTAAGTTTTCGAAATGAAACTGGTACCAACAGATGATAACAGGAAGAGGGTGGTGATGACGGGGGTGGGGATGGGAGTCAGGGGTGAGACGGTGGTTGGTTCAGGCTGGACCAGGAGCAGGACCTGGATGGGGGAGGGAAGCGTTTCAACTTTGCTAAACTAGGACAATCCCAGTCAAATTGATCACTCCTGGGGATGAAAAAGTTTAGAGAAAAAAGATGATAAGTTGTCATGAAAGAGTAATTTGATTTGGTTAGATCAACAAAAATTACAGGATAAATTTTTTTCCATATAGTTTCAAAGATTATTGCTTGGGATAACAAAGCTGGCATACAGAATTCGGTAGATACTATGGGAAATTGGTAAGAAATAAAATTCTTGAGTATTTATTTCTGCCTGTTTGTTTGCGACCAGTAGTTCTTAAAATGAATGAGAAATTAGTACCCACATGCTGAGTAAGATGTTCATGAGAATGTCAGGGAGCTTGTTTGTCAACTTTAATTGACAACCGATGTCTAAAGGACAAAAGTGTAGTTCTCGTAATTTAATGGGAACATATTACTATTTAATGCCAGAGAAAGAAGAACTAATACATGCAAAACCCTGTAGAAATTAGAAATATGGACAAAATAATTCCCTTTTTGTTTCAGGAAAATGTAAAATAGTGCCCCAGGGATTGTTGGCAAATATTATTATCATCTTTGAAAGCTACTGCTTAACACACATTCCCGGAAACCAGAGGCTTCTGGGTAATATGAATCACAAGGAAAGAATGCTTCATTTTGTGACTGAAACTTTTTAATGGAATACTGGTTGATTTTAGTGAAGAAGGCCGGGGTGAGGGTTAGCTTGGAAGAATTTTCTGCCTGTTTCTGCAAAGACTCCTACATAGGACCTTGCTTTCTTGGTCTGTCTGTTTGGAATGCTTTATAGGGTCACCTGCTTGTGGGAGCTGCTCAAATCTCTAGGGATCTGGTTATGTGGGTATGTATATATATTTAATATATAAAATATATACTATGCTTAATACAGGGGATTTTTTACCCAATAAGGGAAAAATTGAGATGCCAAAGGGGATAGTGAGGCAACCCAGGTATTAATAAGAGAAAGGAGCTGCTCAGGCTAAGTCACAGCAGGGAGACAGAGTATTGCCAGAGTTCAGGTGTCGAGTGTGACAGGTGTGGGGCCTGATTGGTGGAATTTGATCCCTCAGAGGGGCGAGGGGAGCTATTGTGTGTGTACAAGAGACATTGCCAGGAACATCACAGGAAAACGAGGAGTGAGGGAGAGAGAAACCTTGACTCCTGACTTCAGCGTTTTGGTCTTTCAAAGTGTCTCCCACTGAACAAACCTATCCAGAAGCAGAGCAAAAAGAGCCTGGGAAAAGGTCTACTGCTATACAGAGTAGAGGAGGGTACCAGTGAGACCCCTGATGGGCAGTAGGAAAGAGATGTGTCAATGATGTGATCTTTGCTGAATGGCTCTCTAGAGTAAACAATGGTGGGAGGTTTTTCAAACCTCTGTGCACTGGGAATGGCCTCAGATAAACGTGTTTAAGTCATTTCATGATAAACAGGTTTTTTATGGTTGGAAAAAGAAAGGTGGGGGTAGGGGAGGAAGAGTACTTTGAAAGAGAGGATAAAAGACCTGGGGTAAAAGCTTATGCTGTGGTCAAGGATTTAAATTAGCTCTATGGGCTTAGCGCATCAGTGGATGGACTTCACTATGCAGGACCAGGGGCTTTAAAGAGTTTGGGACCTGACCAGGACCTCTGTGTGCTTAGGAAGAGTGAGCATTGTCTAGGACTGGTCAGAGTGTCACTTTAAGATCCTGCCCAGATCTGCTTTAATGTGAAAATGTGGTGTAGGATGGAGAGACTAGGGAGGGGAAGGTTATTTAGGAGGAGCTGGGAGAAGGGTGAACTTGCTAGGGAGGAATACATAGAGTGTGTGTGAGGGGGAGCTAGTTATATCAAGGATGTATGGGTTTTGATGATGTAAATGATGAGGGAAGATGAGGTAATCCCCACTGGATTGTGTGTGTGTGTGTGTGTGTGTGTGTGTGTATGAGTGGCTTGGGTAGCTAAGGGGCATGGTGGTGAGGTGCCATTTACTCAACAGGATGAAGAAATTTTGTACTGACCTTTATGAGGTTTGCTCTATATTTAATTTTTATTTTTGACTGTACTTTTACAAATTGGCGGAATGTGAAATACAGATAGAGCTGTCTAATGATTGCTGCTCCATTACTAAATTGTGAGAGAATAGACAACACCATCTGTTTTCCTCACTATCCAGCTCATGTTCTAGAGGAGAGACAGGTTTTTCAAGCACAAATAACCAGGTGGAAAGATAACTACTGAACACTCTTCCGTGCATGGTGGTGCTAGAGAGCGGAAGGAGGAGCCAGCCTCTGGATCTGCCTGGGGTGGAAGTGGAGGTGGGCCACTGGGGAAGGCTTCTGAGAGAAAGTGACTCTTGAACAGGTTTAAGTGATGTTTGGGAGTTTCATGGTTGTCTTTACTGGGTAAAGACAACATTAGAGAGAACACGACTATCTGGGTAATGGCAAGTGGTCCAGTCTGGGTGAGTACTAATGT
Source organism: Solenodon paradoxus (assembly GCA_004363575.1). NCBI lineage: Eukaryota > Metazoa > Chordata > Mammalia > Eulipotyphla > Solenodontidae > Solenodon > Solenodon paradoxus. The sequence continues at coordinate 649,684 of RJWH01000144.1, forward strand.
GAAAGGGAGAGTGACTTGAAATGAGTCTGGGAAGGGAATTAGGGCCAGAGCAGAAGGAGCCTTTGTGCAATGGTAAGAGTTTACAACTTTTGTTCTGTAATTGATGGGGAAGGTTTATAGAATTTTGAGGGAAATCTTTGTAACTGCTAGTCTCTCACTCATTCAACAGGTATCTAAGCTCTACATTGGATCATTCTGATAGCCATGTGAAGGATGAACAAATAAAGATATTTGGAAAAGATGCAAATTTTGTTTTCTGATATCTGTTTCTTCAGCCTTGAAGCAGGGCTATGTCACATTTCTCAATCTCTTGCTGTTTGGTGTGGCCATGTGTCCGTTTTAGTCTGTAGCATGTGTGCAAAACAATTTTGTGCTATTCTTGGTCAGACCCATTGAAACCTAACATGCTCTAAATTTTATGCTTTTTCTCCCACTTGTTGACCTGAAAGAGTTGTTGGAAAACAACTCTTGAAGATATAAGTGTTGCTATTAGTATGTCTGCTGTCTCGTTATACTAGTCAGAAAAAAAGACTTTTGTTTTTAAGGAAAGTTTTAGGCAGGAATGAAGAAGAGCAGGCAGCTAGGCAGGAAGGAAGAGAGAAGCATTTATTCATCCTGGTTGTCTTCCCTGGCCCTGGGGTTGGGAACTCAGGTCCTTGGGATGTATGTGAACTTCGCCAGCAAGAGGCAGTAGACTTAGTTGTTAAGCCACCAGGACGCACTAATAAACATTTATTTTGTTGAGTCATTGTGTACTTGCCTCTTGCTATAGCAAAGACTACCTTAATTATACAGAGTAAGATAAGAAGTTGGTGTAAGAAAAGAAATCTCAATTACGGACAGTGAAAGTGGGGTAATAAATAACCAGGGGCAGAAAATACATAGCTATTTAGGACATGGAACAACAAGACTTGGAAAATGGGTGACTTAGTGTATAAGAGTAGAGGCCAGGTCTCTCCTCTGGGAGAGATGATAGGTAATGGACTTCTATGAAGCACCAATATTTAAATTAAAAAAATAGTTGTTTAATTATTTTGCATTAACATATTCTTTTTAGTATGTTAAATTCGTATCTCAGTTTGTGTACATTTCACACCATCCACACCACTGGACTCCAAGTGTCCTTCACTACCACCATGTTAACTCCTTTTGTCCCTTATCCCACCTATGCCCCTTTTCTCCATAGTCACAATTTTGCATTCTGTGAATTTTGTAGAGGTTTATAGACTTACACTATTTTTGTACAAAAACTTTAGCAATAATTTCCAAATGGCATTCAATATCCAGTAGTATTCAAATTTCCTTGTCTGTTTTGCATGCTCATACATAAATATATAGACATATATTTATATTATAATTTGTTTGAATCACTATTCTACTAAGTATATATCTTGCAATTAGTTAATAAATAAGTCTTAATCTGTAATTTAACCCTCCCTTCCTTTTTTTTTTTTTTAAAGAATGGTTACATCTATTTGTTGAGGAAAATAATTTGTTTCGTCTCAGTTTTCTTTTTGGTGATTGTGGTGTTATTTAACACATTTCTTTCTGGCCTGTATTTCTCAGATAAACATCAATATTTGAGAAGTCGCCAGAGAATGAAATCCATGGCCTAGTGTCAGGATCAGTATTTGGTCAAACCCAATATGCTTTCACAGAGTGAAACTCTAATATACAGGGATAATTATGAATTTTTATTTTAAAATATAATGATTACTACTTTGCTATTTTAACATTAAGTAGTCAAATTAAAAATCTTTGCTATCACAGTTTGGAAACCATCATTCCCTAGTACTGTCTCTCCTTAATTTCTCCTCTGGTTGAGCATCTGCAGAGCCCCAGTACTGAATTGTCTACATTCAGTTGAGATCAGTGAAGGAGGAAGCTATTTTGGAATACCCCATTGTTCTCTAATATTCTCTTATTTTATTTATATACTTTATACTCTGTTTTTGTTTGTAGCAAAGATAACCTATTAGAGCTTCCTACTTGACATTTTCTATTTAATCTATCCTCAAATAGACATAAAAGGATTCTTGAAAGAAAAATGCAATTAAATAACTGGTATATACATACTTTTTCAAATTAATTTTATTGAAGGAACATTGCATTATGATACTAAATAGGTTTAAAGTATACATCATAGCATAAACATACTTATTAGAAGTGACTTTATTTATTTTTATGAAATCTATAAACCAAGAAATCCTAAAAAGTTTAAAATATGATATCTTTATTATTTTGAGATGCATTATTATTCAAAATTTCATTTTAAACATACATTTTTTAATTTAAAGGATGTCATATTCTTGTTAAAACTATTAGAAATCATTTAATGATTGTTTTTGTACTTGAAATATATAGCTTTCACAATCTTTGCTAAATATTTTAGTATTTTACTTGTAGTGATCATATTTTTCAACTGGTAGAGTTTCTGCATATACAGCATTCAAAAAATTTCATTCTTAATACAGCTAGAATGTTTGTTTATATTTGAAAATGAATATTTTGGTGTTGACAGCATGTCTGAATGACATACTCTTTCTATATTGCTGTGGTATAATCACATATGATGGAAACCTGTGCTATCACCTGATTACCCTGTGCACAAGTTCAAGGATGCCAGAAATAGCAATGAAGTTTGCATTCAGTTATTTTTGCTTTGTTTTATGTTTTTAGAGGAAAGGTATAGGCAGGAATGAAGGTGATCTAGCAAGCAGAGAGAAGAGGAAGAAGCATTTATTTATTTTATTTAGTTGTTCATCCTGGTTTTTCCTCCTGGCCCCAGGACATGAACCAGGTTCTTGGCATGAATGTGGACGGTGCGAGACTTAACCATTAGGCCACCAGGAAGTGCCCAAATTCAATTCTTGGCTTTTCAAAGTTGCAACTGAATATCACTTGAATACTGTGGTGGAAGGACACTGAGAGAATGACCAGATAAGCAGGAGAACTAGGAATGAATAATTTAAAAAATATTTTAGAGTCTCTTGTAGGACAGGCATTATTCTAGGCATGCGAACTATATTAGTGAAAACCAGATCAATCCTTGTCTTCGTGGAGCATACAGATTCTCATGTGATGGAATCAAGGAAATAGGAAAAAGTTTTAATACTCGACAATGTGTCTAGTGCAATTATAGGGGCTGAAAAATGTGCATCGGTCTTCACCGTTGAGTTAAACTGGTAGTCTTGGTGAGAACAGTTCTAGAGGAATCTTTGGGAAGGTGAAAACGTGGAGTGTTTTATAGCAGTTCTTTAGAAATGTAACAGTAAAAGAAAGAGAAAAGCGCAGGTGCTAAAGGAGAATTTTCTTTTAAGCTAGGAAAGGTTTGCAAATGTTATGCTGATGGTACAAATGAGTGTCAACATCTGGAAGAATAAGAAGAGTTCGTGAAAGGTCAGTGGTCAGGGATGAGTCCCTGTGGAGGGGAAGGAGTGCAGCAGGGAGTCTCCTGTTAGACCACCAAAGTGACCTTAGCAATCTGCTCTCCTTTCTCACTAATGTGAAACAGCGAAGCGCGTGGCACTTAGCTTTCAAGATCAGGCAGGAGGTACCCTAGAACTCCTACATCCTTATTAGTGTCAACCTGCCTAAACACAGGGCTTTCCTTTTACATCATAGAGAAGATACCAGAAGTGGTGGGAAGCCGGAAGTCACATGCAATAAGCAACTCATAGAAATGAGGACACAGCAGGACTCCTCTTGCTTTGTTCTGGTTTTCAGAAAATCAGGAGTTCTGTACAGGAAGTCAGAGTGACACTCAGGTCAGTAGGCTAAGGTCAAGTAGATTGTTCTTGGTTCAAGGGCACCTGAGCTAGAGAACAGTGAGAGAATAGAGACAAAAATCCTTTTTATCATGCCTTCTGCCTGGGGCATTGGATTGAATCTTCAAGAAGAGACACTTTTTTAAAAAATTTATACACACTTCTTAGAGGCTAGTGGCAGCCTAGAAAAACTCAAAAATGTAGGGTTATAGACGTACTGCCAATGACTTTAGTGAGGGTTTCCTCATTTTTCAGATGCTTGATTCTATACTCTCATATACTTGGAACATACCTGGAACTGTTCTGTTTCCAGAGACTCCTTGAATGAGTAATTTTTAAAGTGGTATTTTTAATAACCAAGATCATCCACTGTTGAGTCACACAAGAGCCAATGTAAATATGAAAGGAGCACTTGGGGAAAAAAAATATCTACCACCTCATTAGAAAGCAAAGAAAGTAGAACAGGGTAGCCTAGAGGCAACATTTTAAACATATGAAAGTTGAATGATTGTGTCCTGTATGAGGAAGTTGCTGATGAAACTTACATTCACAGGACAGCTGGCATCATTTGAGGGCAAACCTGTTTGGAAAGCAGCATGGAAACTATACTAAGGACTGTAAAGATGTTTTCATTCTTTTTTCTATCCAGAGTAATCCCGTACTTGGAAATGTATCCCATGGGATTAACTCAGGGAAAAAGAAAGCTATATGCCTGAACTTGTTCATTACAACATTATCTATAGTGTTAGATAAATAATAGGAGCTCAAGAAATAATCATACATTTATCTAATTGTAAATTAATATAGGTTTCTGTTATTGTACCATTTTAAATAGGATAGCTCTATGATAATAGGATGTTTCCAGAAGTCGTATGTGCAAAATGTGTCCTACTGTTTTATTATCAAATAACATATGCAAATGATATAGTGGTTTCTTTTGAGTTCATAAGGGCTCTTAAAATTTTTAGAAGTAAAGCAAAGTAACCCTCTTTTGCCAAGGGAAACAAAATTTTCACTAAGTGGAAAACAAAAACAAAGACATAACTTCCTAGAGGTTCCACACTGTCTTATTCATTCTCATGTACCCAGCACCTATGCCCATGTATGGTCAAGGCAAATGCTGTTAGGTTGTATCCATAGGCAAGAATTTCAATAAACACTGCAGAGCTTCATGTCACTTTCTAATGTCTTGCTGTCCTCTGAAAGTAGGATTGACACAGTTATCTGGTCTTAGTAATGTTTATGTTGAGACCATCCTGGCTGGCACAGGTGCTCTGATCTGACCCTTGAAATATTTAAACTGCTTGCTGAGATTAGCCAATGAGTCTAGGGGGGCACTTCTGCTCTTGTTTTCTGTGCCTCTTAGATCTTGGACTCTTAATAATGGAGGCCGAAAAATTACAATGAAAACTAGGAGCTGGGTTAGGATGCTCTCCATCCACTTCTAGCAGAATGGGAAAGAGCAGTGCCTGTGAAGGTGGTGGATCTATTAAAAGGATGTATTATAATTTAAGAAATGCCTCAATCCAAGTTGGTTTATGATTTCACAAATTGTGGAAATGCTAGTCACAGGGTTCCAAATTGCCTTGCAAAAGATTTTTATCATGGTTTTAAAATTTTATTTCCAGTAGTAAGATTTCTTTACAGATTTGCTGATGTTAGATGTTATAAATCTTTTTACCTCTATCTCAGGGAAAATTTGTTTAAAGTTTGTTTAAAGTTGCGTTTTTAGTGATTCTTAGTGAGTTTGAGCATATCTCAAGTTTATTGTTCATGTATATTTCTTCTTGTGACTTGCTTATTCTAACTTTTTGCTTATTTTCAATGAGTTGTCTCTCTTTACTTATTTGAAATTGTTTCTTTTCTGAATAATGAATAGTAGTCTGACACTGATTGTATGCTCTCAGTCTACTGAATATCTTTTAGCATTTTATGCTGTCTGTTGGTATCCACACATTTAATTTTTATACCGTCAAAGCCACTGTTTTTGTTTTCTTTCCCACACTAAACAATAAAGATTATATATGAAAAGACACTTCCTGTTTTAAAATTTTTATATTTTATACTTTGCTATTCAATCTACCTTCAATTTATTTTTAGTTGACATGAGGTAGTGATCTAATGAATATCCATTTTCACAATATCTTGACTGTCCCTTCTTCATGGATTTGAAATACTACTTCTTTTATAATGCTTTAAATTCCCAGGTACATGTTTTATATTCTATATATTAACACAATTCACTACAAAAACAGATCAAGAATTTTTTTTTTTTGAATACTTTATTTCAGAGACCCAACTCATTAACTAACACTAACTTGTTTTACCTTAGCTTTTTAGCATTGCTAAATTACCTCTATGAATTAGGGGGGAAAATCTCATTAATTTTCTTCATGTGAAATTTAGAAGAAGTTTGTGAAGTTCCAGAGGCATTTTTGTTAGAATTTTCATTAACTTAAAAAAACTGTATAGTCCCATTTAAAACAATGATATATCTTAATTTATTTAGGTTTTCTTTTCTCTTTTTTTAAAATTGTTAAGTATTTCTTGTTGGATTGCTAGATTTTTCAGTGTATATTGCTATTATTAATATTGTATTTTTTTTCTTTAAAATTTCTAACTGATTGTTATAGATTATAAGCAATTCTGCTAAATTTGTGTGTTGATCTTTTATTAGCCATATCTACTTTCACATGAGCTCCAGTAATTTCGTAGTTATTCCCCTAGGTTTAATGTAGACATTATATTATCTGGAAAATAATGATTATATGTCTTTTCATTTCCCATATAGTTCTTTAAAAAAATTCTATCACAATTAATTTATTAATAATACTAGTGAAATATTTAATAATTGCAATGATAGCATATTTTCTGGTCTTTTTGATGTAATAAGAATTCTTTCAATGTTTCTGAATTAATACAGTGCTTTCTAGGTTTCTGTTATATACTCTTTGTTGTGTTAAATAAATTCCTTTTTCTTTCTTTTCTAAGATTTCTTTTCTTTTAAAATTGGAATGTGTATTGAAATTTAACAAATGTCTTTTAAGCACTATTAAAACACATGCATTTTTTCCTTTGATCTGTTTTTGTAGTGAATTATGTTAATATATAGAATATAAAATAGAAACATAGAATATAGAATAAATTCTATTTGGTCATATTATATTATTCTCTTAATATTCTGTTGGATTCAATTTTTAAATACTCTCTTTGTGTCATTTCAAAAGTTATTGTGCTTATGAATTGATCCATGATTCTCCGTACTCTTGTGTTTATTCAACGTGAGTTGAGATTCTTGTGTTCTGTTGTATTATTTACAGTATTTTTCTGTTGTGTATGTTTTTATTTTCAAAGAATTACTCATAATTTCTAATCACTGATGAAAATTTCTCCTATTTTCCAATGCTTCTTGGGTTTATTCCTGTTATATCAAAAATATATTAAAATGTAAGTATTTGGGCGGGGGTACAGGTTCCACAGTCATCTCTAGTCAGTCTCACCTTGTTCCAATTTCAGTATGGTCACTGTTCTATTTATGGAAGGATTTTCTGCCTTTTTTGTAACTCACCACCCTATTACATCTTCTTTTTCAGACTAAATTTTTTAAATTGTTTTGAGTTTTTTAGATAAACAGTATCATATGCAAATAATTTTCTTTTTTCCAAAGCTATATCTTTTCCTTGTCTTATTTACTTGACTAGAATTTTCAGACCATGTTAACGGTCATGATGAGAAAGTGTCTTCTTATCTTATTTTGGATATGACTAGGACTCAATCTTTCACTCTGAATGTAATATTTGCAGTTGATTTTTATACAGATATTATCTTGAGTTGTAGCTCATTATCCCCTCTATTTCTAAATTAGTAAGCAAATTTAAAAAGTTAGCTATTGATGCTGGATTTTTATCAAATTCCTTTTGGTCTTTTTTCAGAAGTTTAATTTTTCCCCTTTGATTAAATGAACTAATCAGTTTCTTATTTGAGAGAGGTCACCAACATTCTGTTTCTCTTTGATTTTCTTTCATAGTCTTTCTATTATCATTGTAAAGCAAGATGAATGGAGACCTTGACAAATATTAGGCTGTCTCCTTCAGTAAAGATGCAAGATGGATGGACTGAAGTGTGCTTTTACAGATTTTTTTTTTTTTCAGTTAAGGAAATATACTGTTATCATTCTCCAAAAACCTAACCTGTTTCCAAAGAGAATAGGGCTGTAGAGATGGCCAAGTTGCCAGGGAGTCAGGTACATGCTGTAGTCATGGCACAAGATGAAGCCATAGTCCTGGCTCTTTATCAGTTAAATTACCAGGCATAGACATCGCAGGTTTTCTCCTTAACCATTCAGAATGCCAACAAGGGGATGTAGGTGTTGAGTTCAGACTCTGTCCAATGTAGCTTCTGTTCCTCACTTCTCCTTTTTTAAATCTGATTCTGAAATACTTCATATTTAGAACATATTCACACTTAGAACTCAGTCTCAGGGTATTCAAAGGCTGTGGGCAAATCCTTTTCTTGTGAACACAGCACTGTTTGGTAAATGTGGTCCAATGATCTCCTCTGCTCACAATTATTTCCACAAGGTACATCCTGGACCTTTCTAACACTAGACAAGACTAATAAATTATGCATGGGGAGGAGATATTTCTTTTTCTCTCTCTTCCTTTTTTCTTAGTATTCAGCAAAGTCATGGAAGATGAGCCTTTTTTCTCATGAATTTATGATCGTAAAATCTTTCTTAGTTAATATAAGATAAGGATAGTGATGAATCTAGGAGGCTAGGTTCCCATGTTATGAAAGACAGGGTGTTATCTGTATACAAAACTATGCTCAATGAAGGGAGACTTAGGAAATTCCAATTATGCCACACTTAAGATCTTTACCAATTAAATTGGTGAAACATATTACTGCTGACAATAACCCCTTTTTAAGAGAAACTTCCCACAGTGAGTAGTCATGGCTATCATGTTATTTGTCCCTTTTTACATCTATCCTATACATATCAGGCTAGGTGGCCACCTAACTTAGGCTCTCAGTGACTCACAATGCTTTTGGATGAGTCACATGCCCCTCTTGGTGAGGAGGGAGTGGAACTCAAGGGACCTGGTGAAAGATGGTAAGAGAATATTGCAGCTTTAATAAAATTACAAATGGCTAAAGTGGACTATGGAAAGCAGCAGTCTGAGTTACTTTGGAAGTTGCTTGCTTGTTTTGTTGGAAGGACAGGGGCCTTTTAGGAAAATGGACATGAGAGTGGAGAGGAGGAGTTGGGGGAGAGGGGAAAGTATTGGGAAAGGGATGTCACTTTTGAATCTCTTTAAGAAGTTTCAAAGACTCAACTAATGATTCCATATCAGATTTAAACCCACTCTGTCTCAGTTTGGGAGCGACTCAGTAGGATACACTGAAGTTCTGTAGCATACATCATTAAATTATTTGATGTATTTGTAATTTGTATAAACTCAAAAATGGAATTTTTTAGAGTTAAGTTGTCCTATTGTCTGTAGACTTCAGATGTTTATTTCATTGTTATAAATTTCTTATCACCTAAATGTTTTCTGCATATTATCAATTTATGACTCTAAATTAGAAAAATCTAAGACCTTTTGTCCTAGCACATTACATCTCTGGTAAGACATTCTTTCCACAAAGATGTTTTAAGGATCTCTGGAGGTGACCCATGGGACAGTAATTTTGACTTTTAATCTAGTGTTTTAATTACTACAAGTGGTTACTGTGAAAAAAAAGTAATCAACAAAGGAAATAATTATTCCAAAGAATTACATCCATACTTCATTCTCTGTCAAAAATTTCTTATTAAAAATTTGTTTCTGCAAATGTAACTCAAAGCAGCTGAAGAAATACAAGAGCATGGAAAGTTTCAAATCCTACTGCAAATTTGGATTCATGAAGGATGATTTGCCAGGGACTTGATTCAATGGCGAAAGAACTTTTTACCATTTCTCACTTCATTCCCTTCTCATTTCCTACTTGACATCAGATGCCTGTTGTTTTCTTTTCAAAACTGGACATTTTCCACTTAAACACTTCCTTTTTATAAAACTTTTGGTATCTTTGGAGCATTATAAACCTTTGATTTTTTTTTCTTTACTAATGACTCTGGTTGTTGTGTTTCTTTACTTTAAGGATAAAGATAGACTAAGCCACTGACAGCACTCTAAAGAGGGGGCAGTCCTGAAAACTATCCCTAACATCTGAGACACCATCAAAGACTGATGTGAGAAAACTGACTGTTATCAAGATTTTTCACAAATGTCCTTAGGCTTTTTGGATTTTTGTTGTCTTTTTTTTTTTTTTTTTTTTTCCGAAACCACAAAAATCAGGCCTGCCTGAGAAGCTAAAGGGAAAAGTATTCCAAAACTATGGTCATCTCCTTGAAGATGTTGTTCACTTCTGAGAAAAGGTCAACTAATATTTGGGGAGAAGAGTAGTGAAGACAAGCTCAAAATTCAGATTTGGACTTATTGATTAATTTAATGGACACTGGGACATTTCCCTGGGAAACTGCCTAATGCTGTGGAAATCTCTGTCTTGGGAGCTATAGAGGAGACAAGTAAAATACCAAATAGTGCAAACTTCTCAACAGATTTTTCTGGATGAGTTCTTCAGATGGCAAAAGTCCCTCATGTTTTTCTTCATCAGAACACCTAGGTTTCCTTTGCATTTTTCATTTCTCACTTCCTCTACATAGATAATTATACCTGTATTTATTTAACTCGTTTTTTCTTGTTTGACCCTCCCTCCCTCTTCATTGGGCTGTAAGAATAATAAAGGCAGGGACTGTAATTGTTTTTGTATTGCTGTATGTTCAGTAGCTAACACAGTGCCTGGCACATAGTAGGTGCTCGATAAATGTTTTTTTGAATGAATGAATAAGCAAATAACAAGATCTATGGTATAAGTCTCAAATACCAGTGGAAGGCACACGTGACTAGCAATAAAGTTAATTTGCTATTAGTAAGTATGGGTTTTGGTTGTACAATACGATTCTTAAGGTGTGCAGTGTGATGATTTTATGTATATATAAAAGATTACAACAATCAGTTAAGTAACACTTCCATTATCTCATTATCTCATTGCTATTTCATATGTGTCTGGTAAGAACACTGGTGATGTACTTTCTTTCATGTAATGCCATTTAAAAGCTATTGTTGGAAATAAAACTAGAGCAATATTTGATAAGAAGGAACCACTTTACTTAACAGACTTGACTCTAAACTGCAGGTGGGTCTGTGTCCTCTGGCAGACCCTAGGGGACTCTACCGATGGGGAACTTCACGGAAACAATAAAAAAATAAAGTGAGGATGACTGACGTGCTATTAAGAAAGCACTACATATGTGTATGGCTGTGGGAACAAGTAAGTTCCCCCAAATTGAGAAGGCAATTTGAGTCTGAAGACTAAAGTAGGTATGTCCATGAGAGCTGATAGTAATTTATTTAGGTAATTTATATACAGGGGTCCTGGGTACCGGAGTTGGTGGATGGGACTTTGGTGGAGGCAAGAGCTAAAAAGAAAGGAGAGAAGATGTGGAAGATCACACAGAAGTGTTCGGACTACAGGCCTGGAGGAAATATAAAGTCTATCTTCTGCTCAAACTTCACTGGCCAAAAATCAATTATCTAACCTCATCTAAACGCAAGGGGGCTGGGGAATATGCTTTTGTTAGGCATTCAGGAAGAAGAGGCCATGGTTTAAGTGAGTATCTACCTCGCCTCTGCTACATAGTGGTTAACTAATAATACAATGAATAAGTGCAAGTTTGAGACTTGAATCTATGTTGGTTAGACACCAAACCAAGTTGTTAACTACGTGTCTATACTTCCTTCGTCCATTCATTTTTGTTATTTTTTCTTTTGTATCCTGCCCTAGAGCCATGCTGTGAAGGGAAGGTTATAATCTGCTCTTTGTCAGGAAGACTCACTGTCTGATTAAAGGCCAGGATGAAAATGGATTCTTTGAAGGGGCAGAAAAATGGCTGCTGTGACAATTCTTCTGTGGAACCATAAAATCCCTCTTCATGTCAGCAGCTCAGCGTGTTCTTCCTGCTTACCCAATTCCTGCCAGATAATTAGAAAGCCACATTAGACTAAGAACTTTGGATTTCTCCACGTGGCTGGCCTGCATGTGCAAAATTAGTTAGACGTCTTTAAACTGCGAATGTAGTCTGTCATTCTGTACAGGGGGGCACCTTACACTTTTGCAATGACAATAACATTATTTTTACAAGCTCAGGTGTGCAAAAGCTGTACTTTAAAATGTTTCTTTAACGAAACTCACTGTGTTTCATTACTTCTAATACTTACCTTTTCATATGTTAACATCTCTGACATCAGAATCTTATAATTGACTGTGTCTTTGAATTGCTGTTGGCGGGGTGAAAGTGTGGACATAATTGGCATTGCCTGCACACTTGGTAACTTGGTCAAAGGTAGTACATTATTGCTCCTGTAGTTGAATTATATGTATTGCTGGTTATTACTCAAGTTTAGTTGCTGTTAGAAATGTTTTCAGAAAGATCCTCCTGAGTTTCAGTTTAAAATGAAGGTGTGGTGAACAGACATGTCTGCAAACAGAGCTGTGGGGTGTTAATATATTAGTAAAGTAAATATTTTTGAGGAATTACTGAAAACAATCGCTTCATACAAGAAGATAATAAAGGTAGATTGCTGTATGCATATGAAATGGTAATATATTTTGTTACTGAGTTAATACAAAGCTATTGCCTGCTAGAACACACCTACATTAAAACTTTTACAATGGGTGGCAACATCTTGGGAGAAAATCTAAAGCCAATAGTGGGGGCATTTGTAAGAAATGTTTTATCATCAACATCAAGGACAATACTATCTAGAAGAATATGAACATTGATTCACATTCATTGAAAGTGAAGATATTTAAATCTCTCTATCTATATATATACATATGTATACATAAAGGTGATATGTAATAAAAATCTATGTCCCAACAAGTAACAAATGATTTTTCAGCTAGTATAAATTAAAATTCTAAGTGATGGGAAAGCAGTTTCATATATTAATTGAAAGCATCTTTCTTAGTGGTTCACAAATTAATGATGCATTTTTAAATCAATGACTTCTTCATTTTGATGAAATAGCTATTTTCTCATTTGAGCTCCCATTCCTTCACATTTTATAAATTAAATTCAGTTCAGCAATTCCCCCTCCCCATGACTATATTGCATTTCTTAGGGGCTGATGTTTGATGGCCATCTAGCCTGAGGGCAGTGCTTTAACTAAGCATTTTTTTCTATCCATGCTGACAGCCACCAAGATGTCCATTCTGTCTGGTTCTGTTGACCAGGTCACACGGATTATTGCTAGTGTCTTTCAGGGCTGGATTCTGTTAATTCAGAAGGGCCAGGGGTGCATCGCCCAGTACACAGACCCTCATTTTTTTTTTTTTTTTGGTAAGAGAAAAGACCAAATTTAATGACATACACATGGAGAATTTACCTACCTCTAAATTCTAGTGCAAATAGGACACACCAAAGATTTAGATCTTGTGCAAGGATTGGGGTATAAGGATTGAGAAGAGAGTAATATGACAAAACCTTGCCTCTAGATGTTTGCCCTATTTTAAGAAAGGCTTCTCTGATAAAAATATTGTTTCTGTAGATGATCCTAAATCTGAGTTATTTTCTTTCTTAAAAAATATCACTTATTAAGATAAATTTGATTGACAAAATAATGCAAGACCATATGTTTAAGTTTTCCATTCATGAAATATATGGCAACACATCACGCCTACCACTAAATTACCAAACATCCTCCACCACTGTCCATTTGGACCCCATCATCACTTGTGTTAGCCCCCATCCCTTTTTCCTCTGGCAACCTCAGTGTTTTTTGTTTTAAACTGTGTATTTTTTTCAGGTAGTAACCTCAGTTATATTGTCAATATCCGTGGGTTGGTTTTTGTTTTGTCTTTTCCTTGGCTTTATTTCTTTATGTTTCATATGAGTGCGATTGTCTGGTATTTGCCTCTCTCCTTCTGACTCATTTCACTTGGCATAACCTCTTCTAGTTCCATCAAAGTTGTCACAAATGAAAGGATTTCATCTTTTTTCCTCTCTCTCTCTCTCTCTCTCTCTCTCTCTCTCTCTCTCTCTCTCTCTCTCTCTCTCTCTCATTATATGGATACATCTTTATCCATATATCTGGAAATTTGAACATAAGTAACTTCTAATTCTTGTTATTATAGTAATACTGAAATAAGCAAGGGGGTGATCTCTGAGAATTAGTGTTGTAAGGTAAATACTCAGAAGTGGATGATAATATAGAATTTGCTTTTTCAGGTTTTTGAAGAATCTCCATAAACACAGAAACTAATTGAGACTGGGAACTCTTAGCTTCCTGGAGCACAAAGGGTATTCTGTCTCTACTCTTCCTGCTGGGTGGCTGGGTACTGGGTAGAATTTATTTCTCCTGAGCAACTCCAGCTACTCCTCTGTATTCCTTAGAAATGGGAAAACACAACTGCCCTGGACCACCTGCTCTACTCCGGTCTCTGGCAGTCTCTCTGGCTTTACCTGAGAAAGGGACACAAGTACCTTCAAGACTGCCTGTGTGGGGTTTGTGGCTGTTCCCCTCCCATTCCCACATGACCAGAGAGGTGTCCAAACTGCAGGACTCACTGTTGACACTATACCAGTGTTCAAGCTCTCCTAGCATCCCTAAATTCTCCCAGTGCCTCAGAGGCGTTGGGCTTTAAAACCCAGACCAAGAACAGACTTTCTGTGCTTGCTGAGTAAGAGTCTCCCAAACTCACACTGACTTATGGAAGGAAGTTTCAGTGAAAATCAACACAAGAAAATCACATTGGCTAACATTTCAAAATATTATCATAAAGTAAGTTCTTACTGTGCTTGCCCTTTCACCCTTTTTTGAATATGCTTTTAGGTACATTTCTTACATTGTTGGTTTTTCACCCTTTGTGTAGTAACCTGGTGCCTGATTTCAATGATTTCAGATACATTTCCTCTAATCATCTCAGACACCAGGGTGAAAGATAGCCACTCTCTTCCTTCTCTTTCTATTTATATAATGTAAAATTTATAGTTTTGAATCCATTATAGAAAATAACATGCAGTCAAACAAGAAGGAAGAAGAAATAAAAGTCATGTATAACCTCACTAAGACACACACTGGTAGTTTTGTGGTTTCTCCTTCTAGGTGTTTTTCTTTACTTACTTAGATTGTATGTATATTTTTAAGTAGTTAACATTACATCAGACACAAAAATCCTGTATCCTTCTTTTTTCATTCACACTATGTATACTTTTCCTTATATTATAAAGTTTTTCAGGAACAATAGTTAAATGATGTAGTACTTTACTCAGCCATTTCCTAGTGTTGAACATTTCTTTATTCATATTGCTATTATAAATAAATGATAGCATTATGATTGATCTCTTCGTGCCTGAAGATTTTCCTACATGTATGATGATTTTCTTGACATCGACTCCCAGAATTGGAATCACTAGGAAGACTACCATTTTAAAAACAATTTACCTAGATTCCAAGCAACAAATACCCTCTAATATTATATCACTCTGTACTAGATTTTTCTGGTAGAAAAAAACGTTGCATTGCTACTGGTGGAAGAACATCATACATCTTCATGAAAGTAAGATTGCTTACATAAAAATAATCCAAAAACCACTTGTTCTTTCCCCATTTATCAGTTGTTAGAGTAATGTTTATCTGAGGGTAGTATGTACTGCTTGGCTGGGAGATTTTCATGAACTGTTTCCTTTCATCTCAAGTTTCTGTGGGTCTTGATGGCATTTTCTGGCCTTATTACAACACTTTGGCATTTGCCCATAGAAGGAGATGTACTATCCCTGTATGTACAAAGTCTGTCTCCAGCAGCTACATCTAAGGTTTTGTTATTATTTTTTAACCTAAGCTGTCGATAGAGTCGCTGTGGCATGAGAGCCAGAGGATTATATTGAACATAAAAGTGCCTTTAAAAGTTAAGGGGTAGACTTTGTTTTACACAAACACCCAAAGCCAATACATTCAAAGTATTGTTCTCTACAAGTAGCTACTTTCAATGGTGCATCATTATCACACGAGATATTTTAAGGCCTCCTCCTTTGAAACTGCTGTCAAGAGTCTCTGGTACAATTTTTTTAGTATCTTCAGTAATTAGATCGTTTGAACTTTTTATTGGTACACAGAATCAGCTCTGAGTTGATAGTAGGGTAAGTGGCCAGAAGCAACATTAAAATAAAATGCCAATATAAAGCAAGGAGGCTGATTTTCTTACGTGACAATAAATAATACAGTATATTAAGAAAATTGTCAAAGGAGTTGCATTTTAATCTGAAGTAGCATCATTGGGACATATGCTTCAACCAAGTTGATGGCTAGGTTGAGATTCTATTTAAAGTATATGAATATTAAGCCCAGTTTATTATTTACTAGTGATAATAATTTTTTATGAAACTTTACATATTTTTTAAAGAAAAGTCCAGGCTGAGATGAAGAAGCAAAATGAATATCTATGTATTGAAATTCATGGGCTTAATTAGTTTCAACAGGGAGGACCCTGCCTCTTGCGAGACACTTATTCTATTCATTAAGTCATATAGATTCACACAGGAATTTAGAAAATCCAGGAATTTCATTACTCAGAGATCTTCTTTCACAATATTTTGATGTAAAATATGTTACATTAGATTTCCTAGAAATAGACTAAGAGAGACCTTCATGCTGAATGTTTTTGGGGAAAGTAAGTGAGTGTTCTAAAGAGTTTAAGGGTGGAGAGGTTATTTCCCCCTAACTTTCTGGGTTTGTCTCTTGAAATTAACATCAGAGAGCTTAGTAGGAGAAAAGAACAAATTCAATTATATAGTGTGAAGACTATACGTGTAAATGCTGAAACAAATTGGGGCAACGTGGTATTTATATCCTGAGCTATGGAATGGGATATGGGCCTGAGGCTTCAAAGAAAGAGGATGCTCACAAGACAAGGAGAGGGTGACTCACAGGATGAAGACCAGGTGCTCTGGAATTAGATGTTTGTCCTGCCATGAAACTAAGATACTTTGATAGAAAGTTTATTTCTGGCAAAAGTCCTAATTCTGGGTAAGATTCCCAATTTTCATTCTTCTAGGTAGTGGTAGGAAGTGGTAGAAGATTCTCATGAGCCCCAGGGTCTGGACTGACCTCAGCTGGAAATAATTTAGATGCCAAAATGGACATGGCTTGAGAAACCTGAATATCTTGGGATGTATGTCTGGATATATGGGGGAGGCCAGTCCTTCGGGAGATACCCCTGTATGAAAGTGAGGGAGAATTGTGCAGAGGGAAACTCCAAATGCAGTTGCAGCTGAGACTCAGCTGACTGTGTGGGGAGCTGGTGCTGGGATGGCTGTTCAGACTGTTTCCAAATTAACGCAAGTGGGCGGCCTTTTCATCCTTGCATCCCTCAGTCATTGCCCCCTGGAGGGGCCTAATTTTGGATGAGCCTGTTCCTAGGACCCAAACAATGCCCAGTGAGGGATGAAGCTGTGAGCTTTTAACAGTGATATTTGTAGCAGCTGGAGAGGGGTACCCGCTCTAAAGAGGGAATTTAGGCAAAGACTGCATTATCCACTTCAACATTCCATCAAAATGGGGATCATAACATATATACAACTTCACAGCCTGTTCTTTTACTTAACTTCTATTTAAAGATACTTAAACTAGCTGCCTCTTTACTATATGGAAATGTCATTTATTTGATCTTTCTCTTATTGTTGAATTTTTATTTTTGATAGATTGTCACATAATAAATATTGCAATGAATATCTTTGGGTCTTTTTAATGTGCCTAGTAATAAAAAAATCCTGCATTAAATTGTATGTGTATTAGTGACCACGTCAGGCCAATAGTTTTATTGCCTTCTTTGTGGAGTTTTTCACAAATAACAAATAAGAAAATATATGTAACAATGCTATATTGAATGACTCATTTAATCCACTTAACAACTACATGATACACGATAGAGACTATTATGTCCATTTTGCAGATGAGAAAACCATGGAACAGAGGTTAAGATACTTATCTAAGGTTACACAAGTGGTAAATTTTAGAGTACGGGCACTATAAATCCAAAGATTAAGAAACACAGTCACTATATTACTACTCTCAGTCTGCTTTTCCTGGTGATTTTTCTAAGTTAAATTTTTAGAGACGAATGCTGAGGTCAAAGATCTTGATGAATTTAAAACTTAGAAGAATGGCTAGATTATTTTCCAGAAACAGTGAGCATGTCCCTCAGCAGAGCGTGGGGGTTTTATTTTACCAGAGTCAACAACAAAGGGTCCATATCCTTAATTTAGAACCATGACGAAGAACAAATAATCTATTTCCTTGTCTTCGTTCAGGCATTAAAAATATGGATTGCCTTTAAGGAGAAAGAAAGTTTTTCTTTTGTTGTTCAGCATGCTCAATTATTTCAAGATTGTCTTTTAAGTATTGACTAAAATGTACCACCTACATTTAAAAAGTTTGTAAAATGCATCTATGACTGAGAGCTGGGAGGCCTTGCATCAGCAACCCAGTATTGCATAGGAGCAGATTAAGTGACAACCTTGCAGAATAAAGTCTTCCAAAAAAAGAAATTATTTTTCATAATTGGAGGAGTTTCAGAAATTCTTTTTTTAGGGGTTTTCTTAATTTCAGTTGAACTGTTCATTTAATAAATATCTACTAAACACCCTTACTTGCTTGGCTTTATCATGTTAGAGAAGCACTTCAGAAATGTCTTAGGAGGCACCTGGAATTTTTTTGCATTATTTTAGCATTGATTTAGATAGCTCTTACCTTCAAATAGTTCAATGTTTAATTTATTTCTGATTTATGAAGAGTTTCTTTAGAAAACCAAGACATTTTTCACTCATTTTTGACCTTTGGCACTGTATTGACCCTCTCCAAGTTCATTTCTTTTTCATAACCGCTTCCACATAGGTTGCTGTTACGTTTAAATGAGCCAAAATCTATAAAATCCTTAATAAAATACTTCCACTGGGTAATCACTCAGTAAGTTCTGACATTGCCTTTTTTTCCCCATGCCCCTGTGCTGGCTTCTCTGAATGTGTGTGGCCTTTCTGAATCTCACATGAAAAGAATTACACTTTATACTTAACTATCTATTCACTCCATAGGGGGTTAGTGGGCATCAGATAAGGTAATCTGCATAAAAGCAACTAGCACAGCACCTGGACCAGAGCAGGCACCAATAACTTACAGGTGTGATTACCTTAATATCTAGTAATATACTTTAAGTCAGGAGTTTAATTGACAGTGGTGTCTATGGCACGGATCCTATGTAGTTGATTAATTTTCTGCTCTGTTGAATTCAGATACATGGTAGAATCTATATAGAAAGGGTAAAGAATTTAGATTTTTATGAAGTGTTAATTTCAACAGTTATCTTTAGTTTCTGTGTTTTTCCTCACATACTTCAATGTTTTACCTCTTGATAATAATTTAAGTGTATCCTTAATTATGATTCAGTTTGAGGTGTGCTAGTGCTGAACAGTTGAAATTGCTATCACCAGGTCCCTTAGATGCTAAATCTGATAGGTTGATCCTTCTGGCTTTTGGTAGCATTTAACATTGCTAGGCTTCCTTCCCTGTCCCTTAGGTACAGGACTCCCTCTTTCTTCCTGCTATGAAAAGGGATGTCTGAGGTAGACTAAACTGACTCCATCTTGTGTTCAAAATTGCATCTTTCTGAACTTTTAACTTATTTTTTTTTATTGCCCGGCAAGAACCAATTTCCAACTAGACACAGCCTTCTCTGAGAAAAGTACAAAGATAATTTTTTTCTCTCTTTCTTCTTTCTGTAGTAACCAAGGCCAGCTTGACTAAAAACCAATCAACTCTAATCTATAACAAATTCTAATTCTTGGTCAATTCTATCTGTCTCCCCCACCCCATCTTTTTCTTTTAAAACCCTCTAAAATAAAGACCCCAGCAGGACACAATTTGGGCCTGTATCTGAGTTTATGATCCTCGATTTGCAAATTTGAGATTCCAAATAATTGCTATTTTTATTTTTATTTTAGCCTCATCAAGTTTTTCTGGGTCCATACTGCTTTGCCTCTCCTAAAATCCTTTGGGATCTCTTTCTTTTCCTTTACTTGTCACTTAAATTCTGAATTTCATGTGTAAGCCTCTTCTTTCCTCACTTTCCACTCATTTTCTGTGAGATCTTTTCTCCTTCTGTGATGGCTGTACCTTTATTTTATAGAGTCCCAAATCTGTGCTCTGACCTAGATTGCTCAGCAATGTCCAGTGGTTGACTATCTCCTTTTATGTATGTCAGTGTCAATTCAAGCTCAGTATATAGAGAGCAGAATCTATCATCCTTTTCCCCCAACCCAGGTCCAACTCCAACCCTTAACCATTATGCATAGAGCAGAAATGATCAGGCCCATCAGCACAACTAGCCAAGTAGAGTGAATAAGCATTTTGCTCCCTTTTCGAGTAAACCCTCAGATTCAACCAATCATTCGCTTTTCTGTACTCTCTGTCCTTAGTATAGGACTTGTTTTAGTCTATTGCTATGCTTATTTGTATTTCTTTTATTCTAGGCTGGTGTCAGGAAACATTTTTGGTAAAGGGCCAAAGGGTAAATAGTTTAGGCTTTGTAGGCCATATGGTCTCTGTTATAACTACTCAACTTTGGTTATAGTGTGAAATCGCTCATAGACAAAACATCGATGAAAGATTGTGGCTGTGTTCCAATAAAACTTTATTTACCAAAATAAACAACAAGCTGGATTTGGCCCATGAACTGTGTTTTGCTACCCCTGTTGTAGACTGAGGGTTCCGAAATGGTTCCTTACTAAGAATGTCAAGTTTAGAGACCCCTTTACCTATCAGATGCTATAAGAGGCTGAGGATTATAAGGAAAATAAGACAATCCCTGACCACAAGGTGCTCAGATGAAACCCGAGTGCACATGCTATGATCCAGGTATGAATGAGTCTCTTAGGGCTGCCATAACAAAGTACCATAAAATGAGCAATTGATTGTCTTATGATTTTTGAAACTAGACCCAAAACAAGATGTCAGCAGGGTTGGCTCCTTCTGAGAGCTGTGAGGGATCAGTTCCATGGCTCTACCAAGGTTTCTGGTGACTTCCCAATAATCTGTGGCTCTCACTGACTTGTGGATGCAGCACTCCAATTCTTAGCCTTTGTTTGGCATTCTCCCTGTGTCTCTTCACATAGTCATCCTTTGGTACAAGTCTATAGTAGTGTTTGTATTTCCCCATTATTATAAAGATACTGGTCATATTGAACTAATTTCCATTCTAATGATCTTATTTAAAATTGGTTATCTCTATGAAGACTCTATTTCCAAGGAAGACCACACATTGTGGGTACTGAGGGTACACAATTCAACCCACAATTTAACTTACATGCATTTACTGTGTATATACCAAGTGTACTGAAGTGAGAAAGATTCCTCCTGCTGGGCAGTAGGGAGAAGGCAAGTGAGGTTATAAAACCCACAACAGCATTTGGTCTGAAAGGATGACTATCTTTTATACTGAAGCAATAAGGAAAGAGAAGACCAGGCTGAGCAAATAGTTTGAGCAAGTGCACAGAGCAGGTTAATAAGAGCAAGGAATGCATCTTGAATAGTTATCCTAGTGTACCTACAAAATGATGAGGATGGTGGAAGGGGCTAAAGTTGATGGTAGAAAGACTTTGTAAGCTTAAAGAGTTGTTTGGACAATGTTTGTTGAGTAAATGAAATAATGACATTGAAAAAAATGATAGTGACTAATTTGGCAGCAATGAATTCCTTCTCTTCCAATGCTGGGAGGGGGTGGGATGTTTTCTCATCGTTCTGAGTACAGTTGGCACTTGAACAACCCTAGAGAGGTTAGGGGTGCTAACTCCTGTGCAGTTTAGTGGGGTATAGGTCTCAGGACCCTTCCTCAGAAACCAAAATCCAAGGATGCTTAAATCCCCTATAGTCAGTAGTTTGTAGCCAAGGATTCATCCAATTATGAATAGTGAACCTGTGGATAGAAAAAAAAAATCTGTATATAAGCAGATCCATAGTGCTTTATAATTAACTGTCCGGGTCAGCATCCTTAACAACCTCGCAACACCTCTTTTCGTCAGACCCACAGCAAACCCATCACTTTGCACTTCTCTGCGTACCAGAAGAATTTAAGGACAAGACCACTGGAGGTCTAACTCATAAGCAAATGTTCTCTGATAGAAACATACAACATGTTTGTCTTTCCATAATTAAAAAAAAAACATCTGTTGAATGTTTACTCAACACCAGGCACTGTTCTAAGAATCATATCTGTTAACTCTCTTAATCCACATGCTCCCCCATGAGATGCTATATTTTCATTTAATATCTGAGGTAATTAAAGCTTATAGTGATGAACTGGTCCAATGTATCCTATCCCATAAATAACTGACCATTAAGTTCAAGAAAATGCTGCTTTCTTCTCCTATGCCCATTCTCTCTTGCTATGCTTGTTTCTCCATCTTGGATCAATAGATCATCATTTTTCTCAACAAGAACCAAAAGCTTACCAGCTGCATATACAAATATGGCCCCTGCAGATTTCACAGCTCACATACTTACAGCTGCTTAGTAGGGACCAGAGGATGACAATATGCTGCATGTCCAAATAGAAAAATATGAAGTACCCTTGTAACTTTCCAAGTCCCAGGAAAGTGAATTCTAGAATGACCAAGAGCACCACATTCTAGAACAGTGTAGAAAATAGTCCCCTATCTTGTGCTAGCAGTGAAATTTTATGGATTACTGTATTTTTGACATTCTACCCAAGTTTGACTTCACCAGTACATATTGTTCAGTATTGAAGCGTGAGAAGATTTTCCTAAATTTGCCATTTCTGGTTCCATCGTAAGAATAACTGTAGAGAGAGTCCCCAGCAAGTCATCTAACAGCGGCTCGCTAGACTAAAGGCCATGAACTTTGTACTGAGAGAAGTTTTGGAATTTTGGAGGAATAAGTCTTGAGCGGCATTCTGGGATGATGGTGGGTGGGAGGAGGGGTGAACAATGGGACCATTTTCAAAATCATTACATGAGATTAAGTCATATTTTTCCTATAAAGTGTTCTTGAGGAGCCCTAGTACATTTTTTTCTAGTAACATTCTTAGATAGAAAATAAACAGAGAGCTTTTGGCTCCTGACTAGCGCTGTACCTACAGAAAGCAGCCTTTAGGACTCGCAGCTATGTGTCTGAGTGTGCGTGTTTGGCAGGAAATTTCTGGAGAGTCATGAAGCACTACTTTAATTCCCATGGATGCTGCTTGTTCCTCAGAATGGAAAATGTTCTATTTTTGGCCACAAGAATATTTCTGAGGAAGAAAAGAATTAAACAAAGCATAGTAACAAGTTCATGTGTGCAGTTCTCCGGTTTTGAAAACATTTTAAGAGTTTCATGTGTTTAGGGGAAGAAATACAGCTTCTCGGATGCACTGGCTTCAAAGTGATAAGAAAAACTCTTCTATTTTTACTCCTGGTTTTGAACAGGAGGAATCTGGGCAGGAGGCTGCACAGGAAATGGGTTCGTGAATGTGGAGGCTGCAACTCAATCTCTGAACGAGGGCAGAATGACTGGTGTGGAGAAAACCATCTCATGCACCTGAGACAGGAAAGCTCCTCAAGTCAGACCTTCTCTGCCCATAGTAAACCTTTTTGGATATAACACCTTATTTCCCTCAAAGCAGGCACTGTTGGCACACCACTGTGGTATTCCAATTAGCCATGGGCCTTGTAGGGAAGGGACTTCCAGGAGCAGATTTCCAGCAGGATCTATCTCAAGACAAATCTGTGTTGGGATGGGGGGTAGGGGGTGGGGGTGGTCAACTACATGGAGAATTCAATCCTTATTGGCGCTTCTCCTCACCAGACACCTTTCTAGAAGTTTTTGAGGCCATGACACTTTTGTTGCTTTGATATGAAAAATGAGAAAACAGATGCCTCCCCCTCCCCGCCCTGCCAAGGAACAAGATTTGGTTGAAGCAAAAAATAGGCATCTTTTGGGGGTTTCATTAGTACAGCAGCTCGGAGATTCAAACTCAAGAAGGCCTTAAACTGTGCCCTGAGTTGCCTCACTAGGGTATGGCATCTAAAGAATGAGACAGCAGCAATGCAAACTAAGATTAGAAGTCCATCAAACTCTAATTGGTGGCCCATATTGTAAATGAGGCTGGAAGTTAGCTGAACTTTGGTGCAATGCCATGCAAATCAGCTGAAAAGTTAGTAGAGTCGTGATCAAGTGTTAATCCTGGATGTCTTGTGGCTGACTGGCTTTGTTTCAGCACCTTCCTTGAGTTGGTTGTGTCTGACTACTCGAAATGTTTATTTCTCGTCCCAGACAAGCATGCCCTCCACCAGCAACTCTCAAGAAGCATCTTCTATTGAAGACATCCTTTCACTGGATGCAACATGTCCCATGAATACAGCCCAGGGCTTAGGGAGACTTTTGAGGGTAATGGGGATTTGGAGTACATTTTGCAGAGGTATTGGGTGCCTGAGAAAACTGATCACAGAACTTGTAAAGTCCCAAGCCTCTGGAGATGAAGCCTGTGGCCCAGAGCTCTCCTTAAGAAAAACATAGGCTTGTTTAGCAGGAGCCATGTAATCTGATACGCCCAAGCAAACCTGGTTGGAGTTCTATGAGGCGGAGTTTTTTTCTCCCGTAACTGTTGAAATTTTTTTGAATTTCAGTTAGTTGCTTCTTTCATCTGCTTTTAACTTAGCCCTGGGGGACAAACACAGTCATGTTTCTGGGTAGCATTTAATTCTTGGTAGGAAGGGAAAATCTGTTTCTGAGATTTGATATCTTTGGAGTTAAGATACAAAGCGCTGGTGAGGGGACCTGTTACTTCTCGTTCCTGAAGTCAAGCATGGAAGTAGGATTGCACTGTTTCTGAAATACTTGGACCCAACTGAATGTCTACTGCTTTTGCCCTTCCTTATTCAATATACTGTGTTTTGCCATGTATAATGCGCTTCCATGTATAATGTGCACCCATGTTTTTGGCCCAGACTTTCAGGAAAAAAAACTTTTGTTTTAATTCAAATTTTTATTTGTTTATATTTAGGCACTTGTTTTTTGTATTATAAAGGAATTTTTGCATTTATTTTTTTAACATTTATGGTGCAAGAAATCTTATGTAACGAATAATTAGAAAACACAAGGACAGATACAAGGTGCAAGAAGCTTTTCTTCCTGTTGTCTCCATAACCTGATGACACTCTCTGGGGGAGGAGGTCCACAGTGTCTCTCAGCAGCGCTGCTGCCGTGCTCTTTAACATATTTAACCCTGTTAGCATAAAGCTCGAAGTGTCTGAATTTTTGTAAAAATATCAGCTACATTGCTAGCTCCTGCCTAAAGTGTATGAAGAGAAATGTTGTATGTCACATATCTCATCAAGTCAGAGTCACTTACTCTGTGGACAACAATGCGCCGCTCTTTGTTTCATTTCATTGAATCATTGGCCGAAATTGCTTTTGTTGCACTTTATGATAAGCTCAACAACACCGATTGTCTTATTCCAGGCTATTGTTTTGCATACGGATACCGTTATTGATTTCTAGAGTTAGGTTTTGACTCATAAGCATAAATATAAGAATTGAAAACATTTACATAGGTGCAGAATTAGTACTATGCATGTATAATGCTCATCCTTATTGTCCCCTGATTAATTTGGGCAAAAAGGTGTACATTATACATAGCAAATTACACTAACCGAGCACCTAGTATGTACCAGGCATGAGGGCGAACAGAGACAGTCTCTGCTTGTGTAATATCTTGTAATCTGGTCACATTTGGGGGAATGCTTTGAAGGAAAAAGAGCAGAGTACTGAGAGAGAATAGTGTCAGGTGCACTTTAAGAAGTGCAGGCAGTGATGGCCTTTCGGAGAGGCTGAAATATATATGAACATCAAATGAGGAGAACAGTGTTGTGAGGAGAGGGAAGGAAAGATGAGATTTTTAGACAGAAGCAGCAGCAAGAGCAGGACCCTGTGTGAAAAGCTGAGCACATCTAAGGAACAGGTGTCTCCTGAGATGAGCTGGAGTTGAGAAAGTCCTGAGATGAATTTGAAGAGTTAACCATGGGACTGGTTCACATAGAACCTGTAGGCCAAAAAAGCAGCTTAAATTTAATCCTGAGTGTTGGAAAGTCACTGAAGAGCTTGAAGCAAGAACGTAACATGATTGCTCTTACAGTTTTGAAAGACAAACTGCTGTGTGGAGAATGAATGAGGACAGAGGCAGGAGCAGAAGTTCTAGAAGATTTTGCTGATGCCCAAGCAAGAGGCAGATAGTGGGCTAACCTGGGGGTGAGGGTCTGGGGTGTGGCAGCAGCTCATAGCTCATATATATCTGTGTTCATTCTGATTGTCCTTCCATGTCTTCCCTGATCCACCATTATTTTCTAGTGGGAAAACAGCCCTTTTTCATGGAGGGACTGGGATTTTGGATTTTTCCAAAATTCTTTGAATAAATTGTCCTTCCTTGACAGATATGAGAAAGGAAGATTGCAGAGGTTTTAGGAGGTTCCTAACAGAGATAGGCTCTTCATTACTAACTCGGGTGCAAAACTGACTCTCAGAAAATATGAAGGAAGCACAAGTCAAAGATTTTATTTAGCTCATTTATGAGGGAACCAGTAAGATGTTATGACCTGCTCAAAGACTCTTAGAAGTGAGGATATTTATAGACAATTTAATAAAGAAATGCTCAGATAAGATTACTGAGTTAGTTATAAATTGGTTAATGTACAAAAGCCCATAAATCCAAGGGGCTATCTTTTCCACCAGACAAAAATAATTTGTATCTCTACCAGACAGAATTCTATAAGATAAAGGGTAACGTCACTAAGTCAGGGACTTTTGTCAGTAGCAAACAATAAGATGAACTAAGTACATTCCCCTGAAAAGGGGTCTTGGGTGATCTGGAAAGATGTGCTGTCTACTTTTCTTTTCTTCCTTATTTCTACATTTTTGGCTATTTTTATGACATTGCTTCTCAGAGCGGTGATCAGTAGGTGCCTTTATTAAGATGTTTTTGAAAAGTCTAATAAGTAGCGGTTGGGTAAGTTAAAGTACAATCCCCAGAAAGAGTGGAGATTCAGTCATTTATCAGATTTGTACTGAGCTCTGAACATGGATATACAGAATCCTGGCTAGACTGTGAAACACTAAGTTTCATACAAAACATTTCCTATCCTGTGAACTTCCTAGTCTAGACAGGGAGACAGACACATAAAAGGGTACATTCCTATCATGATTAGGTCCAAATAGAAATGTGGGATTGTGTAGGCGCCAGAGAGGGAGCTGCACCCTCTGCCTGGGAAATTTAAGGCCCCTCCCAGAGAAGGTGCCTTTGAGCTGTGCCTTGCAGGATGTCAAAGAATCCACGTTGAGAAGGGGTGAGGCAGGGAAAAACATTCAGGTTAACTACTGCCTAAGAAATAGCAGAGATGAATACAGAAGTTCACCTTTTTGGTTAGAGAAGTTTTAAAAATTTCTCCCCAATTCTCACAGCTGGTCTTAGAATTCTAAGATTTTGTGGGGTTGGGAGGAGAAGAAGTTGGAAAAAGGAAGAAGAAGTTGGAGTCTCTT
Organism: Solenodon paradoxus; assembly: GCA_004363575.1. Lineage (NCBI taxonomy): Eukaryota > Metazoa > Chordata > Mammalia > Eulipotyphla > Solenodontidae > Solenodon > Solenodon paradoxus. The sequence continues at coordinate 677,135 of RJWH01000144.1, forward strand.
GGACAAGCTTGCAAATTTTTCTTTAAATATTAGGTCAAATTCTCTATAAAAACCCTATTCAAAACTTTCGAAAGCCTTTGAAGTCCCAGAGAAGCAGGAAGTTAATTAAAGTGGCTTTGATATCTTACGGTATGTTTTAACAGCTGCTTAAAACAGTTAAACAATAAGAACTTATGTGGTTTGGGATGCATTTGTGATAGTCAGCTTTGGCCAGAGTGAAATATCACTGTGTCTGAGAGCAACAGCAGTTGACTTTAATTTTAGAAAGAGTTCAAGCCAAAAAGTTCTCTAAAACCCAAGAGAGGAACTTCTAAAGAGGAAGATTGCTCCTAGAGAATGTAGGGATGAATTGAGTAGGGAACAAATAATCTTAACCTGGTTCTTGGGGAATCATGGGGCATGCCCATGTCTGAGCAATTCTCTTAAGCTGATTTAGCTAAGGGTATTTGTTGGTAGTGGGTGGGGGGATTAGCCCCTCTAGGGCAACCTTGAATAGCATAAAGGATGTCCAACCAGTTTGAATTTCTAAGGACTGTCATTGTGTTTGAATTAACATTTACTTCGTTTTCCTGGTCAATGCCTTCAGCCTTATTTAAAACTCCTCTCAGCCCCCCACAGTGCTTTCCTCAGATCTGCCCCTGATTGGGTCTTTTCCATATTGGAGAGCCCTATGATGAGTAATAAGGAGGTGGATTTTAACAGAATCTCAGAAGACCTATTCTGGAGGCCATATGTGAGCAATATGTAATGTGGTTGTGGCTGCTGGTGATGACAATTGTGGTGGTGGGGATGATGGTGGTGGTGGTGGGGATGATGGTACTGGTAGTGATGATAATGTAATTAATATTTGGAAGGTTAATATTTTTGTAATATTCACCCTGCTAAGTACTTTATACCCATTTTTTCATGTAGTAGTTACTTTATTCTTATTTTACAAATGAGGAAACTAAGACTCAGAGAACTTAAGTGGCTTTCCTATTCATCCATCCATCTATTCATTCACCAAGTCTTTGGTTTTCATTGTTTCACACCTCCTAAAATCTGTACAATAGCACAAATAGCAGCCTCTTTGCACTCATGAAAATATTGACTAAAAATATAGAAGTGGTTTATAGAAAGGTGCTTTTGGTAAAACGCCAACAACGGGCTGACAGATGACTTTGTCATCACATTTAAGAGACAAATTTATTTTCCAAAAATATCACTTTGGGGATATTATAGCAATATTCCAAGGACTTTACACTTTCTACAGAATAAAGACCAAACATTTCTGCCTGAACCACTCATGCCAAGCCACCCTCATGTCACTCTTGGTGGAAAGGGGGACCTAATGGAGTCCTTACTTGCTGCAATTGGGGATTGTCTTGTATAGGATACTATTCGTTTCTTTTAAAAGGTGCCATCATTACTTTTCTGAAAATCAGCTTAGATTTATTAATAAAATAAACATGAAACGAAAACCACATTTTGGCCACACGTACACACACACTGAAGGTGTTGAGAAAAGATTGACATGAGTGCTTGCACAAAGAGAACCTGCTTTTAAAAATTTCCATTTTTGGTGTAGTAACTGCATGAAGAAACTTGATAAAATGTCCATAGGTAATAGCATTTTACATTAGTGAACTTTTCTTGGTAAATTGTTACCCTCAAACTACTTAAATTTTTTTGTGACATATGTACACACACACACACACATGCATACATATACATGTATATGTATGCATGTGTGTGTTTGCATATATTTTTAATAATATTTTATTTTATTTTACTTCTCTATATAGGTATTCAAGTGAATAGGTGAGCTTCCTAAGAGGAAAAGTGTCCAAAAGATGCAGAAGAAAAGTTGATCTAGAAAATATAATTAGAATCATATCCTTTCTTAAAGAAAATACACTTTCTATGCAGAGGAGGCAATGACAAGATATTCTAGAAGTCACTATCTGCTGCAAACAGGAGGTAGAAAGTACATAAATAAAAAGAAGAGGAGGTATGTCCTGTCAGTCTTTTATCTTATACTCTCTGACCTCTTGCCTTGTTCTCAGGGAGTCTTTAATGATGATGTCTGTAGATATTTTTGGGCTCTCCATCTCTTCCAGTTTGACAAGTTGTGATACATCTGACTTCTTTGTCTAATCTACTAGGATAGTGTTTTCTCTAGATCAAATTTGGGTGGAAACTTCAGTTTACATTTCCAATCTTAGGAAGGATCACTCTTTTTGGGAGTAACAGACTAACAGCATTGTGAAAAATGGGGACCAAAGAATCATCAACTCAAAAAAAATCTCAGTATCTAGTGTTGGATCTCCACAAATCCATTATTAAATGGTGTTTTCAAGAGCTTCTTCCAACAAAGGTAATATTTGTATCACTTAAAGTGTAATCACTGGGGCTTATTTGATAAACCGTCGATAAGCTTGACTTTTTCAAATACTATTTCTGCTAGAAAGGTACTACAGGCAATTGCAGATCTATGCTGCTGGAGGGAAGGTGCGGGGAGATCAAACTTTTACTCCCATCTTTTATAAAAGTTTCTGCATAGGCCCAAGAAAGACGCTTTGAAAACCATCGATTAGAAAATTTCTTCTTTGACTGATGAGGAAACCAAGGACAGAAGGATAAAGTGACTTTCTAATGTCACACACCAGGGATTCCCTGGAGCCAAAGTTTTCAATCCCTCCTCTGGCTGCTCCAGGTGCTTAGTCAGTGATGTTGCCACTCCCTCCAGTATATTATGCAGAACCATGACAAAAGTATTCTCTTGTTGAAAATCTGATACTTCATTTCTTTTTAAATAATTTTCTGTGCTTTCCAATTTTTTTTATAATAAATATCTCTCTCTCTTATAATTACAAAATAATTTCAAAATATTAATTTGGTTATGGGGGAAGAGACAATTTGCTTGATAAGTTTCTGAAATTTGTGGACTTTTCTAGTCTTGATTTCTCTGAGTGGTTTGTTACAGTGACTTTAAATTGGGCTTGGGGATTATTCCAAAGATATATGGTGACGTTGTGCTTGTTTTCTACTTGTTTATTTTTAACACTGTTCAAAATGAAGTCCAACTTTGGAGAACTTCTCTTATCTGTCCTCAGTTCATCCCTCTAATAACATCTCCTATGATTCTAGTCTGAATTCTGAATTGGCTAAGTATTGGGCAACTAGACCATACCAGTTTCTGCTTCTATTTTTGTCCACGTAATTCCCTCGGTCTAAGGAAATCTTTTTCTTCTCTCTCTCTCTCTCTCTCTCTCTCTCTCTCTCTCTCTCTCTCTCTCTCTCTCTCTCTCTCTCTCTCTCTCCTTATCAAAGTTCTGATATTGTCTTTCAAGGTCCCATTTCACATCCACTTCATTCATTTACTGATTTCTTCATCCATCAACAAATATTTGTTAAGTGCCTCCATATGCCATACTTTGAGTATTTTAGGTCCTGGCCTTGCATAGGAAACATAGAAGACATAGTCTCTGTAATTACAGAAATAAATCTATAGTGAAAGAGACTTAATTCACTATCTATCTACCTATCTATCTATCCATCCAATTTTAAAAACCAATACTATCCTATTTTAGAATGAGCAGTCAGGTAAGGCCTCTTTGGAGAAGTGATTGTTAAGCTGATAACCAAAGGATGTAAGTGGAGGGTTGGGGAATGGAAAAAGAAGGGCTTTTTAGATAGAGGAAACATTCAGTTGGAAGACTTGGAATAACTGAAGGAAGACTAGTGAGGTTGGAGCAGAGTGAATGACTAATGACCATCCAATAAACAATCTCACTTACATATTTTGTTTCTTCTTGAAGGAAGGTGTTTCTGTCTGATTTGTTCATACTGTATTCCCAGTGCCCCAAACAGGACTTTAAATATAATAAGCACTCGATACAATGTTTGAGTGATTGACTAAGCAGTGAAAAGCAAGGAAATTAGGAGGGTAGAACATATCAGGCCTGTGGGTTATGATATGTACCTGGATTTTACTCTTCCTGCAGTGTTAAGTGACAAGCATTTTTTAAAGTAATTTTTATTATTATTTTTAATTCACAAAGCTAAATTCCATTTAAGAAATATCTTAAAGTTGCATCTTAGTCTATATTTCATACCACACCCACCACCAGAGTTCCAGTGACAGGTAATTTAACACAAGAATTACATGATCTGATATATGCTTTTAAAGAATATTTTTGACTTTTGGGTAGAGAAATAGCGGGAAACTAACAGTTGGAGGGTCGAGTTAATGTAAAGGGTTATTGCAAAAACTTGGTAGGAGAGATCATAGTGCTAGCAGTGGTGTAAACAGAGAGAAGATAGTGCATTCATGATATATTTTAAGTACTGGAATAATATTGATGCATTTTTTTCAGATTCATTTCCCAACATCCATTCTTCCTTTCTTCCTTACAAGTATGAGGTTATATAAAGCAGATTATATAACATTTACAATATAAATATTGTTTGGGGTGACAATATGCCTAACTGAAAAAAAAGTCTGTATTTCCTGGCTTCTCTTGCAACTAAAGGCAACCATGTTATGCAATTCTAGTCAACGAGGTGTAAGAGGGACTTGTTGGGAAGGATGTCTGGGAAAGCTCTTTAAGAGGAAGTATGTTCAACTGTCAAGTGACTTTTCCCCTTTGTTCTTCTTTTTCCTCCTGCCTGGATTGCAGATGCAATAGAACAGCCGTCCTGAGAAAAGGGCAACAAGCGTGAGTCAAAATTGACCACTAAGGAAACAAAGATATGATCTCTGGTGACGTTCTAGAGGGCACCCCACCACTCCCACCCCAGACTGCCTATCTTTGGAGTTCTTGGATCAAAATATAATCGCACTCTTATTTGGTTAAATAACTGTAAATTAAGTTTTGTTTATATAAGTCAAAATATTTCTAATTGATTCAGATTGGATGCAGGGCAAGTAAGAAAGATGATTTCAGGTTTTATTTGTTTCTCTGAGTAACTATTTAAATGGAAAACTGGGTGAGAAATTTATTGGGGGTGGTATGTATCAGTATGTGTTTGTACGTGTGTGTGTGTGTGTGTGTGTGTGTGAGAGAGAGAGAGAGAGAGCGAGAGAGAGAGAGAGAGACAGAGACAGAGACAGACAGAGAGACAGAGAGACAGAGACAGACAGAGAGAATCCAAGACTTTAGTATGAGATATGTTCGACTTGAGATGTCAGTAAGACATCTATCTGGCAATATTAACTAAATAGTTGATTGTACAACCCTGTTGTTCAAAGAATAGTCTGGAATAAAGAGAGAAATCTGGCAGTTGTCAACACAGAGCTAGTATTTAAAGTCATGGAAATGGCTGAGATTCCCCAGAGCAGGAAAATATAGAAATTGAAGAGAAGGGGACCCATAGCTAAACTCAGAGTAGTTCAGTATTTAGAGGCAAGGATGGTAAGAATTGTTGTAAAAGAGACTAAGAAAGAAGGGTCAGTGGAGAGAACTAGTAGGGTAAAGTGATATCAAGAAAATGGGCTTCCTGGACGCATTTCATTTGTGCATGACACATTGGTGTGTTCCACCCATTTGGCCCTTTGTTCATCCTTCATTGGGAGATAATTTCTCATTTGCGTGTACATGGCTTTCTCTCTGTGATGAGACCTTTGGCTTCTGGAGAGTGGGATCATATCTGTCCTCTGCAATTCTCCATATAAAACACTACACTTGACCTTGAGGTGCGACTCCATGATGCTTGGCAATGATGGTACATGACTACTGAGATCAGAGAGAAAACAAGAGAGTGTTCGAAAAAAAGGGTAGCTGGCTTGGAAAAAAGAAAAGTTGAAAAGTGTGCTCAATTCCAAATTGAAAGTCTCTTTGATTAGCATAATGCAATACATTGACCAGAGGGAAGACCTTTTAAGAATACTTTTTAGAACATAATTTACTGTACGTTATAGGGTCTAGGAAAAGCCAGGATGATTTAAAAAAAAAAAAAAAAAAAACAACTATGGTGCAGAATCCAAGAATTCCATCAAGTCAGAATTAGGTAGAGAGGTAGCTTTGATAAGAAAACCAAGGGCTTATATTAGCAGCTGAACAGAAAAAGACAGTGTTCCCAGAGCTGAGATGAGCTCATAGTGGCTGCTAGGGTGAAATAAAGAGGAAGGAACTGTGAAACCCTGGCTACTTGCTGACTCACATTCATGGCATTGGTTGATTCTTGAGACTTCCAACAGTAGCCTTTGGCATTAAATGCTGATGTCTTGCTATAGAGGCCTAGGCTGTGGGAGAGAAGTGTAGCCCTAGCAGAAAGTCAAACTCCTTCTCATTCATGTATTAACGCATTCATTCATATTTGATATATAATTACTATATGCCAAGTTCTATGGTGGTGGTGGTGCAAAAGATTATATATCTAATTTCATGAAACTAATTTTCTAGTAAGGATGGTTTATGTTTTTATAAGAACAATAGAAAAAATTAATGAATAAGATAATTTTATGTAGTGATAAGAACAATGAAGAATTTCATACACAGTAATATACTAGAGTAAGAGCTACCAAAAGCAGGGTCCTTGGATCATCTGCATCATATCACAAATAAGCTTGTTAAAATGCAGATTCTTAGGCTACTTTCCAGACTCACGGAATCAGAATCTGCATTTCAACAAAATCTCTACCTACTGTGATTCCTTTGCACATAAATGTTTGGGAAGCACTGTTCTAGGAAGTGTTTCAAAAGGGGCCTCCTTTTGGCTGGTTAGTTACGGTAAGTTTCTCTGTGAAGGTGATATGAGCTGACACCTGAGTAAAGAGAAGGCACCCTTCTGAAGATCTGGAAGCAGAACATTCTGGGCAGTGGAGATGGAAAGTACAAGGGGCTAGATGGAAAAAAGTTTAGTGTGTTTAAAAAACAAAAAACAGGTTTTCTCATTATAGATTCTTCTCTCCTTATCTGACTTGTCTTTTTCCAGCTGTCAGACCTCAGTCTATGCCTCACTTTCTCCTGGAGTCCTCCCTGACCGTTCCACACTCTTGCCATACAATCTCATACCCACTCTACTCTTGTGTGAGAGTGACCTGGTTGTTTATCTCTTCCAACATGTCTGCGATCTTGTTTCTGTGCGATATTGTTTAACGACTGGATGAAAGTGAGGAACCCAGGAAAATGGAAGAGACAGACTCTAAAAGCAATCATAGCACAGTTTTGCTAAGGGGAAAGATCAGTAACTCTTGAAACCTGGTCTTTGTTTGAGGGGATGCACCCGCATGCTGCTTTCCTTGTTATCAGTCCTTGTATATTTCTTTCCTCTTGACCCTCATTTCTCTGCAATCTGTGGTCAGCTTTCCTTAAATATTTCCTTTTGGTCAGGGACTTAAGGTCCAGCAGGAGAAATGAGCTACTAGAAAGGATATGGGATTGAATAAACTACAATATAACATGCTAGATGCAATTACAGAACAAGTGACCACTGGAGTTCAGATAAGGACTTAGAAACAAATTCTGGAGGAATCTAGAAAGTTTGATTTGAGCTGACTCTTAAAAGAGGACTTTTTTTTTTTTCACCTTGAAATGTGGGGTAGTAGTTGGTGACTAGATTGTGGTGGAGGGGCAGTGATGGTGGTGGTGTAGATTTTGAATGTACATGGTAGTGGGTGATGGTGGTGAAAATGATGATGGCAGTATTGGTGATGGTAGTGGTCATGGTAACAGTGAAGTATATTTCAGACAGAGGCCATATCAAGCCCATGGGCAGAATGTCCAAAATAACTCATTAAGTCCAAAAACTTAATGAGTCCACTTGATTGAAAGATTGCAGGTATGATGGATAGGTGCATTGTATGATGTCAGATTCAGGGACTGTGTGGGCCATGATGGACCCATTTTCATGGAAGGTTTAAGTCTATGATAGATTAATTAGCTTTGGTTTTGTAAGAAGAGAACCGGCAGCACAGTATTGCCTCTCTCATTTGATAGCTGTTCAGTTAGATACCAAAAGGAAAGAGTCAAAGGAGTTTATGAAATATGCACAAATCCATTTCTTCTCAAACCCAGCATCCTAAAGAAGGAAAGAATTTCAGCGTTTAGGTGGAACAATATTGAAATCACTCATAAAAGTTATTTTGTCATCTCGGTTATATAATTATTTCCACCTGTTTAATCTTCCTTTATTCCTTAAAAATATTTTTTATTCAAAGCCTGCAAGGTTCAATGTTTAGGGTATGATGATCAAAAAAAAACTACAAGTTATTTCCCTAGCCCTCAGGAAACTAGTGGAGGACAAGAGGTAGGGCTGGTTTTCTGTGTGCTGTTTCCTGACCTTGCAAACTGGACTCTAACTTTCTCACTCAACACTTATTGAGTCCTTACTTCGTTCATAGCGGGGTGTGAGGACAAGTAGAAGTTCTTGTCTTAAAGAGCAGGAAATTTACAATATAGGGAGGAAACTTCTCTAGACCTCTGTACTCTTCATCTGATATATTTATATATATGTGTATCTGTGGATGCAGAAGGCTTGACTAGATGATGTTTAAAGTCCTTTACAGACTTAATATTTTATATAAGATATAAGATTTTAGAGTATGCTTGGCTTATAAATAAACTCAGAGTTAAGGTATGCATTTTATGCTATCTTTGCTAGATTCTCTAAAAATTAATTATAGCAACCTCCTTCCCTGCACCCATCTCATATTTAGAGTAAGTTATCTAGGATTTTTGTAAAAGTCTTCTGATAGATTTTTGAGGAATTGTCAGTTTTCAAACCTGAGTGTAAGGCATAGGATCATCCAAAGGAATTTCAGGCCCCTGAGTGGCTAGAATGGAGATGTAGTCATATAACAAAAGTCTCGTTCTGCATTCACGCTGGGGAATGTGGTTTGAGTGACTGTGGGAACTTAAACTTTCTGACTTTGTGTGTAACTGGAATCTCAACCCCCAAATGTGTCGAAGTGACTTCTCTGACACAGCACATGTAACTTGGCTCCCCCCTGATGTCTGTTTGTCTTGCTTTTAGAAGAAGAAATGGCCTAAACAATCCTCATGGGCCAGCAGTTGAAAAAATATTTGCTTTGGTTTTTGTTAAGCACTTTCCCTGTTAAAATGTGAGCATTTTGAAGGGAAGGGAGATCCCCATTGTGTATATTTGATTCATTTATACTTAGCAAATCAATTGTTTTACAGAGAGACTTTATGTCCAAGAAGGCTATAGAAACTGTTACGGCCCCTTTCCTTTCAAACAGGAAGTAGCATTTTGCCAAAGGTAAACAAAATGTGAACCCGGGAAGGTTTGTTTAGTTTCTAATGCTGACTTCAGGACCTGAGAATGGAGTCTGTGCTTGGCAAAAATGCCTTCTCTGGAATCTATCTGGGCCAAAATGTTCTCTGCTCAGGACCTGGCCTTTGCGCTTTGATAAACATCCTCCTCTCATCAGTCCCCAGAAATTCTCTGCCAAAGTTTCTCAGCATTTCTCTTTTTTATTAGGAACACAGTCTGCATGGGACATAACTTTCTGAAGAGTGGTCACTCTGTGGAAATGACCTGAAGTTTGGAAATCTTTAGGATGCGGAATGCACCTACACATTTTATGTGCTTAGGTTTGGGCTAGCCCCTCTAGGTGAAGAAGCTTCTAGGAGACCTGCTGCTACTACTCAGCAAGTATGACATTGCTAGTGTTTTATAGGACCAATCTGATCTAATCCTCACACATGCCCTAAGAGGAAGTTATAATTACTATTTCCAATATATCGAGCAGGGGATTAAGATTTATAGAAGAAGTGAAAAATGACCCGAGTTCATACAAGTAGTGGAGTGGGGAGCCCTGTTTTCTCTGCCTTCTGGGTTATAGATTGTAACTAGCTCAAGATCAATATCTGAAGTTCAGGAAGTTGCAAAACATCTAGGAGAGACCCATTCAGGTATAGAGCAATGTAAGACAGTTTGACAATAAGACAGTAAGGCAGTTTGCTATTATAGGCCAAAGGATTGATCAAGTAGCATTTATAGTTTTTAATGAGTAAGTTTAGCATCAAGCCTATCTTTTTCCAAGATTTAATTCCAAAGATTTAAGGCAGCTAATATAAATTGAGGGAATGTCTGAACAGGTAGATATGGTGAGGTCTAAAGGAATCACTGATGATTCTTAAAGTAGGGGCTGTGATTTGTCCTCAGAGAAAGAATAGGAATTAGGGAATTAAGGAATGTTTCAGGATTGGGGAATCAGAATCACTTTCTTGCTTTCATTGGAAGCTACTTCATAAAAACATTCTTAGTACACATGGTGACCATCCTTGGGCATAGATACTGTACTCTCTGAACTCTTACATGCTTGAGAAGATTTTATCCGCCTAAACATACAAAGAACTATGGATATGTGAAGCACTCCACCACTGAAAGGCAGTGGCAGTGCTAGCTGATAATGGACCAGAATCTACTCTCCCCATACCTCTCCATCCTATTATGAATCTTTCTCCCATATCCTAATAGTACTAGTCTTAGCATAGCTCTAAAACATGTCATTACTTAAGAGTATTTCTCCATGATACTTTACTGACATTATTATTAATCTTTACAACTGCTATGACATGGTGAGATTAGACCCATTTCACAGCTGAGAAAACAGAGACTAATTTACTCAAGGTCATACAGCTTCTGGATGGTGGAATCAAACTAATTGATGCTCAAAACCTTTGTTCTTTCCACTATGCCACATTGTCTCCTTATAACAGAATAAACTCAGACAGTTTTTAGCTAATATTCTGCATTTGTTTAACGTTCCTTTGAGATGTTTAGACCTGAACACCTTGGTGCATTTTCTTTAAGTTAATCTAGCAGAGACATAGAACCCCCACACCCCCCTTTTGAAGTGTCTCTGTTTTCTCCATTCAGAAGAACAGATCAGGATCTCTTATTCAAGGCCTGGCTCTATGCCCATCACACTTTTGCAATGAGTTTAGCAACATCTGCTTTGCCCATTAAAGTGATTTTTCTCTTCCTGGCCCTGAGCCTGTGTGCTTGCTGCAATTGATTACCAGCAATTTCCTTCACAAACTAGAGGGTTCAGTGAACTCTAAATTGAATTGTTGCTCACTGGTCTCCTTTGGACCAATGCATAAAGCTTACGTGCAAAATGGTCAAGCCACTTAGTTCCTGAATCTATAGGCTGATGATTCTGGTTAAACATAGAGAAGTACTTGGTGAGTGACATTTCCCATTTCTGCCAAGAGTGGCCTAGGGCTCTGCTCATCTCTGGGTTTCTCAGTTTCAAACCTAAGGTGGGGGAAGGGAACGAAGTCACTTTGCTTATAGCAAGGATATTGCAGTATTCACACCCTTCTTTCTTTTAGTCTAGTGACAGCACTGGTGATCTCAGATATAGGCTTACCTACAAGAGAGATATCTGAGAAAAAGGACATCTAACTCTAGAACCAGTGTATAAAAACCTCAAGACGAGGTGCAACATTGGATCCTTTTGAGGTCACATGATTCAGTTCTTCCCTACATGGTTTTTCTCCATAAATCAAAACCCCAAATAAAGCCAAGTCTGTGTATGTGGGCTGCTGCTCCATCTTTTCTCTGTTTTGTATGTTCCTAGTCACACTTGAAGATGTCATCTTGAATGTTGCCCCCCCACAGGAAGCAGGCCCTGATGTCCCTAGTTGCACCATTGTCACATGCTTTGGTTGTTACACATATGATATTTTATTACATTTGTCTGCTTACACATAGCAGTCTCTTACCTAGGTTCTCCTTTAGGTTGTGACTCCTCAGTACCAGCTCCTCATCCTTCATTCAGTCCCTAGTACAATGCCAGGCACTGTAAGAAACACTGGGAGCTGTCCCTTAGTGACAGAATGAGGGAGTGCTTGCCCCTTAAGGAGGTTTTAAATAGGAACTTTCTCTGAGCTATTCCTGAAATGTCTGTTCTTCCCCAAAGCTGTGCCGCTTTACAGAAGGTCAGTGAGGAATATTTAGGGAAGTGGAACTCAGGAGTTTTCTGTCACATAGCCCTTAAAAAAAATCCAAAGAAACCAACACCCATTACGAACCAAACTGTTGCTATCTTTTAGAGCGATTCATTTAAAGCTAGGTGTCTAGAATAAGAAAAAGTTCCCACAAATGACTAAATCCAGCAATAGTGACAATTACTTGAAATCATTTGAATCACTGCATTTTCTGTTTCTTTGAAGACATTCTCCATTTCCACTGTGATTGATGACAGAATCCCCACCTATATCCACAAGCACTTTTGAAAGGATTCTTGCAAATAAGATTACTAACTCCTATTCTTGCAGCCCTCTTTCAATAATGTTTTTGACAGTGATTGCAAGCCTCTCTGTTTTTATTTCTGGAAGAGATATCATTTGCATTATTGCCATAGTGAGAAGTATTAAAAAGAGTTCAGTATTCAAAAAAATATGGCTCCACTCTAAGTTACGAGACCCACTCTTTTTAGACAAGTAGATTCAAAAACTTTGAGGGATTCGTAGGGTTTTCAACTTCTAGAAAGGCCTTAGGTCTTATTTAATCCCTATACAGTGGCAGATGGCCCCGTAGACCTACTGAGGAAATGGGATGGTGAACTTCAAGGGAAACCTTGTTTCACATTAAGATGGACAATTAGGGAAAGGACATTGAGCATCTTTTTAGCTTTGAAAGAAACTCTGACAGAAGAAAGGCTGGGAAAATGTTCCAATTGCCTGCCCTTGCTCTTTACAATCCGTTTATCAGACGCAATAAACCCCATGCCCTCCCTTACCCATCTCCTAGCAGCAGAGAGGGAGGGACCTCAGCACTCCCTGTTAGTGAAACAAGATGAGCTGTGCTCAGTCACACTGTTTGATTTCTGCAGCCAGTCACCCTGTACAGCAGTCTCTCCCTTTACGGAATTTCTGGCTCAAGTAGAGCAGAACTTTTTGAAGAGAAATGGATCACTCTGAGATTCAGCTCATCATGTCCATGCTTAGTCCCAAATTCCAGTTGAATAAATCCTTAGAGATAGGAATATGCTATAATTTATGCAGCACTAATAAAACCTCCTTTACCATCAAATCACCAAGACGGGCATCAAATTGGTGGTTCATTTAATAAATGTTTACTATGTACCAGGAATATTATCCTCATATAGCTTCATAACATAGGTTTTGTAATCCCATTTTACAAATGAAGACTGAGATTCTGAAAGTTTGATTGTTTTAATTATTTTATGCAGCAAGCACTTGCTGAAAGCATTGGGCACTACAACGTGCTGGAGATACAGTGGTGGATGAAATCAACACAGTCTTTCCTTTTAGGAAGCTTACATTTAACTAAGAAGTATGACAAAGCCTAGACCAGAGCCTCCATTAACCTGATTCTAAAGTTTGCATTAAACCCTACCTACATTGCACATAGTCTAAGACACCCCTTTGGTCAAGGTCACTGCTTTCTTCCTCCAGGCATGCAGTTGTCCCCTGATAAATCTGAATGAATGAGTGCCAACATTTGCATTTTGGTGTTTGGTCTACCCAAGGATGCTCCTTCTGAGTTCAGAGTGAGAGCACATTGAAGCCCATGTGCTGTGACAATCAACAGAGGAAGTCTCTGAGCTCTTTATACGTAGTAGGTTTGATTCTTCTTTTCTTTCTATTTTCACAGACCCCAGCACTTCCTGCTTTGTCGTGGCCTGGAAGCGGAAGTACTGAAAGACTGAGGCAAACTGTTCTATGGTTTTGAGAGGCTGACCGAAACCAGGAAGGATGGGAAATCGGAAGCCCAGCTCTCTCTGGTTCTCTCTGTCTAGGAGAACAGAGCTGAGCTGAGGCTCGCTGCCCTGGTTTGCACTCCTCCTTTGTGCTGTTTGGGCTCAAAAATATCAGTCAAGGGCTTGATCTTAGCTGCAGCTTCATTCCTCAATGATAGCTAGTTTCTTTTGATTCCACTTTCCATCCGTAACTAAAAGGATATGCTTTCTGTGGGAGGCAATGCTGATTTTTATTTCCTGATTATAGATTTTTGTATATACTGTCATAGTCATCAAATATTTACCAAGTTCCTACTATAGTCTCCCACAAAGAACCCTCATAAAGCTTACTTTCCAGTGAAGGAAACAAAGTAAGCAAAATAAGTAAAATATGTAGTGTCTTTGAAGGTGGAATTGCTTTGGAGGAAACTAGAGCAGATGAGGGGTATGAGGAGTATTTGGTTTGGGATACTGTAATTTTAAATAAGGTGGCTAGGAAAGGACTCAGAAAGAAGGTAATGTTTGAGTGAAGATCTGGAGTTGCTGAGAAGGAAAGCTAAGTGGATATGGAGGAAGAGAATTCCAGATAAAGGAAACAGCAAGTGTAGAAGTCCGGAGACTAGAAGCTGCCTAGTGTGCTCCAGCTACAGCAAGGCAGCCAGTGTGTCTGGAGAAAAGTCAGCAAAGGGAAGAGGAGAAAGGGGTGTAGTTAGAAAGGAAATGGAGTCAGATTGTGTGATGAGGGTCTTGAAAACAGGGGAAGTCTATTAGGTTGCTCTGTGAGTAAGAAGGGAGTCTCTGCAAGGTTTTGAACAGAGAAGGGACATGGTCTGATAAAGTAATGTTAAATTGGCTCTTTTTGCAGAAGCACTAACACTTTCTGCTTACTGGACAGTGCATGCAAAGCAAGCACTAATGGATTACATGACAAGCCGCCATTCCACGTTAGTTGTAACCAAGGAGATTTAGAGTTTGAGTGACTTCATTAGGACCTTACCCATACAACTGGCAAGTGGAGGAAGGAGTCAAGGGAGGCAACATAGCCTTTTAGTATTTTCTGTCTACGTACCTCGAAGGCTCTAGGGGACAATTAGTTCCTTTTCAAGTATCTAGAGGCTGCTCACATTTCTTTACTTGTAGCCCTCATCTTCCACCTCTAAATCCAGCAGAATCACAAGTGTATGACCCTTCTTCTATCACCAGTGTGACTCTCTCTCTCTCTCTCTCTCTCTCTCTCTCTCTCTCTCTCTCTCTCATTTTAGCCTGGGTTGGGGTGGGGGGAAGGTGGCTTTCCACTTTTCAAGATTCATGTGATTAGGTAGGGCACACCCGGATATTCCAGAATAGTTGTCCCTTCTCAAGGTCTAAAACTTAAATCACATCTGCAAGATTTGTTTAACAAATATATATATGTGTATATATATATATGTATATATACACATATATGTACACATACAGATAGATATTAAACAGATATATATGCTGAAGTTATACATCAAGGAAAATACTTCTAAGTGATATAATAAAATTATACATGAATTAAGAGTCTGATTTAGTCACAAGAGAGCAACAGCATCAGGAGACAAGGATGCAATATCAAGAGGATTATCTTTAAATTTGGAAAAGAAAATAAGTGGCTACTATCTGTATACATGCAAATCTAAGCATAGCAAAAAAGAAAATCAAGATGAAGTATACCAAATGGTAAAGATATGTGTAATCAACAATTTACAATGTATGTATTATATAAAGTATTACATATCATATATGCACATATATATTCTTTCTCCATATATATCCATGTATATATCAGAGGAATGGAGGAGTTTAGTAACCTAGTTATCCTTGCATCTTCCCTATCCATGTCTTCTCCCATGTTTAATCAATTTTCAGGTCCTACAGATTCTTTTCGTAAAGTCGTCATTTTGATCCCCCCAATTTATACTTTTATTACACACCTCCTGGATAATCACAGTAACCAGGGCTGGGGTGACAGTCAACTCAGCTTCTAGCCCATTTCCAGGCTGTTTCCTTCAGTGTAAATCCAATCATATTTAAAACCTCCATTGCCACCTCCCACTTCTACTGCATGAAGTAGAATATTCTTAGTCTGCTTCTCAAGACCCATCATACTGTAATCTTAACTAATCATATGCCTGACTTATCTTTTACATCTCAGCTAAATAGAAGGGACTTTCTTACCCTTGTACCACTTCCCTGTCTCTAAACTATTGCTCAAGTATTTCTCCTTCCCTGGAATGTCTCCTATTCCACCCCGCCCCCTGCCCTGTTTCTTTGGTCATTGAAATTCTACCCATCTTTGCAGAACTTATCTCAAATGCCATCTCAAATCTCCATGAAGTCTTTCTTGACCTCAGAGGGCAGGCGTGACTTATCCCTTTTTGAGCACCTTCTATGGGGATTTTATACCTGCTCTTTGGGGTTTATCCCATTCCACAGTTTTTTGTGTGCTTTTCTTTGTCTTTTCTTTCCTACCAAATTATACTCTCTTTAGATCAGGTACTAATTTCACTCTTCTTTAAGTCAGCAGCATCTGCACACACCCAGAGCATCCTAGCAGGGCAGCGTTATTTATAAGGTAGTTCATCCTCTTTGGGGTACATGAGGGAGCAAATACCCACTGAGGGGTAATCACAACCTTTTCTATTTCTATGACCACAGGCACTTTTATTTTCACACACATCGTCTTAGAGATTCAGAAATGTCAGTTCTTTAGTTATCTTTTCACAACCATTGCTGTTTCTTTGTAGCACCTCCACTCTGATTGCTTAACTTAGTGGACTTACTATTTTTACCTAGCCTTGTCTTAAGTCATAAAATCTGGTCGAATATGATACCTGCACACCAAATACTTATAAAATAATTAAAATAACACATCTTTACTGTATAATGCAACAAGGACTGCACTTCAAAAAATCCTGAGACCCTGATTGCTGTGATAGGACTTGAACAAGGTTGCTGAACCCTCATCTCTTTACTCTAAATAGAATGTGCAGAGCCCATGATGCTGAACACTCCATCAGGGCAGGAGTCGAGACTGTCTCCTCAATGCCCTGTGTCGGCCCTACAATTATCTGTTGAATCAATGCAGAATAGACCCATGCAAACACCTGCATACACTTCAACTTGCACAACCACATTTGAATTCAAAGGTAGTGGTGCTATCACTCTGACTTCTCTCCTCATGTTTTTCTTAGGCTTGATTGAGGGCATGATGCCAGTTTGCCATCTCTGGCTTTACCTGTAAATCTCACGAGCTGCCCCTGCAGCTGCTTTGCTGGGCTAGGCGGTCTGGCTTTTTGCTTCTCTGTTACCTCTTTACCCTTTACTCTCCTCTGCCCACTCATATCTGTCACCCACTGAACAGCACTTCCCAGTATGCGGGGCACGAGAAATGCTTGATAATTCTACCCAGATCTTTTAATGTTTGCTATAGCCAGTCACAAGAACATCTGTCTTCAGATTCTCTGAAGTGTCTTCACAGAAGAAAACAATTGTTCTGAGTGATGTTAGGGGCAGGAAGTGGGGCCTGCAGTGTCAGCCCAAGGCACCAGCACAGCTCCAAGTTCCCTTTTCGTTCTTTCCTTCAACCCCTGCTTCTTCTTCAAATGGAAAAAGAATATTGAATTTATTGAATAGCTTTGCTCACCATTTTGTCATTTCTTATCTGAAAGGATAAAAAGTAGTTACTTATAGGTAGGAGGAGTGTAACAATTTCTTCAGTGGCATGCTCTGTCTCTG